>VXBJ01003669.1:62736-89761 GCA_013400055.1 Nycticryphes semicollaris
CCCCTCCCCATCCTCCCCTCTCCGATCCCAGTGCTCGACTGCCGATGGATCTTGTGCTGACCATCCGCCCTACGCAACCTGGCGTGTAAGGGGCTGCCACTTGGGACAAATCTCATTCCAACTCCGCGCTGCATTCGCTGGGTAAAATTTCTGCTGGTTCCGCTGAGAAAAAAAACAATAATAATATCGGTATCAATCAAAAACCCAGGATTCGACTCTTCCACACCCAGTCCAGTCTAAAGAAATGGTGGTATTGTTGGGAGGAGGCTGGCAATCTTGGCTGCTATGGCAAGCGTCGCCATTCATTTGCTGCCTGGCACTGGGCAAATACAGTCTTTCTCTGCCTCAGTTTCCCTCCTTACTGATAAAACTGGCCAAATTTGGAATTGTGTTGTGAGGACAGATGCTTGCAATGCCTGCGCAATGCTCTGACGGCGTGAAGTGTAGGATTAAGGTGCTTGGTTTTATAGACAAAGGCTGCAGAAGCTTTTCTGGAGGGTGCCCAGGAACTAAGGCTTGGTCAGCAGTAGTGTGATCCTCAGAAGTGCAAGAAAAGAGAGGGGGAAATGCAGTGGAGGGGATTGTGTGGAGGCAGAAATGTTGTAGGGCAGGTATCAGAATCACAGAATCACGGAGTCGTCATGGTGGGAAAGGACTTCTGAGATCATCAAGTCCAACCATACACACACACCAAAAAACCCTACAATCTCGGCCACTAGACCATGCCCTGAAGTGCCACATCTACATGTTCCTTAAATACCTCCAGAGATGGTGACTCCACCACCTCCCTGGGCAGGCTCTTCCAGTGTCTGACCACTCTTGCAGTAAAGGAATTCTTCCTAATATCTAATCTAAACCTCCTCTTCCACAACTTCAGACCATTTCTTCTGGTCCTGTCATTGTTCCCTAGGGAGAAGAGGGCAGCACCCACCTTCCTACACCCTCCTTTCAGGTAGTTGTACAGGGCAATGAGGTCTCCCCGCGGCCCCTTCTTCTCCAAACTAAACATGCCCAGTTCCCTCAGCTTCTCCCCATATGACTTGTTCTCTAGACCCCTCACCAGCTTGGTAGCTCTCCTCTGGACACACTCCTGCACTTCAATGTCTTTCTTGTAGTGAGGGGCCCTCACTGCAAAGATAGATAGATGAGCAGAGCTTCTCTGGAAGCAGCCACAGAGAGGAGTTTGCCAATGTTGATGTCCTTTGCTGCAAAGATGTCCTGAGCATGGGGCATCCACACCAGTCAAGTGGCATATGCCCCTGGGGTGAGCATCTCTACCAGCCCATGCCCATTGGCTGCCTAAGGGTCACCAACTTGAGGCAAAATTGTCCTTTACGAGCACCAGCAGTGGTATCAGCTGATGAGCTGCTGGGTATTCCACCCCTGCTCATTTCATGCACTCGGCTTCCCGAAGACAGCTGGTTTGTGGCGTGCCATTTCTGGCAGACCTGAGATATTTCTTGGAGTTGGGATTGGAACCCTAAAGTCCTTCAGGGTTAAATTTTGCTGGCTGGGATCAGCAAAGGTCACCACTATCTAAAGCATCGGTAAATTGGGCTGCTCTCCCCTTCCTCCATAGTTTAAGCATGTCCATCACAGTTGTTTATAGAGGCCTCCCTTCTCCTATTTATGCAGTCTTTTTCTGAAACCTATCATCACAACCTCTCCAGGCCTCCAAAGTGCTGACATGATGAACATGCTTTTCTACAACTCCTGCTAGAACTGCTCACATTTGCCAGCACCCTTTTCCTGCTGCTTCCAACATTATTAACCCTATGAAAAAAAAAAAAAATGTATAAATCATAACCTAAGAGGCTTGCTGGGGCGTTATGCAGGTTGTTGGACTCACTACAGAAAGCACGGGGTGAAGTTTGCCAGCCCTCTGCTGTGCTGCGAGTCAGAAGACAGGGCCAAATAATCCCTCTAAGGCTTTCAAAGCTGCAGCTCTTTCAGTTTGCCACTTTCAGGCATGGCTGCCTAATCCACTGAACAAGCTGCATCATTTTCCAAACACCCCCCACCACCACCACCCCTTCCCTTCTTCCCTTCCTCCCTCCCTCCCCTTCTTCAGCTATGCAGTTCCTCCGTTCCTCCACCACGTCGAGCGAGCTGCGCTCTCTTCCAAGGCAACTGCACGTCCCCCCGCCTGCCTCCCCCAGCCCTGGAGGGCTCTTTTGCCTGCCATGCTCCAGCAGCTCAGCTCTCCGGGTCCCCAGTGCATCCATTCTCTCCTCTGCCTCCCTCCCTGCCTGTGCCAGAGATGCGGTCACGCATCCCGGGGCTGCGAGATGGATACGAGCAGCAGGGCTGGCTCAGCCCTCCTGACTCAGGTGTAAGGTTGCCTAGAGCTCCTCCATGCCCATGCGGTGCTTCTGTCTTCCCCCTTCCTCCCGGCCAATACATAATGATGTAGAAGGAAATGAAATGCTGAGAGGAACCCTTACGAAAAAGGAGCATCAATGATTTCCCTTAAAGCAGGCAGAAACCAAGGGAAGATGGATATTGTTAGGAAGGCAATGTGTTTAAAAATCAAATCAAGCCTCCCCCGGCTCATCGTGTCTATGAGAGTGTGGCTCGCCACAGGAAGAGGCCAGTTCTGTCTCTAAACAGGGACAGTGTCAGCTGTGTCACTGAGGGACTGGCAAAACGGCCCACAGCAAGGCTGATAAAGCTGGGTAGAGCCCATGCCAATGTGTTCAGGCTCCAACTACTTCCATATGGTTCACGTAGCCTCTTACAGATTCATTTAGTAGTAGAACGAGGTCCATTTGCAATTTTATATGGCAAACATCCCGCCTCCAAGCCCCAATCCTCCCTTCTCTGAAGACTGCAAAGCCAAGCCCAGTGGAGGAAGCCAAACCAGGCTCCAGTCTTCTCCAAACGGGTCAGCTAATGCTGCCTTCTCCTGTTTAAGGAGCTTTAGGAAGGGACTTACTGCAATGGCTCTCAGGAGGTTTTGATGTTTTCTCCTAGTTCCCATGTTAAGGTAGCTGTTGAGGTAAGAAGAGTGAATACACTGGAGGTCTTTACTCAAGCCCAGGGCATCTCCTCCAGAGATGTTTAGGAGCATGGTGTTAGGACCTGGTCCAACTGGTCCAGGAAGGGCCTGAAAGGACTGATCTTGCCTATTGTGATTGCAGTGAGTAGGGGATCATTCTGAGGACCAGCAGAAGGGAATGCAATCAGGCTAACACTTGATTGCCTGGTTTCCATATTTATTGGGTGGGCAGAAGAAGGAAAAGCCTCACCATGCCTTGCAGGAACCATTTCACCCTGCAAGGTGCCTGTTGGAAAGGGGTGAGAGAAACCTGTGCTAATTGCTCCTTCAGCACTCAAAGAACAGACCAGTTTCACTAATGGGCTCCTGCTTACCCAAGAGTTGGCATCTCCTGCATGGTCTGACGGACACCACCAGCAGCAGAAGTGCTGGAGATGGAATTTGAGGTCAAGTCCCAACCTCAGTAAAGTTTGTGACAACACCCCTGGGATCTATGAAGGTCAGGTTTCATTCCTTCGTCATATCCATAGGACTAGGCAGACCAGATCCCAGCTTAGCTACCATCGCCCAATGACTGGGGAAGAGCAAAAAATAGCAGAGAGAAAAGAAGCAAGAACTTGGTGTACTCTTTCAGGTGAGCAGATCTGACCTGGAAGGTACCCGCTGAGAGCCTGAGCTGGAGCATTTTGTGCTGCTGGGACAAATGGGTCAACACCAGCTCCTGAACATGAAGGCAGAAGCAGCTGGTGGTGTTGTGCAGGCCCTTTGCAAGCAATTCATCTGCAGCTACTGCTACAAAACATGGATCAGCCTGTGTCCAAAGAGGTTGAAGGTAGTGAGATGAAATGCTCGCCCTCCAGCAGTACCCTTCTCCAGGGAACCTAGACAGAACCTAGGTGATGCTTTTAGACCTACCCTTAGGGTTAGGCAGAAAGAGATGATGGAACTCTGAAAAGGACACAGCTCTGTCCATCACTCACCTTAACTGTCTCTGAGATTCAGAAGAGGATGGATGAAAGGGTGGCCATCTTTCAGATTCCTGGACAGCACTGGCCAGAGGACTTCCCCTGATTTAAGTAACATGGTGTATGCAGGGAGAAACATAATATTAATAACAATGAAAAAGCCCAGCAGCTCAGATCTTCATTTCGTAATCACTCCAAGCAGATAATCCACCTCCTTCTTGCAGAATAAACCATCCTTAACCCTCTTCACCCTGCAGAGGTGCCTCTTCCTCTGCACTGAATGGAAAGGAGCACATATAACTAGCTTAAAAGAGACATTCAACTTATAGGCAGTAAGTAAGGTGAGGGGGATTCCAATTTTTCACCCTAAATCTCCTCTTAAAGAGGTTTCCTTTAACTTAAGTTTTTTTTCATGCAGCCACTTTAAGACTTAATGAGCATTAGCTGAACCTCCAACGTCCTTCCACTCATCACAAGTGCTTTACACAACGCTTTCAGTGGGAATTGGCCTGTGTGAGGCTGCAGTTTTCAGCACAGGGCTTCCCCCTTATGAAAAAAAAGAAGCAAAAGGACTGTCCTTCCACCAATGCTAAGCCCATCTCCTCCATAACCCTGCTGTTGATCTGAAGGAGATTTGCAGCGTAAGCCTTCATTATGCAAAGTCTTGTTGAAATCTCTGGGATTTTGCAAGGTGCCTGCACTCCCTGCGGCCCAAAATAAGTAGCCTGAAGCTGCTGGTATATTTAAGAAAAAGCCACGTTAGCTTCAGCCTGTCCCGGGGGAATAGGGGTGTTACTTTTTTAAGCGGAGTGATACAAGTTTGGCACTAAATGGGATTTTAGACATCTCTGCTACAGATGTGAGTTGGCTGCAGAAATAGCCTGGTGGCATCTGCAATTGACATAAACGTATCTTGTTGTCCCTCCCAAGGCAAAGTCCTACCTGTTTCATCATGTCCTGACTCTTTCTGTAGTGTGTCTGGAGGCCATTTTTGATCAAGGCTTGCCCTTTTTTTGCAGGGGCACTCCAAGGTGCTTTTCCCTGTCAGTAAGCTTCGAGAATTTGACTGGTCTTTGCAAAGTATTCATAGAATCATAGAATTTTCTAGGTTGGAAGGGACCTTTAAGATCATCTAGACCAACTGCCAACCTAACACTGATAAAAAAAGAGAAAAAAAACATCACTAACACGTCACTAAGCACTATGTCAACCCATCTTATGAATACCTTCAGGGATGGTGCCTCAACCCCTTCCCTGAGCAGCCCATTCCAAGACTTCATAACCCCTTCAGTGTAAAATTTTTTCCTAATATCCAATGTGAACCTCCTCCAGGACAACTTGAGGCCATTTCCTCTTGTCCTATCGCCTGTGACTTGGGAGAAAAGACCAACCCCCCCTGGCTACACCCTCCTTTCAGGGAGTTGTAGAGAGCAAGAAGGTCTCCTCTCAACCTCTTCTTCTCCAGGCTGAACACCCCCAGCTCCCTCAGCCTCTCCTCATATTCTCCAGACCCCTCACCAGCTTCGTTGCCCTTCTCCGATAGTGGAGGACAACCAGCAGGGGTGGGTTAGCCGTTGTCCTCACTGCCCAGAGAAGGCATTCCCCATCAAGCTGAGTGGGTTCATGGTGAGCCAACCTCAAGTTAAACACTCCTGTATCTGAGTGAGAGGATTCCTGTGTGGGTGATAATGTGTTACGTCTAATGTGGAGATAAATTTCTCAGTTAATTTTCCCCAGATGACAGGCTGATAGTTAACCAATAACATGCTGTGAAAAATGGATATGCTGCGAACTGCATACTGTCTGAAATGTCCTCTTAGATATGTTCATAGGGTAGGAAATACGCCAAGGCATCACGACTTGTTGAGGAATGGTTTGAGATCTAAAACTAAGGCCATATCTAAAGGACAACATGAATGGATTACTTCTTACTTAGGCCCCAAAGATCAAAGTTACCTGCTTTATTGTGAGGGTGGTGAGGCCCTGGCACAGGTCACCCAGAGAAGCTGTGGCTACCCCTTCCCTGGAGGGGTTCAAGACCATGATGGATGGGGCTTGGATGGGGCTTACCTGGTCTAGTGGGAGGTATCCCCCAGGACAGGGGGTTTGGAACTGGATGATCTTTAAGGTCCCTTCCAGCCAAACCATTCTATGATTCTATGATTCTTAGCTGAGGCAACCAAGTTAGAAAGGGAGTTTCCAGCCTTTAGTTGCCCAAGGGTGTGATTTTCAAATGTGATCAGTGCTGGCCTCAATTTAACTGAAGAGACTAAATGACTTCACTGAGAGTGGAGATGAGACTCATTAGATATGAAAGTTCAAGTAGCACAGTTAACCTTGAAGGATCATTAGAAGTTAGTGCAAGATCCTTCATGCTGGCCTGTGCCAAGCAAGTACATTCATCAGAGAGTCCAGCAGAAATTCAGTTCTGGGGTGCAAATGGACAGTCACCGGCAACGGGTAGCCATCATCACCATTGCTGCCCCATTAATGGGCCTGACATGGTTTTGGCTTGGGCCAGCTAACTCTGACCCAAATGATCCCCAAGGACTGCTTGGGAGTAAACACAGACCAGGGACCATTCCCAACAGGCAGCTGGATGTGGACACCTTTGGATGGCAAGAGATGGGGTATGGATGGGGCCAAGGTGTGCCTGGTGTTCTCCTGCCTCAGGGCTGGAGAACAATCCCTGCAGATACTTGTATCTTAGTAGAGATGCAGCCACAGAGTACTGTGAGGGGGAGATGCCACGATGGATGGAAAAGGCACGTGAAGAAGCAAATGCTTTCTGTGGGCTGTTGCTGCCTGTTTTCCACAGGTGTCTTTCAATTTGGGTGTAACGAAATATATACATTCCAACAGTGCTCAAACCTGAATCCAAAACCCCAAATTCAAATCTTTGTGACCTCACTACACAAAACCATCCCCATTTGTTCAGAGTCCCATAACCAGAGTTATCCATCGTACCTAAGGCCTGGTTCTGTCCTTTCCACACAGGCATCAGATTCCGCAGGACTCAGTACAAAAAAAGACCAACATGTCATCTACACCCTCTGTTTGGGATGGGTGAGACATCCATGTAGGCCCAAGCAAAATCCTTTTCCTTCAGAAGGACAAATCCACTTGCCTTTTCCAACCAATGCATTTTTTTTTCCTAGGATCCAGCAAGGTAACAGCAATGTATGCTTAAAAAATCTTTGCCTCGTAGAGTCCTCAGTAACAAGATGGGTTGAGGAGGGTTGAAACTACAGAGTCACAGTCTGAGCTTTGGCTTGAGCTGTGAGAGAGCTCGTAAGTAAAAAGGACGTTAAAAATTTGCCCATGGGATTGAAAGCATATTCTTTCTGCCTCACTCTCATGCCATTCCTCGGGGAGTAAAAGAAATGGGAAACATCCATCACCTAACCCTGGTTCCTTGTGCAGAAAAGCAGCTGCTCATTGCCATGTGGACAAGGGAAAAGGACTCCACTAGTTGTGTTCTTGACAAAGGGTCTTGGCAAGAAGGAACCAGAGTCCTCTGTGTTGAAAGTTTGCCCTGATTCAACCACAGTATTCCTTTAAATGTTCATCAGCAGACCAAGGAGGCATCTCACAAAATGCTTAGATAGCTCCACACGCATAAGCAACTCGCCTGGGAGGCCACTCATATGACTCAGGTACTTTGCCAGACTGGGGCATATGGCTCTGTTCTTGCCGTCCCCTCCTTCTCACCAAAGCCGGATGACAGATAACAATTTGGTACCCTGCTTGAAATGAGTCTCTCTGGTCCCAGGCCAATTCCCAGCAGCATCAAAAAGCCATCTCCACAGTTGGCAGTGGGCACTGAGGATGTCTTGCTCTGGCATGCTGAGAGCAGGCCAAGCCTGAGGCAAGCTGGCAGGGAAGCGACATGGGGAAAGCTTGCCCTATCATCAACCGTATTGTCCCAGCGCGGTGGGGAAGGACTGGGTCCAGGAGCCTTTGAAGCCAGTGACAGCTTTTTTATTATTATTTATTTTTTTTTTTCCCAATGGGCATTGGAGTGAGCCCAAAGAGAGACCTCATCCCTTAGCCCATCCCCACCTGCAGCTTCTCCGTCCACCACCTTGCCATAGCTGTTATTTCGGATAGGCTGATAAAACCCCTTCTGTTCCATATCACGTGCCACCGTCACGCATATGACATGCCACAGCCAATAAAGATGAGTCACCATTCACAGGACAGTACTGGCAGGTGGCCAGCGCTGCCAATTTTAGGCTTTGTAAGGCTGTGGCAATGATTGGGAGAGGGTTACATCATCCGAGCGCTACACAAGCATTAGCTCATGCTGTTCCTAGGAGCTGCCGGCCAGCTGGGAAACTGAGGCACAGATGGAGAGGTTCTGAGGAGCCTAAGGTCTTGGGGAGGATCTCTACGCTCCAGGCTCCTGGGGAGGAAGTTTATACCAAGCAGATTCCAGGCAGGAAATTAAGACTTTTTCAGGTCATTTTACACTGCAGACTTTCTTGGAGACGTACCTCTTGTGGCAGACTCATGGTCAGAGCGCAGGAAAAGGTGGCCACACATTGCTGTGCAGTTGGCTAGTTAAATGCATGGAAATTCAACTATTTTCATCTCCAGGTGGTTCTAGTGTGCAGGTCTGGGGTTCTCACCAGGCATCCAAGAGAGCATGCTAGCTCTGCATAAACAGGAAGCACACAGACATTGAGATGTGCAAAAAAATGGGGGAAGATGTAGGGCATGTGCTGGGCATGGACTTCTCTGTGCTTCTACCCCTGGTATAGATGGAGCGGTTTGGGTTGATGCAACTGGCTCAATATTCCTGAGTATTGAAGGAAGGAACTTCCTTGTTTTAGAAACTGTCGGTTGTTTTAGATGGTGAGCTCGGGGTGACAGTCTTGAGTCTGGGAGTGAAGGTGATTTACTGAGTCAATAGAAATCTCCTGAAATGACTTTTGTCCTAAGTGGCGTTTTACCAGCCTCATGCTCTCAGTGTCCTCTGTCCATTCACCTCTTCACATGGATGCTCTCTGATGGGGGACATCCACCAGGCACGGCTGTTCCCCTGTCACAGGAGCCCATATCTGAAACACCCTAAGGTGCAAACAACCATTTGCAGTAGGGGAACAGATGCGTGGTTTGATCTCAGTCTGTCCTTGGGGAAGGTGATGTTCTCTAATTTGTTGAGGAGGCAGTCTCAACTCCATCTTGTACACTCATGAGCTTCTGCGAAGGTAAAATGATCCAGGAGAAATAAGCCAACCTGAGCATGACTTAACTGGTGGAAGCTGGTGTGTCATTGAGTTCTGGCCTGCTACGCATCACTTAGATCTTTGCAGAGCATATAAAGCACGGGAAGTGGAGGAAGAAAGGTTCCTGCTGTTATCTTTGGAAATCAGTGTCCTTGGTGCCTTCAGCTACCCCACTGCAAGACAAGCACCAGCTGCACCGCATCCCTTTTTGTCGCTTTGTCACTCCCCCTCAAAGAAACGCTCTGCCAGACTCACGCTGATGATGCCAGCCCCGTGTACTCTCCACCAGTGTGGAGTTGCTCCCTCTTTTCAGGAGACTGGTCACCTCACCTGCAATTACACTGAGACAATTCCACCAATGGCCCCACACACAATAGCAAAGATTTACCAACCGTAAGGTTAGCAAAGTGTGCACTGCTGACACATCTCCTCTGAACACACTGAATGATGACCTCCTACCTTGGCCAGTGAGTGTGAACCAAGTTGGGTTTCCTTTCTCTTCCCCATCAGGTCAAAAGCATTCCCAGGACTGGGATGAAGTTATTTCTCTAATGGCCTGCAAACTGTGTACAGGCCAAGCTGTTAACCAGAGGTGGTTTGCAGGATTTATGTTTGATACTGTCACAGATTGAAACCCTGCTTTGATGTTGCCTTGTCTCCAAGGAACTGGCCATAGGAGCTGTATTTATAGCAGGAAGTTCCTTCACTAAGCCCTGGCAGAAGACGTTGCTTCCTCAACCTGGTGATGAGCCTGTTGGGTTACCTCTATGCTAATAAACTGAAACACATCAGAACATAAGTACAGCCACCAGACCTTGGTCATCCACATGGTGGTTCAGTTATCATCACAGTCCTTGACATATTTTTAGCCCATGGCAGCTAGCACCAACCCAAACAACTTCCAGGCTTGGTTTGAGTGTTAACGTGGGCCAGGGACAATTCCCAGCAAGGGGTCTGGATTGGGCCACCCTGGTTTGAAGGCTGAGGCAGAGTAATGTCATAGACGTATCAGTCAACAGAATTAGGCTTTGCTCAGTTACTGATCTCTAGACAGAGGGTCCCAGATCCAAAAGCTGCCCCAGACCTGTGCTAGGAAAAAAAGATCCTCATGGTTATGTTCAGAAGCAGACAGCAGAACTCCTAGGGCTTTGCCTTCCCAGTGCTGGTGTGCTTCCCTGCTTTTCAGAGTATTTTAGTCCCACCTGCAAGGTTACAACATCCTTTCAACTTGTGCTAGGCAGATTTAGAGTCTTCTCACTGGTTCCAGTTCTCCAAAAAATCAAGCCATGTGTTGTTTTCTTTAGCCAAGGGTGCTTTTTCCCCCATTTCAGTGCATTTAAGTAGTATCATGGGGTGGGTTTCTCTTCTAAAGGTTCCCAACACCAACAGTAGAGTTCAAATATCATGAGGTCTCAAAAATCTCAATATTGGAGGCTCGTTCTGATCTTTGCAGAGTGTAAGTTGGAAGTGACTCTGCTGGAGTGTGTTAAGATATTTGATGTACTCAAGAATCTGAGCAAAGAACCAGCTGCTAAAAGTTGTGTCTAAAGTGTCCTTCACAAAGAACCAGCTGTTGAATCTGCAATAGGATTTTTCTTCCAAGGGTAACTCTCCTTTGATCGTGCCATCTTACTTTTCCCACTTAAAGTAATCACATGTTGGGGGATTTTTCTCCTGTTGCTCTTGGAAAGACTATTTTAAATAGCAGAGGGAAAAAAAACATAGTTCTCAGCAATCAACACCCATGCAGCACTGCTCATCTAACCAAGAGGCTCCAAGAGCAGCACTTGGGTGTCTTCAATCCCTAGAGATCCATGGCAGATCCATGCTAATGGTGGTGCTTAGTTCTCCGTCTTAACTGTGAAGGTAGCTTAGGCTGACTTTTCTCACATCTCAGGTGCCTGGTAAGATCTAGATGCCTCTGGGCCACACTGATGGCTCTGCTCAGGCTACTCTGGTTTCTGAACTGAGGTCAGAAGCAACTGAGCACAAGAGGAACCAGAAAGTACACCAAGAAACAGCAGTGGAAGTCTATAGAGATGACTTGTACTCTTTTCTGCTGGCTGTGTTCCTTTCAGGTGGAAAAACGGTTCTGTGATAGACCTTACTGCCCTGTACCATTGCCTGCAAAGAGAGATTTTGCTCTGCATGCATAGATTTAAAACCTGTCCTTGCTGGAGGTGTTGTCAGGACATGCTGGTGGATCATTTCAAGTGAAACCTCTTGGGGTCTCTTGAGGAGCTTCAAATCCTCTTGTCTGTGGCTGTTGACTTTTGGGGATTCAGGTGGGGTTTCTTTGTCAGAGTGATTCTGAAACAGCAGTTAAAGGTATACAGATTAACAGGATTTAGCTGAAGTCTTTATAGTCACAATGATGACTGTGCAGAGGGTATCTCACTCTGAATAGAGTGGCAATTCATGCAGCCTTTGACAAAAATAGACACGGATAAGAGTTCTCATGCTCTATTTCCAAACAACCTAAACTGTGGCCAGAAAATCCTGGCTGCTGCTCCCCCAGCACATTTCCACAGCAGAATTAACCCAGGTGATTGGTACCTGGATTAATTTAGAGCTGGCTCAGACCAGACCATTTCTCGTTCCTGGGTGTGTGGCATTAGAAGGCAGAGATGCACAGAGGGATTTGGTGTCTAGCGGCTCTATGAACCTTGGTGCAGCCTTGTCCAGGTGAGATTCAGCATGCCTTTTGGAGGATGTACTGGGGAAGGATGCCCCAGGGCATTGTGGGAAGACTCTGAAGAGATATTTGCACCTGTGTAAGAGGGCCTGAGTCCTCACTGCTGGGGGCTTGGGTTACCAGGCTCCGCAAACCCCAATTGAGGTGATAACAGCAGCTATTCTAGTTGGAAACACCATCAAATGTCACATCAAGCAGGACTGCAAAGGAAAGATTGGTCTTGTTGGATGTCCCCCATCACCTCTGCTCCATGATTGCCTCCAGCTCCATTAGGACTGAAACTGTTCACCAAACTCACACCAGATTCCTGAGTGGTTGTAGACATCTGCTCCCATTGAAAAGCGTGATATTGAAGTTAATTTCCTTTAACTCCATTAGACCCCAGTCAGATGCTCTGGTGAATGGAGGGACCTTCAGAAGAGGGCTTTTCTCCATAAGACAGGATTTGCCCATCTAGCTACAGCAACGGAGTTGTGCTGGTATTTTCCTCAGACATAGCTCTGAGAGCACAGCTGAGACCAGATTCCTCGAAGGACTAACCTGTACTGCCAAAATAACATCTTTTTGGCATAAAGCTCTCTATACATCTGTATTATCCCTAGCTCTTAGCCACCGTGTCTGGGCTCCCCAGATCTGTCTGGGGACAGCAGCTGCCTGGGCTAATTTACCCTGCCAAAAAGACCAGCCTGGAAAATATGATAATATGAGAAGCTCCATCTCCAGGAGTTGAACCACAGGTCTTCCACGTTAATTTTGAAGTGATGGAGAGGATTATGTGACCATCTTTGTGATAGGCAGGGGACTGTGCACAGATTATGTCCATACCTGTAATGCTAATGGTGCTGGAGCCCAAGCACTGGCACTCAAGTGGTTGTTAACATGATCCCTGGTACAGTTTTGACCAGCCAGCCCTTTCCCAAAGCTTTCCCAAGCACAGGAAAATCAGTTCACATAGGCCAGGGACCATTCCCAAAAAGCAGATAGGGTACAACTAGTCTGTTTTGGAGTCTGAGAGAGTTTAACAGTATGTACACGGCAGATTCTGCCAGCTGGGCTCAAGGTCAATGAGTAGTCCTGGCTCTGTTTCTCTCACCACAGTGACCCAGGTTCTCTCAAAGCCTGGGGTCCTGGGGGCCTTTCTCCTCTCTGCTGCTTTTTTTGTGAGCCATAATCTGGTGGTGAGCCACTGTACAAGATCCAAGTTCCCAGTTAGTTAGATTTTTGAAGATCTGTACATATCTGGCAATTCAAGGCATGCTCTAGTGGCATGCTCAAGTGGCTGAGATTGTAAGGTGTGGGTTGTGTGGGGTTTTGGGGGTTTTAGGTTGTTTTTTTTTTTTGTTTGGTTTAGTTTTTGTTTTGTGTGTGTGTGACTTGGTGATCTCAGAGATTCTTTCCAACTGTGACAGTTCTGTGATTCTGTAAGGATGGAGATTTCAGCTTCATCTAAGTGCTGTCAGAAACATCTCAGCTGTGAGTGGATGTCAGCAGCTATTTTGCCTACATGAGTAGGTAAAAACTGAGATACCTGCAGTCAGCATCCTATGAAAGGGACAAGGCTATTATGGAAAGCAAATAGTGGGCTTGCATGGCTGTGAGGAGGGCATGCATACATGCCTGTTGAGACGAGGCATTCCCATTGATGTAGTTGGGAGGATATTGTCTTTCTGCTACAATTTTGTTGAGAATGGTGATAATTCTGTCTGGCTGTTCAGGGAAATGCAACTTGACTGTGTCCTCTGCCTGATCATGGCACCCTTCTCTTATCAGGCGGGTGCTGGGGGGCTGTTCTACTTGTCCTTCAGTGACATAAAATCATTGTGTTGCATCACTTAATTTGCCCACATTGTGTTGGGTCTGTCAACTTCTTCTCTGTGGAAGCTGATGCTAGCTATGCTGCTCATCTTGGAGCCGGGAACAGGTTTCCCCAGCCCTCCTATCTGTTTTTCTCACCTTGCTGGAACTCAGAGGTCTCCTCCGAGCTCTTGGTGGATACCACTTCACTGCTACCTAGGGTACTTTTCATCTTACCCACTTCTCCTTGTTTGGTCCTTTCAGTTTGATGATCTCCCGGTAGAGCAAATGGAGAGACAGAGAGGCATTTCCAGAAGGAAACTCATCCCATGTCTTAGACAGCTCTCCTTGAGTGGGATAGACACCAAGGCAGATGATGCAAGGAATGTCTTCACCAAGACAGGATGGAATCTTTGCCACGACTTATGCGGTGGGCGATAGCAAACATTTTCAGCAGAAGATCTGACACTTCGTTGAGGGTATTCAAGGACAATCCAAAACAGAGGGCAGATTATCCCATTTCTGCTTGGTCTGGAGTGCTTGTGCGTCCCGCAGAAGGATCAGTCACTGGCTTGCATCCAGGAGAAGATACAAGACTGGATGGCCCAAGGGCCTAAGCCAGTTTGGCAGCTCCCAAGTTCACAGAGGAGATGAATAGGAGGAGACATGACAAGAAGCAGCCAAGATAATGAGAGCACAGATCAGAAGTATGTGGCTGGTCACCTCTTCTGGCAGTAGAGAAAAAGGGGCATTTGGGAGAGCTGAAAGGCAGCAGGATGAAAGGGGACAAAAGCAAGCTTTTGAAATACAACCCGTAGTGAACCTGTGGACCTCAGTTCCTCAAGGAAGTGCTGAGGCAAAGGCTGGAGGGGAACTAAAAAGAGATCCATGGTTTCTGGGGTCAGTGAGGACATCTTAATTGAGCAAAAAAGAGAAGGTTTTAGGAAGCATTCACATTTCAGGACGTGAGCCAACCTTTAACTGGCAAAGGGTGAGAGGGCAACTCTGCATGTGAGGAAGGTCTTCTGCAGTTGCCTTGCTATGGATTTTTTCACTCTCACAATAAAAGGTTTAGGAACATGGATGTTTTCTAGGTCTGATGTGGAAGAACCCTTCGTGTGTTAGCTTGGACATGGACTATCCTTTATATAAAACTCAAAGCAAGCCTCATGTCAGAAAGTCCCAGTGGGATTCAGTTCCTCTTCTTGTTGTCCATATCTACTTGGAGATCGGTCCCCAGATCCACTGCTGCAACATCTTTTCCCAGTGTCAGGCTCTGTTTTTTCATCCCTGGTCACTCCAGCTCTGACTAGAGTACAGAGATGTCCACATAGATGAGGACTGGCCATTCCTGGGTCAGACTTATGAGTGATGTTCCCCATAGTGGAATAGTGCTCTTCTGTCACAGTGAACTGGTGGGACACTGGAGAAACGCGTTAAGGAAATGTTCTGAAGTCCTATGAGGAAAATGAATGGTGAAACAGTCTATGCAGCCCATTTTATTTACATGCAGGTAATGATCCATATTATTCCCTGTTCAAAGTGAAAAGCAAAGAGGAAGAATGAAGGAGAGAAAGAAAAAAAAGTCATTTCCTCCTCTGAAATGAAAAAATAAAGAAGAAAGATCGAGCAGCACACTCCATCAGGAACAAACGAAAATCAGCCCCCAGCTCTGATTCTGACTCCTTTTACTGTGGTGCAAAACAAATAAAAACAGATTAAAAAGTACGAGGGAGCAAATTTCAGGCAATGCTCTTGCAGCAGCAGAATCTGTCTCGATCTCTTTTGTGTATAAATGCGTTTTCACTCTGTCTGCCTCAAAACGAAAACCTGTTCCCGGATTCATACTGAGCTTCGGGGAGGAACGTGCCACCCAAAGGGGAAAACACGATAACAAGGTTCACAGCACGGAGACCCGAGCAGGCAGCGAGTGATGAGGAAGAACCGAGACGTGGCACTCGGCATTAAAGCAAGCGCTGCCCCCGCACAGGGGTTGATGGAAGGTTTCGTGTCGCGCTGAATATTTCCTGTCCAGCTCACCCGGGAGAAATGTTGGTATCTTCCCATTTTGTTTTAGTAGATTCTTCAGGAGAATTAATGTCAAAAAAAAAAAAAAAGAAATAGAGCACCATTTAGGCATCGTTTTCAGCTTTAAAGGGACAGGCACCACAGAAAATACTTAGGGAATACGCTACACTGAGTGCATTCAAATTACTTACAGCCAATAACCTGCAGTTGGATTCGTGATGAAAACTGTACATACCCCTAGTGAGAAACCTCTCTCCTCAGCTGAACAAGGCTGCAAGTAAAGGAAAAATGGATATATTATTCATTTTAAATATTTTTTTTTTTTGTGCATGTGTTATTTGTCTGCAGCTTTTATTAGACTTGCTGTAAAACCATATGCAATTGCATTGCATAAATGAGCCAGATAGACTGGGGGATGGCTTTCCATGTGGTGATTTTATTCCTGCATGTATGTGGGCTTCAAAAACAGCAATGGCAATTTAAGGGAAGTCATTGTTTTGAGCTGCTTCTCTTGTGGATGTGGATTTTTTCAAAGAGCCTCATCGCATTCCGGAGATGGCTTTCTCTTTTTCGGGGTGGTCAATAGGAACTAGAGGATGAAAATTGAAACAGGCTGAAATTCAGCTGGCCCCTGCAAGCTTCAGCAAGGCTCCAGAAGCTTCTCATGAACTCAAGAGTGGTTCATGCCCTTCTCCTCCAGTATCAGATCATTACCTGCATTATACTGTAGTCCACTCATGTTTTCACAGTCCCAATTAATGGCTCTTACTTCCCCTTCTCAGAGGCTCTGTTCCTTGGTCTGACACTCTTCTCAGAAAGTTTAGCCTTATTTCCCTGCCTTATTTCCCACTGCTTTCTCATTCCTCTTCACCATTTACTGTTGCTTAGTTCTGAAGTGTGTTTGCCACTGAGGGCTGTTTGTAAGCCCCTCATCCCTCTGAGAAAGGCAGAATTACTAAGGCAAGAAGTCAGGACTGAGGCAGTTCATGACAATGGGTAAGTTCAGCTTCAGCTTCAGACACCTAAACAAAGGTGTCTCCCAAGGAGATGTCTCCATGTGGTGGGGGTGTCCGAGGTTCCCTTGTATTCAGCAGAGATGTAGGCAAGGCAATACAAGCACAGGGTCTAAATGATGACCTTCATACAACCTGGCTGCACTGGCCATAATGACTAAGGAAAGAAAGACTTTTTTTCTGGTGTGATTTGAGATACCCTGAATAACCTGCCTCACTCCAGCTCCCAAGCTCAAAAATGTTCTTGTCTTCCATATGCGAGCTTGTCACATCTGCCAGCTCCACTTGGAGGTCTGGGATATCCTAGAGCATCTCAAATGTTGCTGGATTTCCACCTGTGATGGGTGCACTAAGTCTTAATTCTCTGTTGAATAAAGTAAGAGACATCACTCGCCCATGGACACCCCTGAAGTGAATCTCTACAGGAGCTGAATCCTGTCGGAAATGCCTTGGCAAGGTGCACTGTGATGTGAAGGAGATCTATTCTCTACTGTAGCATGGATGTTATGTGAGACCTTGGATAAATACTAGTGCTTCTTCTGGCAAATGGGGATATTATAGAGCTCTGCCTTCCCATGATGAATGTAGGTTAGGAGACATCTCACCATAAGGACTTCAGGACATATTACTAAAAGGATCTGGGGAACTAATTCTTGTGATGTGTCATTCGAGACACATGGGCTTGACTCCTCAATGGTGATGTCTATGGCCTGTGAGTCACTCATTGCTTCCCAGCAGGTGACAGGAGGAGTCTGAGGGCTGTTGTAGAGCCTGGTACAGAGAGCTTGAAGATAACTCTGGTTAATGCCACTCTGACTTGTTACAGACAGGTGGGATACAGATCCCACAGACACAGCCATAACGCTTCCAGTCCCATGGTAGATGATGTCCTTCTGGCTCGAGAGTGCCCACACAGTTGTGTCAGTGCATGGTGGGTATTTTCCACTCCCAAGACTAAGCACAGAGTGGGAGGAGTGGGAGTGGGTTTACTGAAGTTACTTCAGTTTTAAACCAACCCCAACTCTTTGATAAACAAACCTTGGAAGGGAGTTGAAACCCACTCACGCTGGATGAAGGTGCGTCAGTCACCATGTGCAAAAGTCAAAATCAAAATAAAATAAAAAAAAAAATACTTCCCATGTGATCCAACTTACCAGGACTTTTTCTTCTAGTTGTAATTGGAGAGATCTCTATAGTCGCTTAGAAATAAGGCCTGGAGAAGTGGAAAAGAAGGGAAAAATTTATCCCACAGTCTGTGAGAACTGCATTGTATGAAGATGTCACAGGCTTGAAGTAACAAGAAAAGATGGGAATAAGAAACTCATGGTCAAGATGACAAAAGTTAAGGTGTGCTATGTCACTTAAGGCTGCATGAAAGAGACAGGGAATAATTTCTGTGACAAAACAGTAAAAAGTACTGCAGAATTCTTCATATTGCTCCAGGGTTTCCGTTGATGTCCACCTACTGATTCGCACCCCCCAGACACCCAGATTCAGATCCTGCTCATCACTAGGACACCAAAGTTTGCATTTGCCACAAAGTCCTGAATTTTTAAACAGGGGCAGGGATATGTCAAAATGTCTAGAGATATTTCATCCCCTCCCCTTCCCACCCCAAATCCTAGTGCAAATGAGGAGGCAACGAAGTGTTTTGCAAGGGTAGGACTCATCCCGCCTGACTGCTGGCGTTTGCGAGTCCACGCACTCCCCTGTCAAGGGATGGAGACAGATACTTTGGGAGTGTGAGTCAACCCCACCACCACCACCCCCCTTGTCCCACACACAGATCTTAGGACAGGGTGAATCACTTTCTGGGGGTGTCTGCTTCTCTCTGGTGACTCGAGGAGACGTTCAGATGACTATCAGCCGGCATGGTACCGTGCAACAGGGGTGACTCAACACACATGCTCTCAGCCAGTCCTGTGCAATTTACGGCAAAGACAGTGATTAGAGTAGGTCTCTGCACTGAAAAACTTAGGAAAGGTGAGAAAAGTCTTTATGCATGTACTAGGTTTTTGTTTCTGGTGTATTTTATTCCTTTCTCTGTTCTAGAATAAATGAACCCAACAGAAACATTTTTAAGCTGACGTGACACATCTATCTCTTGTGGGTTGGCGCTGCTTGAGTTTCAGTATGCAGGCTACTTCTAATGCTGTACAAGTTTCTAGTGTAACAGCCCTAAAATAAGACAATGCATGACTTTTTCTTGTTGGCTTTTTTTTTTCTCTTGCTACTCGTGGAAAGTTTGCAAACTAGTAGTCCCACTGAGTATCTAGAAGAAACTGCAACAAGCAATACTTAGACCACATGGCATCACTAACCTTAAGAATTGTGGGGCATTGCTCAGCCTTCCAGAGCTGTTAGGTCTACCAAGAATGTAACACACCTGATAGGTTAAAAATAAATCTACTCTATATCTATTTGGGGCTGAGGCTCTCAATTTTCAGAAGTTTGCATCCATTAGACTCCCTGAGTCCTACATGCAAGTGCTTCTTATCGAGGCCTTAGAACTCGGGAAAATCATGGTTTTTCTTAAAGATGGTGGCCTAAAGGTTCCCTCTTTGATAAGGCCATTGTTCTTACTGGTTTGTGGTTTTTACTTTTTTTAAATTCAGTTTGAAATGCTGATGCACGTGTGAACCCAAAGGCGAGCTGCTGGAAAGGTAGAGTTTTGGTGGACCTGCAGGCTGGGAAAATTTCAGTGAGGGACAGAGATGGTGATCTGCCATCCTTCCTGGCCACCTCCTCCAGGCATCAGTAGGCTAAAAGAGGGGAAATCTAACCCAGCTGTGCTGTGGGGTGTACTCCTTAAAAAGAAGAAAATAAAGACTCTAGAGTGAGGTCCAAAGAGGCAGTGGATCTTCCTTCCTTTCCCATGGGAGCCAGGTCCTTGTGGGCAGAGGGAAAAGTGAGAAGAAAACAAGAAGAAAAGTAGGGTTTTCAGACATTTTGGCTTTTTAACCCTGAGCAGCAGCAGCAAGATGCTCCTTGGGTTTTCTTAAAGTAGTAAAAGCAAAATAAAGCTGGGCTTGTTTTCCAGCACGTTAGACACCAGAGATGGAGGGGTGTTATTGTCTGTTTTGCTTGAAGCCTTTAGCACTTTTCCTTTGGATTTTATAGGTGATGTTCCCAGAGAAGTCTTTGGCAAAGGCCCAGTCAAAGTACAGCCACCGAATAATTTATCTTCCCAAATACGGATCTTAGTCCATCTCTTCCCTCACCTGCAGAGCAGTTGTCCAGTGAGCAGCAGTGGGAGCAAAGGAATGAGATGCCAATGGCCTTTTCTTTTCCCAGGAACCCGTCGATTAATTTTTATTGTGATGCTTTGCTCAATGAGTTGTTCAATTTACCCTTGCAATAATCAATGGTATTGTGTTTCTAAAAGCTCCTGCAGTGTGACAAGGCCCTGTTTTATCCATTGGAGGAAATAAATAGTTTAAGTTGCTTGTGGTGGGGAATAAGATCAAGCCCCTTTAGAATGTTATGGGGTGCCTGCCCCATGCCAGGGTGCAGGGGGATGAGTTGAGAATCGAGGCTGACCCCAAGGCAGGCAATGGGAGCAGGATCATAGGGTCTGAGTGCACTGGGCAGAGCTGCATGCTGGTAACGGCTCCCTCAGCAGTCCCAGACAAGGCAAAGGGATGGACCAAGTCCAAGGAACAGCATGAGACAGGGCTGGAGACATGACTGCCACATGGATCTGTGGTCCAGCCAGGAGAGAAGGCTGGAGATAAGCTACCTCCCATATAGATCTTCAGTGCATCCTGGAACCAGGGCAGGGGAGCTTCTGGAGGGATCAAATTCTTTGTTTGGGGGCCATTTGAGGGTATTGATGAGTCTTGATGTTCCCTGTATTTATATATTCATCTGCATGGGACCACAGGGTGACAAAAAACCTGACCAACTGCCTATTATTCCCCAAAGTGAATGCAAACAGGGTTCCTGGTTAAGGCAGAATGAAGTACAAGTCAATGTGAATGTTGTGTTAAACTATTCTACAATAAAGAAAGACCCATGTAGGTACATGAATATAGATGCCCTGCTCCTGCAATGGTGCACTCCAAGATAGACAGGAAGCAACCTTCGTACGTGGGCTGCAGTGTTTACACAGGATCTGGATCCGATTCTCAAATGCGGATCTAATAAGGATGAGGACGGGCTCTTCTTCCCTGTTAGAAGAGAAGAGCTGGGGTGGGGTGGCAGAGCCAATGGCTCGTGAAGATAATGTGCTGTGTCAGAGAACTCCTGAATGCAGCATCTTTTCCAGTTCCCACACTGATATTTCTGTATTTCTCTCCTCTAGACTGTAAGGACAACCTGACGTGAGTTGAACCTTTAAGCTACTGAGCCTGCCCCAGATGCAATAATTTAGTGAGCAGATGATGTTTTCAACCAAACCTCCTGTCTAACTCAGTGGATCTGTGTGTCTTCCGGCAGGTGTGTCCTCTGTGGCCTCCCTGATGTCCCTGGCTTGGGTGCTAGCCTCCTATCACAAGCTTCTTCGGGACTCTAGGGACGACAAGAAGAGTATGAGCTACAGAGGGGCCCTCATCCATCTCTTCTGGCGCCTCTTCACCATCTCATCCCGAGTTATTTCTTTTGCTCTCTTTGCTTCCATCTTCCAGCTCTACTTTGGGATCTTTGTAGTGGTCCATTGGTGTGCCATGGCTTTCTGGATCATCCATGGTGGGACAGATTTCTGCATGTCTAAGTGGGAGGAGATCCTCTTCAACATGGTGGTAGGGATTGTGTACATTTTCTGCTGGTTTAATGTCAAGGAAGGGCGGACTCGATACAGAATGTTTGCGTATTACACGGTAGTCCTGACGGAGAACGCTGCCTTGACGCTCCTTTGGTATTTTTACAGAGATCCTGACACTACTGACTCATATGCCGTGCCAGCACTGTGTTGTGTCTTTCTTAGCTTTGCTGCTGGGATAGCTTTGATGCTGTTATATTATGGTGTGCTGCATCCCATGGGGCCAAGAGCTAAGATCTTTGCCAGCTCCTGTTGCGCCGAGCTGCTCTGGGGCATTCCTTTGCCCCCCGATGTTGAGCCCATGGCACCCCAAACCCCTGGGTACCGGGGGGCCCAGGCTACGCCCACCAGAGCGGTCACGGAGCAACAGGAGGAACTCACAGCTGACACTTGCTTGCCCGTTTTCCAGGTGAGAGCAATGGTACCATCTACTCCATCTGGGCGACCCTACCCCCCCGAGGGGCCTCTCATTAAGATTGACATCCCACGAAAAAGATACCCTGCATGGGATGCTCATTTTGTAGACAGGAGGTTAAGAAGAACTATCAACATCCTCCAGTATGTCACCCCCACAGCTGTAGGTATTAGGTATAGAGATGGACCTCTCTTATATGAGTTGCTACAATATGAATCTTCACTTTAAAAGCTCCTTAAAGCAAAAGTAAAAGAGGGGACCTTATTTTTGTTTACGGTAAACACAGATCATGAAACAAACACAAACCTTCAGATAAGCTTTCTTTCTGGTTGCTGTATGTATAAAAAAAAAAAAAAAAGATATTCTCTATGTTTTGTAAGTAAAAACAAAAAGAAAAACTTTTCTTTTGTTTTTTACACACAAGAAACAGTATTTCAACTTCCACACCTAGGATTCACAGGTGGAGAAGGAGGCATCTCCACATCAGTTTTATACCGTACACCAAGTGTAGAACATTATTTATGGGATTGGTGCTGATTGAAAAATAAAAAAAACAAACAAACAAACCTACAACTGCCTTATGCCCTTAGGTGCTGAGTTTCATTAAGTACTGTCACCTTTCTCATGCAAAACTCTTTGATGATTATATGCCAGGAAAAAAAAACAACCCCAACCAACTGAAATACAAACCTTAAAATTAAAAATAAAAACAAAAAAAAAAAGAAAAAAGAAAAAAAGAAAACGATGAACAACAACAACAAAAAGAGACCAATGTATGAAAAACAATCTCGTTGCTCTTGGATTTGGCAGAAAAAAAAATCAAAAAACCAAAAACAAAACCAACCCAAAATGTTTAAAGATAAGAAAGCAAAGCCAAGACACCCCCATACACACCGGAGTTTGATTTTTTTCCCACAGTCGAAAGACAAAATCAGGTCTGTAACTCAATTTGGCAATGCGTTTATAACGCCATTTGGCCCAGCCCACGGGCCTTGACCGAGTGGCATTATAGAGGCGATCCCGCCCTGTAACCGCTTCCCTCGTGCGGAATGGGCCGCTTTGCACCTGGTTAATAGTGTGGTAATACAGTATCTGATCTTGTTTCGACCAACCACACACGCTAGAGCGCCACTGGCTTCAGTGGAGTCAACCGCAACCGTCTGAGCCCAGAATAAGGCCTGCCACCTGGATTTCTGGAAAAAATACG
Source organism: Nycticryphes semicollaris (assembly GCA_013400055.1). Lineage (NCBI taxonomy): Eukaryota > Metazoa > Chordata > Aves > Charadriiformes > Rostratulidae > Nycticryphes > Nycticryphes semicollaris. The sequence continues at coordinate 85,842 of VXBJ01003669.1, forward strand.
AAATCCGCAAAGGTTGAAATTCTAGACCAAAAAAAAAAAAAAAACCAAAACACCCCATTATACTAGAGTACATCTACACATATCTAATAACTATTTCAGTAATAATAAAACTCAGCATAGTAGCAAAAAGCGAGTCAATTTAAAGGCACAATACTTGATCAGTGACTGGCAAAATAATTTGACCTACTGTATCATTTTAAGGCTGTGAAAGGCATACATGTATTATTTGTAATCTCGTGTAAGACCTGTCATGTCTCATTCAGTGCGAGCCTTAAAGTGATTGTAAAGCATCCTTTCGTTCCATTTCGGGGTTTGGGGGTTTTGATTTCTGTTCTGTTTTGTTTTTTAAAGGAAAACAAAACATGAAAATCGGGATAAAAACAAAGAAACAAACAAACAAACAAACAACAACAAAACAACCAACAAACTTCTTCAAACGGTAATAACCTGTAAACTGACTCACGTCTCGAGATGATTTTGGTGCTTTGTATTTTTGTTGATGTTGTTGTTGTGATTTAGCTGAGAATTCTTCAACTCGGTACATGTGGGGAAACTGCTGATAGAACAAAAAAACTGTCTCGTGTCACCCTCTACTGTAAGTACATGGCGAGAAACACCACCAGAGGAAATGCAAGAGCGTAGCCAGAGCATCGTGGTTTAGCTTAGCCTTCTCACCGCAAGGAGATGCTGCCACCTCCGATGATGGCAAAGCCTAGACGGTCACCCGCCGAGGGTTGTGTGGTTGTCTTGACGTTGCCAAATAACCCGCTGGCTGTCTGAACATTCACATCTCTCGAATTCTGTTTCTGTGCTGGAACCTCTTGTTTCGACTTAAACCATGGGTTTGCTTCTATCTAACACCCTTCCCCTTTTTCGAGAGCGTCGCTCCTTTAAAGGGATATTCCCGTTTCAGGGCATCTTTTAAGTCCCACCATCCCTCTACCTGGGAAGAGGGGAAAAAACAAACAAAACAAACAACAACAACAATGTGAGATATTTTTAAGTGAATGCTGTAGTATTTTCTGTGTGCAATTGCAATTTTTTTATTCCAGAAATACTGTAACTGTCTAGGGTGCAAAACTCCCATGCTGACCTGTTCTAAAAAGAAGATCAGCATGGGGGGGGATATTTTTTAATTATAATTATGATATTATTTTTTTTTAATTTGAGGAATTAGTTGGGTTTTTTTTTTATTATAATAGTATTTCAAGAAACTAGTACCAATTTTCTATAACAGTTTAAAAAGCTGAATGCTTTCTTCGCCTGAATATACCTGAAGAGAAACATTTTTTTTCAATCAGTGATCCTTTGCAGTGTTCTGAGAAATTGTTGGGGTTTCCTCAGTTGTTTCATTTTGTTTTGTAAAGAAAAGTTGTAACTGGTGTCTGTCCCCTTTAAGGAGGGCAAGACTCATTCACGCCACGCTATAGACACACAGCAAAGTTTATAAGAAGCCAAATTCTCACTCATACTGTAATTCCCAGTCAAACTCCATTTCAGGCAAATGTTTCTGGGCTCTGGTTATAATCAATATGATGATCACATTTTCATGCAAAGGGAGGGATTTTGTCTTGTCATTTCCTATCTAAATTCCTGATCCCATGTTTACTGTGCACATAAATATCTATATATACACACACTTAAGTGTATTTGTGAAAAGCCTTCATTTCCCTCCTCCATTGTCTGTATCACATAACCAGCCCCTTCTCAAGTGTCCTACTAACATTTCACCCTGTTTCTTCCCTAACCAGTACACTGTCTCCATAAAAAGAGGTAATTTGTGAAGTGAACTTGCTGTCCCCAGCTCCTGGGTCACAAAAACACAGAGGTGCCCATCCTCCAGTAACAGGCCTGCATTTCTCCTCCCAGGACTTTCATTTGACTTACTTTTAATAGTAGCGTAGATTTACTCTAATCCAGACTCACACCTTGTGTAAAGACTCTCCTTAGTCCTTCCATGAAGATCTCTCCTCTACACGTTGTATTTCATTGGCATAAGCATGAGAAAGGAATGGATGACAAACAGCCCTTCTGTTCCTCGGGGATCTTTCCTCCACGTGAGAGCATCCCCATTTCCAAAAGCACCAAGAGAAAGTCCCCCTCTTCGAACTTGTCAACCTTGAGGTCTGATTTGAAGATGTGATCCCACTCCCTGGCCCCACTGAACAGCCGGACCCTGCCACTTCGCACCAGGACAGTGAAAAGAGTCAACGAGCCGAGGCACACTCATCAGGAGTCAAGGAGGAGACCCATCAGTGTTGCCTCTCATGAGCATCTGCAGCCTGCCTGCCCTCAGGAATGGGACCCTTGCTCCAGACCACCACACCAACAGCCGTCCTCTCCATCCCATTATGGGAGCGGAGGGGCAAAACACTCTAGAAGTGACCTTACCTCTCAATGCAGTGCTAATTTCTCACAACCAAACCAGCTTGACTAAGGGCTTGACACAACCCTGCTCCAAAGTCCTCCTTCGTGGCTCGTAGTATGGATAACAATGAAGGCAGGTGCCTCCACGGAGTGTTCAGACTCTTTCATTATGCTTAGTTGCATAAACTTTCTGCCTCCACTATTAGTCCTTTCTTTGAATGATATATATACACTGGCATCTTGATTTAGAAAAGATTTCCAGTGAAAGCCTGTGTCAACCCTGAAGAACTATTTCTCTTTGAAGGACTTCATTACAGCCTTAACGTAAAACACGTGCTCTACCACTATGCCCAACGAGTTCCTAGTGGACAGTTTGGTGTGGTGACCATTTCCTCTTGGGATTATCTGTGATCTTGTTGCCAAACAGCGCCTTTTGCCAAGCCAAAAGCTTTGGGAGGAAAATTACCCCCAGCTCTTTATTGGTACTAATCTCGATGCTAAGAGTCTAATCCTTGCCTCCTGGGTTATTTTTTTGTCCAGGGTCTCTTTGATTTTTGGTGTGCACTTTGGCAGGGTGGCCAGGTGACTCGTTTTGGTTTCTCTTGGTTTTTAACGCCTCAGCTTCTCCCTGGTATTGCTTAGTTAGAACATGCTCTACCTTCTTGCCAAAAGATACTGCATGAAGCATTTTTCAAACTGTCATGGAGAAGGTTGAGTCCATCCATAGATACACCTCACAAGAGCAGTGGGCAACGCCTCTGGCAAATTTGTACTGCTGGATTCACCCTGGGATCATCTAAACCAGCCAACTGTGCCATGCCAGGGCAAAGCCAGGGGACGAGGGCTCCACCTTTTCAAACCTTCCCTGGCATGGTTTTGACCGACTCTAGTGAGCCCCTGGGCTTGGGCACAGCTTGCAGAGGGGTTGACGGTGGTCAGAGATGACCCCCCAGTCAGCAGTTTGGATGTAGACGCTCTGTATTGGGGATGAAAAAGAGTTTAGTAGAGTGGATGTGGCCAGCACTTGTTGGCTTCACGGCCAGAAGGGATGCTAGCAGTGCTTAGTTTACTAATAAAGATGTAACTGTGTGCCACAGACCAGGATTGGGGACTTAGAACTTGGTGGAGGACATCAGCTCCGATCTGGCATTTTTCTATTTTCCACCCATTTCGACAGACAAAGTATTTTTTCACTTCACTTTGTTCTTTTTTTTGCTGAGGTTATTTTGCAAACAGCGTCGCTTTTATCGTGCTGATGTCAACCCCTCCGTCTGTCCCTCCATCCACGTCAGATGGCTGGTGTGCTTAGTGTGATAGCGCTATACATCTGTAGGCAGCTAATCTGGAGACAGGAATGATTCAGACCAGACCAAATCGACGATGGAAATACAGGATTTACAAGGTCCATGCCCTTGTCATGCTTTGCCACCCACACGAGACATTTTTCATCCAGAGTGTATCCAACCTAAACTGCAGAAGAGGAGCCGTTGTCGTATAATTACTAGTGAAAAGTGCAAGCAAACCACTGATTTCAAGTGTAAATATATATATAT
>VXBJ01003671.1:3555-44719 GCA_013400055.1 Nycticryphes semicollaris
ACATCCCTGGAGGTATTTAAGAAACGTGTAGACGTGGCTCTTCAGGGCATGCTCTAGTGGCCAAGATTATTGGTTTGTGGTGGGGCGTTGTGCGTGGGGTTGTGGGTGTGGGGTTTAGTTGGTGGGTGGCTTTTTTGTTTGTTTGTTTGTTTTTGTGTGTGGGGTTTTTGTTGTTGGTTTTGGGTGTTTTTTTTTTTTAATGTAGTTGGACTCGATGATCTCAAAGGTCCCTTCCAACCACTAAGATTCTGTGATTCTGTGATTTCAAGGGGACACTAGGTTAGGAAGTTTGACTCTAGTGATAGTCATCCTCCTGCTTACTTCTGTTTATTCACCTATTTATATAAGAAGTTCAGGTCCCAAATAATGCAGATACTTTTTGAGATTTCACTGTTAAGGAACAGCTCCTTCACTGTAAGTAATGTGAACAGAAGGCCAACATTTATTTCGTTTATCTATGTTTTTGTGGCCTATCTTCTATGTTCTGAATCACCTATGACCTTGGAATACATCCTACCTACACTGTAAAACAAATAGTGGTATTTGAAATGGGTGTCAAAAAAAAGCTTACTACAAACGTAATACTCTTTTGGTACTTGGATGTTCTCCTGTACAGCAATTTGTGGTGTTCAATATCTGCTACAGTAAAGAATAGCTGATCTTATTACCTGACTTTACTTAGCTGCACTCCTAGAACAGGAAAAATTCTGTAGTATCCTCTAGGCCAGTTGAACAACACATCACTGTACCTTTTCAGAAAATCCTATGTATAGACATAGGTAAAAAATGCTAATAGGCACAGTGTATGAGTGGTTGTGTTGCTCTGACTGGGTATAAAGACTAATGTGGCAAACAGCATCTGTAATCCTCTGATGATTCACAGAGAGTTACAAGATCTCAGCACCTGTAAAGATTAGGATACAGTAAAGGGCACCTCCTTTAATAGCTTCATCATAGAGGAATAGTGATAAAGAAAGCTCTAAAGAGAAATAGCAAAATACATCCTATTGGTCAGATCCATGCAATCCAAGTTTCAAGTCCATAGGCAAAAGTAATTTCCATCACCTCTGTTCAATTTCCTCAGAAAACTTTCTGTCTAAAAATATAACACTTGCTTTTCTCATACTGACATTGCTCTTCATTTCTCTATTCTCTTGTAAAATTCTGTTGAGTTGCATTACCTTTCACTGGGTTTTGAAAATTCAGTTTTCATTATAGAAGTGTCTCCCTTTACTGTTCCCACTAATAGAATTACTAAAGTCAGAGAGATGTACATTTTTCAAAAAACCTAGTTCACTCCTATTTTCTTACCTTTACTTGCATAGAATAAAGCTGAATTATTGCCAACCCATCTGTTCTAGACTACCTTCTTCGATTTGGTTAGGAAATCAATTTGAAATATTATTGTTTCTGTCTTTGAAATGTCATGAAGGATCTTATCAAGTCAACCTTTCTTTATTTTGCTTGTGATTTCTCACTTAAAACTTTTTTTAAAATCCATTTAAAAGAAAGGATAGTACCTTAAATGTCACTGTTGGTATAAGTACGTTGTGGTCTTAATAATACTTTTTCATTCATAACAAGAAAACATCAAAAGGAGTTTTTTAAAAAGGCTATTTGGAGTGAGTTGCACGCGTTTCATTCACATCTGATTCAGGAAGCGAAAAACAAATTCCCTGTATTTGCTGATTCTCCTCCATCTAACATGAAAAGCTGAAAATCCATAAATATGTGCGATATGTTGTAGTGGCATTGTTGTGATGTCATTCATTATGAAAATGCTGCAGGCACCTCCTTTTTACCTGTTCCTTCCTGTAGTATTTTTATTCCAGATAAAGTATAAAGAAAATCTTCAAAGCTATTTTTTTCTCTGTACGCGTGAATTTAGCATGATCTAAAAACACTAAGCTGACAACTGTAAAGAGTCAGATTCCTTCTTTTAAGTGAAAAAAGAGTGGCTTAAACAGAAATCCTTCAAACAGCATAAAAAGGTTCTGATTCACTGTTTTCCTGCATTTCCTAGATTGCTACCTCAGTTATAAGTTGAAAAGTTTCAAATGACAGCAAATTATGAGTAGGATCCCCAGCACTGAAAACAGATCACTGTACTGTCAAATAAATCCCACAAGGGATTAGAAAAAGAGGTTAAATACAAATGCAAGGAAATTTGCTGGTAATACTAAAGTATTCAGTATAGTCTAATGTAAACCTGGGTGACCGGGTAATAAAATGTTCATGAAATTCAGTGCGAAACTCCTTAGAAAACCAATCAGAATTACCAATTCCCAGTACTGAGCTCCAAATCACAACTACATCAAAGAGTATTTGAAATCAGTTGTTCTCTGATAGTGTTCAGTTGTGCTTATAAAGGCATGTAGGAGCTAAAGGATAAGCAAGTAGGGAATTTTAAGAAGGGAGTAGAGGATAAATTGGAAAATATCATTATATGACTGTATAATCTCTGCTGTTCCTACATTTTGTTCAATACATGCAGGTCTAAAGCACATAGTAGAAGTAGAAAAGGTAGAGAATTTGATAACAGGGATGCTCAGAAGTGAAAAACAGCTTTTTTTTCTGTATGAGGTTAATCCAACCAGACCAAGACCCTTCAGTCTGGAAAAGTAGAAGTGAAGTTAAAGGGAAGCTGAACGCAAGATAGTTGTGCACTGTTTGTCATCATTGGAGCACAAGGGGCACATCATGACATTATCAGGCAGCAATCTTAAAACAAGCAAAGCAAACATAACACACAGCTAAGATGGGGAAATATTCATCCTCAAATACCAAATAGTCAGACTAGGAGTGGGATTGGAAAAATCAACAGCAGACCAATTCAAGGGTGGGTATTAAACACAACAGATAGGATTCAACCTCTTGTTTAGCAAGTTCTTCAGTCACTGATTGCCAGATACTCCTTACTTCGATATTACATACTTTCAGTATCATCATCTAATTTCCTAAAGTGCCCGCCAATGGACACTGTTTTATCTGGATTACTGGATGGTCTTTGTTTTGATCCAGTTCTGACTGTGTCCCTGTATTGCTTGGCAGTATAATCTAAAATACGTTGGGTCTAGGGCTAGAACTGACACAGAATCAGCCACAGTATCAATGAGATATACACAACTTCAGCCATGGGAAGATGCTTGGAAGCAGCAAGGAGCCCGTCCCTACATTTCTATGGCTTTGTGTTCTTGAGCTGCCAGACCCACAACAGTGCCAGTTTTAAGAATGATAATTTATTAATGTAAAAAGTTAGAAGCTGAAGTCCATTGTGAATGGGACTGAGATTTTCAATTAACTTCCCACAGGCAATGTGCAGTTGCCAGATGCCAAAGACATGTGGCTATTACCCAGACAGGATCAAACTCTAAGCAGTTCCTGCGGTTAATGCCTTCATACCCATTAGCAAATTCCCCAACTCAACCAATGCCTTTGTTGTCGTATTTTTGCAATGGTAGCAAGCCTTACTCTCATTTTGGATGCAAACAGTGCTATTCTTAGCATTAGTAAACACATGACACTGATTAGGTAAGAAAATAAAGGAAGAAGTGTCAAAAGCAAAGGTTCAAATTAAAATCCAGTTGGAAAATTTGGAATAGAACTCTTAGGTGATTAAAGTAAGATAACCCTGGAGGAGACCTATTTTTAGGAATAAGTACACATGTATCTTGAGGTTGATCTGACAGGCTACACCAGGTTATAGAGCTCTGCAGAAAAAGGTCATCACACTTCTTACTAATGTATTACTTCTCATGCTGCTCACAACAGTACTCTCTGGCATGCAGAGATCAGCAATATTAAAAGGCTACAGATCATGAATCATGTCATACTCTGGTCTCCTGTCACCTTCAGCTCATGTCTCTCACAATATGGTTTGGGTTTTTTATTATTTTTTTAAATTAAATTTTTTCATGTAAAAAAATTAAAACATATGGTAAGCAACATGAACAGGTAGAAGAACAGGAAGGTAAAGAGTCATGATCAGGGAAAGATGACAAAGTAATAAATAGAAAGATTAGATGTCTCTAACAACAGTTCTTGACGGTAATGGCAGACTTTTTAAAATAGAATAACTGAGGGCTTTATCTAGTTTTTTGTGATAAGAAATTATGATGATAAGGTATTTCATAAAATGGTGATAAGTTGAACACCTGTCAATTCCTTGCCTTTTACCTCATGACCCAGCCTTCTGTACTTTGGATGAAACAGCCAGAGCAGCAGCTGATATAAACATGGGAGGATCTTGTCCAAGTGTATTTTACAGGCTATGCAAACATAATGTTTATTAGACGTCACTAATTACTTCAAAACTCAGTGTGTTTACAATGATTTATATTTTTCCTCAGAAAACACTAGTATACCACCATCCCCAATTTTCCTCATTGTTGTATAATGAAAAAGTCAAGTACAGAATGAAATGTTGGGTTATATCATAAAAGATACGTTATGATATAATTTCCAAACAGCAGATATTATGATATAATTTCCACTATAGTTTCCAAACATCTCTTTTAAAAGGCTCTTTTATTTCCATTTAAAAGTTTTCCAGCTTGTTTGTTGAAGGGTGGAGGAATGATGTGCCATTAAACCTTAACAATAAATGGGTACTTTCCAGTTAAGCATATACTTAGAAATCGTTCTTCTTGTCACCTCTAGTCTTCAGATTTTCTCAAGTACTATCCCTTGATAGGGATATTCTTCACAGTTCTAGGAAATCAGGTTGACCATTAACGTTTCAGATGGTCAGCATTTCCCCTCAGGGTATCCTACTGACCTACCGAGCTTTCCTGCCAGTTTAACCTCAAATCAGGAAAAACCTTTTGCTGGTAGAACAATGCTTTCAGTGTGACCTAGTTACTAGTTTCAGCAAGATTAATTTAATACTACATTTAATTTAAAAGCTTTTTTTAGTGCTATGACTGTTCAATAGCTTGGTCTTGTTCCTTCCTTTCTGTACACACTTGTGGGATAAAATTAAAGCAAGTGTCATCTCTTTGAATGAAAGGTTTGTCTCTATCCAAATGGAAAAAAGACATTTGAATATATTCTCTTCCTAGTTAGTAATTTTTTCACTGAATTCCTAAAGATTATTTACTCCGTTGCATTCATACCCCAGTCTGAGGCACGTCACATGGTAACCTTTTTGCAGACCATCCTTTTAATTGGACCTCTAACCTTAGCACAATCTTATTTACAGCCTCAACGCATAGCCTTCATGTCACCTTGATTCATCCTGTAATTGGATACGGACGGCACAGGAACACAGAGCCAAAGAGCCATCAGTCCCTGCAAAAGGCAGAAGTAGCCTTCTATTAGCAGAGGCATCATCAGAGCCTCAAACTACGTCTACAACGTCTCCTCACTGTCATTGATGGTAATAGGGTAACCTATCATTTCGCAAGCAGTGTCTGTTCATAGAAGAATGTTTTGTTTGAGTTGACAGCAGCTTTTCTTAAAGAATGATATTGGTGTTGGGAGAGAGGCAGTAATTGGCATGCAAACAAAACTGACCAGTTTCTTTATTCCATGAAACACTAGTTTGTGCTAATAATGCACAAAATATTAAGGAGTTCACACAGTGCCAACTCGCAATGAAAGTTATTTTAATATTTCAGACCAGTTGGTTTTTTTGTTTTATTTTCAGGGAGAATTCATCTAGTGACACAGTAAGGACTCACTAATTTGCATTACACTGCACAACACAGCATGAGCTTGCAGGGCAGGAAGATCACCTCAATGTAAGCAGGCCAGTAGTTTTATCTCTTCAAAGATGTCAAAATTTATGGCTGGGCCCAAAAATTGGACATTATTTCCACTTACTCAAATAATGGCCAATTATAGGTATTATGAGAATGAGAAGATAGGAAGGGCTTTGTAAATACAGACAGGATGGCATATTCTAAATTCCAGGTAGACAGAAAATGTGATACGATAGAGAATTTTGGTTTTTGCTTTTACAGACTCTTTTCTAGGCTCACATCCCTTATGAGGCCCATGGTGAAGGATGGGCCTGTGCATCTTCTTTAGTGGTCCTTTGACGTTAGTGGAAATCCATTCTGCCTAACTTGTTAAGAAAAATGGCCCTCTCATGAAGTCCTGTGCTCCAGTGCAACGTCTACAGCAAAGAAAATGAAATCCATGGACTAGAGCTACAATTTCTTTCCCTGCCACTCAGTTTTCCTCATAACCTTCTTCCTTATTTTCTTTAGTTCCCTTGGCTGGAAAGCTAATTGGAGAACACACTGACCCAATTTTACATGTAAATATAACATGTAGAAGAGGCAAGAAGTTTAAAGCTGCAGCTTTCACAGCAATTATAATTTAAAACTGCAGGTGTTTATCCCAAGATGTAATAGTGGAAAACTGTATTTGCATGCAGCATAAGTTATGAAAATGAGCTTTTTATTAACACTGCAAATTACGTTACGGTCAAATAAAATTATATAAGTATACTAGGCAAACAAAAATAATTACATTATAAGGAGTTTCAGAAAAAATCCTCCTTTATGCTGGATCCAGCAGCAAGAAAAAACAGTTACCAGCAGTATATCATCAGAAAAATTCATTTGCTGATCAGAAGCCTGAGGGAACTACACTGTTACCTAGCAACTAGTGAGAGTAGCCTTTCTTAAATAAATTAACCCCTTGATGAGTGTCAAATGCATAACTGATCTGTGGGATTTGCAGCTTCTTGCTGGTCTGAATAAGCCTGTTTCTGACCACATCAGAATGAAAGCCACTTTTTTTGCCATTTCTAATGGCCTGCACTTGGCCTCTGAAGACATAACATTACTGCACATCTCCCTTCATAACGTCATCTCCCATAAAGATGAATCTGTCGCATTGCATTGCATGTTGCAAAGAGCCTCAGCCGAGAAGAGACCTCTGTGTGACTGAGGCTTCCACACAGAAGCTCGGTTGAGAAGTCCTGGGTTCCTGTACCAGGAAACTACAGTGTGTCTTTTACACTTCTTTCTGTCTTAATCAGTGCAAAATTTAAACATGGTGCAGAAGTAATGCTGCCACAGCGGATGCTTGACGATACTGGTACATCTTTCAATTTGTTCTAATAATAGGCAGTTTGAAGCTGTTGCTTGGCAGGTGTGAGTTGAGAAATAGTTATAATTTTCTGACAGTCAACATGAATGAAAGGCAACCACTTGGTCAGCCAGCACATCCAGTTAGACCCTAGAAACCAAAGGGTTTATTATGCAAATGACAATATGTTTGAAATAAGCTCTCAAATTGCATCTGTTATCTAAATGCCAGGAGATGGTAAAAACCTATCAGCAAGCCTGACTTGTTAAATGCATTTCCTAGAACTGCATTTGAAATGGATGGAACATCTAAGGTCAGTCCTGATGACAGACATCAAAACCTTCACTGTCCTACAGCCACATAAACCTGCAGCAAATCCACTGAAATTAACTGAGCTGTGGGTCACTTGAAATCGGAGTGAGATCCTGGAGGTCATAAGCTTTTGACAACGGACAGGAAAACCCACCATTTTCAAGGACCGTACTTAGAGGTTTTTAGTGGGTAAATATAGAAGCACCATTGTCTAGACTCAAACAACCTTCTTCAGTCCTGACCTCTGCAGCTGAGGCAGTGAGAGCTGAGCATGCCACATAAATTCATATAAAGCTTAATGGATGCAGAAGTGATACTCAGAAGAAACACAATCAGATTCAGGGCGTGAAGGGCGCTCGAGACGTGGTGAACAGCAAGAGCAGCTTCTCATATGGCCAAGCCTGACAGATATTCAAAGCTGTGTAAAGGTAAGTGAAACTGCAATTTTTCAGAATTTTCTGTCTATCGTAGTGTAAACAGAGGCAGGTTGGACTGCAGATTATATTTCCTTTACACACCTTCTAGCTACACAACAAAAACTCTTATGTACAATATAGCCTCTTTTCACACCATAATCCTAGCATATTATTGACCTCTTAAAATATCTGAGGAAGGATCGTGAATATAACATAAAACTCTGGTGCTTGTTCACGACTTTTTATTTGCTGGTTTTGTGATCCTTTGACAAAGTCCTTGAGACAGGTGACTTTTGTTCTGCAGTATGAATATCCAACTAGCTGCAATATTAGAGATAACACCACCTTCAGCAGGAAAGGTTGGAAGCATCCCAAAAAAAAAAGGAAACATCTTACATAAAGAGAAAATATGCAGGCAAAAAAAAAATATTAAATCTAAATGAAAACTAGATAAAATATTGGATAATTGGTTACTGAAATCTGTTAAAAGAAAAACTATATGATAAAAATTCTAAGGCTGGATCTATTACAGAGAAATATTCTGAACTGCTAGGTGACAATCAAAAAATAGAGGTCAGGAGAATTATGCTGGTGTTAATTGGAGTGGAAAACAATTGCCCATGAAGGAAACATCTCTCTCTTTTAACTGCAGTTTCACTGTTCTCTTTTTTTACCTGTTCTGAGCATTGTTTTATCTTACAAAGCCCTTTTTTTGACAATAATTGTCTCTATTGTCCCAACACTTCTACAAATAGCCATTTTTTTTGTTTGACAGCTTGACTTTTAATAATGCCTTCTCTGACCTTATTTTGCTATTCCCTGTGTGTATTTATTAACCTTACTTTGATATGTTGCAAATATGCTGACACAGCACTAATTCTGCTTCCAGTTTATTAACTGTAAGCAGGAGTTACACCTGATTCCTCTTAATGGCATGAAGAAAATCTAATTCTCCTGTCTCGGCAGCCTGAGTTCTAAACCTCGGGATAATGTAGCAACCTGTGAAGCACATGCATTCCTACAGGCAGCGCCAAAGAAAAATGTGATAAGTAATTAGGTTTCATGATTTATATGTCTGTTTCTTCCAGATCCTACTTGCTTCAAAAGTACTAATGTTTGATTAATGTGGTCTTCCTTTTGATATCTCAGCTGAAAATACTAAGTCCTGGGTGAACAGATGGTGAATTAAATTGAATGATAAAGGGAAGAAGTTAAAGCGCTTTGAACAAGAAAAAGGCAGGCACAAAATAGAAATGGCACTTTCATTCCTTAAAAGGGGAGATACACAACATATCTCTCTGACCAAGGGAGGACGCATGTAAATATTCCATGTCTCCATTTGTAATTGGTTATGTATTTACTTTTTAATATTTTTAACACAGTGTGTAACTAAACACTGAAAGCTCCAGTTCTTTCTCAGAGAGTTGTGTCCTTATCAATGCTAGAAAGAGAGTGTGCTTCCTCTGCAGTGCTTCCTGTTCAGTCCTGGTAGATACTGTTTTGTCCTGGGAAATACTATTTTGGTGGGGGTACCAACACTGCGAAGACTCTTAGCCCATGGACTCCAGATATATATTGTCAGAGAAGAAGGAACCAACTGGAGAGGCAGGGGACAGGATATCACTGTCCTTTTAATGGGAGAGGAAGGATGCTTCCTTCTCATGGTGAAGATTTCTGTAGTAGCCCGACAGAATTCCTGTAGAGATTCCATGGCTGTCACCACCACTGCAGGGATACAGCTGACAAGACAAGGCAACTCCTGAAGATCTCCTTCTGAGTGTCTGTTGCTTGTGTCACACACATCTGGGGTTCCTAAGCTTATTTTGAGACTATCATATTTCTGTTTTATAACATCCCGTATCTCCCATGCAACATGCTATGTTTTACTGACACATCAATAAATCCAGCAGCAGATGTCTGTGTGCATCTCATCTATGAAGTTACGCCTGGCTGTGATAGCATTTCAATACATTGTGTTTTGTACTGCCAGTCCACTTAAAGAGTCTTTGTTCTTTCCTTTCAGCTGCTAACCTTTCTTCTCCAAATCCCATTGCTTAAAATAAAACCTTTGAACAGGAAGTTTAGACAGTTTTACACACATAAAAAACAGGCAGATGTATAGAACATTTTTTAATTCCTCCCTGTATCTTTCTGGGCTAGTTCTTAGAAGATTAAAGAAAACTAATAAGCACATACAGATGTGTTCATTTTATGTTTTGCGCATCTGCTTTTTCAAAGTGGAACTTCTGTGGAGGAGCTGCCAAGAATACAGTTTACATCAAATAAAACAAGAGTACCACAACACAAGTTGATTTGTAGTCAACCACAAGGAAACTACTAAACTCCAGAGGTTAACCTGGAAAAAAAAAAAAGGGGTGGAGGAGGGGTGGGGGTGCATTATTACAGAGATTGATATATCTACACCAAATTCTTATAAGATCTTCTGGTTGGCTCTAAATATCCACCCCTGCAATACTTGAATCAAGATATTATACCACCATGAACTTTGCATTACTAAAACCATACTGCAGCGTAAAATTTTACTTACGTTCCTCTATCATTTTCCATTGATTCTCATTGACCAGCTTGCAGGGCAGCTGGTCCCTAAGACACACTAAGTCTTGGTCCTTTGGTGGGATCGAGGTTATATAGTCCTCTTCATAAAACAAATGTGGTGCAGATCCTCATCTAGCATAGCTGCACCTACATTAGGCATCTGCATACCCCACCCTTGTTATGGCTGTAATCATAGCCTTAGGAGAAATAGGTTGGATGATGCAGTTGGGAGTGCCTACAACAAAACACATTAAGATATCCTCAAAATGTGGTAATTTAGTCTGATTTTCAGAGGTAGTGAAGTTGAGAAATAAAGCATGTATATTGCTGTGTATTTTTCCATCCTTTCTAGGTGTGTGCTTCCCCAATGTTACCCATAAAGAGCTAAAAAGGATGTGTCCTTTGGATCAATGGACTGCAATGTCAATTGTAGAAAGAAGTAGAAATTCATTACTGATGCCAGCTAAGCTAGATCTTACTCCAGATCCCACTCTGTTGTGACAATTGGAGGCTGCAAGTTCTGCGGATAAGGTAAATACAATAAATAAAAGGTGTGCAAGTTGTGTGGGAGGGGTGCTCCAGTTCATTGCATCCTGGGAGAACTGAGGATCAGGTAAGAACACAGGTGAAGATTAAAAGTGGATAAAAATGATTGCAAATATACAGACTTTAGAAGATTTCTGGGCCTTCCTATACCAGATGGAAAAAGGCATGAAGAGAGAGAGAGGCAACAAAAGGAAGCATTACAAATATTTCCTGTTCAGTCCCACTGGTGCTAGCAGCGTGGGGGTGCAACACAAGCAGCTGCTTATGCTATTTTAAAGTTGCTTAATACCTGCTGGAGATTAAGTTCCATATTTTAAGATCATGTTACTGGCCACACTGTAACATGGTATGCTTCCAAGTACTCACAATACGTGGTCATAGTGATTTAAAGGTGTTAAACATTCTCAAATTCTATCTAAGTTTAATTGCTGTTTGAGCATGCAGCATATATTTGTTTTATAATTCTTGTTCTTAAACTATTAAATACAGTGTGCAGAATACAACAGTGCATAAATAGTGCTCTGAAATTTTTCTTCATATTTGATTGACCACAGGAATTACTGAGATAAGAAATGAGCTGAAATGTGTAATTTAGACTTCAGAATTTATTTGTGACTAAACAGCACTGCTTAATAATCTTCTTGCTAAGTGTATAGCGATCCATTTGATAAGAAGGCATTCATAATGTTCCTGCAATCATTGGGAGATGGCTCAGTGTCTTCAGTATCCTCTCTAAATTTATTTTTCTTGGAGAACAAAAAAATCAACCCACAACAAAAATCCCTCACCCACCCCTCTATGCATTTAAAACCCCCAGATACAACTCTACTGGTACCACTGCCTCACCTAATCATCCAGGGACCTGTTCCCTAAGGGAGTCCAGGTCTCACCCCATAGGCAGGTGTCACCACAACAAGCTCCCTGCAGAGCTCGACTGGTTGGCATCCCTAGGTGACAGCACCACTGGTATGCAAAGTTGGAGAAAAGGAAGAGGATATCATCTTTTGTGCAATAGGCTAGTTGCTAAAGGAGCTGTGCAGAAAGCAGGAGGTTTGGCTTCGTAGCTCTCCAGAGTGCAAGGGAAATCAAAACCATTCTCTCAGGTTTGTTGCCTGGGGTTTTATAAAAGTTCTGATGCCACCTGCAGGTGAAATTTTCTTTGACGGCCATCTCCCTCTCCTCTCGGCCTGACGCGTGGTCTCATCCATACCCTTTTATCTGCTCTGGTGCTTGCCAGACCCTTCACCCTAACCGAGTGACACAGCAACACCGAAAAAAATGAAACAAACACACACTCTTTTCCTACCATAATTTCTGCCATCTCAGTGAATTAAATCAGCTTATGGAGGTCTAGTAAGTGTCAGGAGCAAGTGTTAAAGAAGTAGCACTCAGGAGCAGAATCTGTGCTTCTTTTGGTGCCAACAAGCTATAATATTAGCAAACCCCATCTCATGCAGCTGTATTTTAAACTGGAGGCTGGACACCAGGCTAAAGGATAGACTGACATAGATGCTTGAGAAAGTTACCTTCCATTCTCCTTGCTGGAAGTGTGCCGCTGTAGAGCCAGGAATAAGAGTCTAGGAGATCACAAGGGAATGAGCAAGTGAGAAGAGGATTGGCTTGCAATTTAATGCTTGTTCAAAACAGGTCATTATTTATTTTTGCTGTCTCATTGCTGCTCATATGAGGGAGAAGTTTAAGTGTTCTTCCTTATAATTCACAAAACTGCCATTTTTTCTCTTCTTCTCTTGCTAAATACCCATTTAACTTCTTCACATCGGGTCTTCACAAAAGCATAGCAGATGACCAATGACAGAAGTAGGTGGTTTACAGGGATATGCAGGGATATTTCTGATCTCTTTTTCCCATTTCTGCTTCCAAAACAGAAGTGTTAACAGAATAGAATATCCATGCATCTAAACATTGTGGCGTTCTCAGAGGAACACTCTTCCCATGTATTTTATCTTTAATCTGAAGAACTGGGCAAGTGATCCGTCTTTCATAATAGTCATTATCAGTTTTCACCTTCAAAATCAAAATCCAAATGTGAAATGAAAGACTACTGATAAACATGCAGTTCCAAATCTGATCAATTTAGTATGGGTTTTAATAAATGCTTCCTGTGCTCATCACGAGTTTGCAATTAAACTGAAGGAAAAATTAATTTTATACTGACATTGCACTGATGATAGGACGATCTCCACTATGTATGTTTAACTCATCCATTATTACATTACTTAATTAGGAAAAAGGAAATGAAGTAAAGCCTCCTTCTCCCTGGGTGATCAATTAGACTTCCCTATTCTTTTTTCCCCTCACTCCTCATTATTAAGATTAAAATGAAATTATGTGGATCAGTTCCTATTTCCCATCTGGAAGTAGTGAGCTCTGTTACAACAAATTATTTCGCTAAAAAGCAAAATTAAGGTTAAGAAATAAAGCCACAGCTCTGTAATAACTATTTGGTTTAAAGCACACATTTCAAGGGAACTATTTGTATCCTTATTTAAGTATTGGTGAGTTGATAGTCAAACAGCAGGAGAAATGAAGATTACAGTGAAGAATCCCAGTTATAATGCTGTTCTCTTTTCCTAATTATTCACCAGGAAGGTTACCTGATCTCATATTAATACAAAGTTTATTTAATCTGTTACACTTTAAAATCACATTCTATGAAGATTAATCAAAAACGTTGATTGGAAAGGGAATCGATAATTAATAAGCCAGATCCTTATCTAGTGAATATATAATTAGGAAAGGTGTGATTATTCTCTTTTCTTGAACAGTTCAAGACGTATCTTGTGCCTAATACATCCATCCACACATCAGCATCTAGCATCTATATGAAAAATTGACTTCAGGATATGGCAAGAGGTTGCCTGGCAACAGCTCTTTTATTTTGAATGGCATTTTGGGAGAAGAGTGAAGAAGAAAAAAGCTGGAAAGGGAGTTTGACTCGAGAGACCTGCTCTGATCCAGATTCCCATGTTACCAGATGGCTGTGGTTCTGCCCAGCACAGATGTGGATCCCGCATGGGACCACATTTTGAGGCTCTAGCAATACCATATGATTGCACACGGTTCCGCTTTCCCTTTGTGCCTAATTCAAACTGTGTAGTTCCTTATTTCACCCAGACAAACAAACCTCATTAAAAGACACAAATAAACAGAGTTTATTTTGATGTTGGTCACATGAGGAGGAGTTGTGCTGTCTGGCTCCAGAGAGGAGTATTTTCTCTTTGGAATACATGCCAGGATAGTTAACGAGGAAAGATTATCCTCATGTAGACCTGGGCTTAGCTTGATTTCTGTAGATTGCACAGCACTTCTCCTACCCAGCCCGCCTTCACAAGGTTGTTAAAATTTTCAGCTCTGCTCACAGGGAGTGGTTCGTTGAATCCTGTGACTAGAGGTAGCAAATACACATTCAAAATGTCCAGTCTCAGAAAACTTGGGACCTGTGCCCTCATGACCTTTGACTTAGGGTTTACAGAATGGTTCAGACACCTTTTAAGTTTTTTGGAGTGCTATGTTCTGACTCAGTTATAAGGCAGTTTATATTTAAATAAACAATAATTAAAAAATAGCCCAAAGAAAAGGAAAAGGTGAAGAAGCTTAGAAAAATAAAATACACCAACAAAGCAATACACTGAGAAGGCAAAATGTGAGCTTAAGGGCGTGTTGGTATGCCAGCAGTCCCAGCAAGAAAGCTGCACAGAAGCTAAAAGGGGAAAAAAAGAAACAGCAAAAACCCAATGAAAGAGCAAAGTATCAACAAACCCCAGAGAACTTAATATCAGATATTTTATTTTTCTATCGCCTCTGGACTATCTACAACTCCAATATGTTTGTCTACAAAAGCAGAAGTAGCTTAGAAAAAGAATTGTGTGACCAACCATATAACATTCATTGGGCAAAGTAAATCAACCCTTGCAAAGTCCATAGATATCTAACAGCAGCAAATCAAGACAATGAGATCCTGACTCTGCTGCTTATGATGTTACCTTGTGAGGACAGTAATTTTCCTCCTCATTCTGTTGTCGTTCTCTTCCATCTTTTCCTTCCAAGTAGAAAAAAAGTGAAACCACTTGTTTCTTAAGTCACTTGAATCATTTTTCTGACAGTTTCTTCTATATCCCATTGGGATCATATATTAAAACACAGTGATATTGAAAGGTTATTGCTAACCTTTGAGCTTTCTGCTGAGCTTTTCCATGTTGAAATATCCAATCTATATGTTTTAGCTTCTTTTTTTTAAAATAAATTCAATGCACTTTAAAAATACGAAGGAGAAAAATGCCCAACTTGTGTATCAAAAGGCTTCTAGTTTACCTTGTGGGCTCTTTTGATATCTCAGAAAACAAATAATTGTGGAAAAATTTCATCATTTCAGCTCATGAATGCTGGGTGTAAGAAGGAAGGTCCATTTTGCTTGTTCTGGAAAAAATAATTAAAAAAAAAAAAGTGAGAGAAAGGCAAAAGGATCAACATCAAGACTGAGGGAATGATCATATGATGAATTATTTCCTCCAGGTCTACTTTAAGCTTACATTTTTTCTTTAGTTTTCTGATCTTGCTTTCACTTACAGCACCGTAGATAATAACAACAATGGGAAATACCAAAAAATATAAGCTGCATGCAACTGACACCCTTTAATGCCACTATTGTTTGAGCCTCTGAAACATGTAAAACCTTATCTGCACCCATGTTCCCACCATTTTATATTTTAAAAGGAATGGATATGTCCTGGGGTCAGAAACTGATTTTCTGCCTGTCCTTATAAAATAAGGACTCATGCAAATGATAACAGTTGTTAATTAATTTAAACCATAACTTTATGAACAATTGCCCTATTACTGGCAGAGAGGTTTGATGTTTTTTAGCCTCATGCTTGAACTAAGTAAGAAAAAATGACATTCACTTTTCCCACCAAAAAAAAATGTTTCAAGTCTGAATTCTGACCCTGCCCTTCTAGTGACTGCAACCTTTCCTATCATGGTGCTACCTGGAAATTGCACAAGTGTAGTATGTACGACAGTATTCAACTATGAATGGAAATACTGTTCAGCAAAGGATTTGGGACAGTAAGTTGTCAACCCAGCCTGAAATTCTCTCCTCTCTAACAGCAGCTCATTGAAAGCTCATTGAAAGCTAATTTCTGGCCTTTCAACCGATGGTATATGCATGTATTAGTAATTTAATCTGGAACATGTTTCACCAGTTTTGATCTACAAAATGTCAAAGGCAGCAGCAGTAAAGCTTTTCATAAAAAGCAAAAGATACAACAGCAGTTTCCCACTTTGTCTGCTATAACGGTCACTCTGTCAAGAATGAAGTTCAAATGATTTGACATGATTTGTTCTTTATAAATCCATGCAGCCTCTGCCTTATTGCTTTTTTATCCGAATGCTTTGAAACCGTCACATATAATTTGTTCCCATATCTTCCCAACAATCAGTATCAAGGGGGACTGCTCTGTAACTCTTCATGTTGTCTCCCTTCCACTTGCCTTTTTTAAAGATAAGTATCACAGTTGCCTTTCTCCTACCCTTCCTTTTTCTTTGAAGAGATCTTGAAAATAATTGCTGAGGTTTACAGTGCTGACTGGAATACACATAACTTATGTCGGTATTGTTTCAAGGCTCTTTCTTCCATTTTCTTGCCATTTCTTTAACCTGTAGTTAAAACTGTCGTTTTTTTCAGGCAGCAATCATAAATAAGTTCTAACTGCCTTTCTGTGAAGAGAGAAGCAAAAGAGATAACTGAACACTTCAGCCTTCTACGCTTCTTCCATTATTTCTTTACCCTTTTATTACATCACTGGACTGTATCTTCCTTTGTAACCCACCCTACACAAGTTTAGTTTACACATATTTTCAGTCCTTTCAACACACTAAAATTCAATTTGTACCTTAGTCGTCTTAATTTACTGTTACATGCTCATGTTAATCCTTTAAATTCACATGCCACTTAGTTGTACTGCTTTCTTTAATAACAGTATAGTTCAGGCATATCATCTTTCCAGAAAGAAATTAATTTAAGCTGGATTCATTCCATACCATTTCTGCATCGAAGCACAGAAGCTTATGGGTGCTGGCATAACAGCTTCTCCATCAGCAGTTGTAAACTTAAGGCCGCAGTGGGACTGTTTTTCTCAGAATTCATAAACTGCCCTGGCCCCAGCAGTGTGTCTGCCTCCATTCTGCCCACAGGTTTGGCCAAGTGGTCTTTACCAGGGACAGGTTAGGAAACACACAAATGTTTCATCAACAGGGCTCTTTGTAGACACAATTTGTGTCTGCTCCGTACTACCAGTAGGAAAATACACTCCTAGCCAAAATTTACACCAGTATAAAACAAAGGTTTAAGCCAGATCTGTGAATTCCAGAGGCAAAGGGTATCCCTTAAACTGTATCAGTCAAATATGTTTCTTTTCATCTTTTCTGCAGGAACTGCCATTAAATGCCTAACAGACATCCTGAGCATCACTTGACTGTAACCCCAGATAAAGCAGTGGTGTATACCAATCCACAGAATTGAACATAAGAACATAATGTCTTTTAAGTAAAGACATTGATATATCAGTTCCTTCTTCAGCTGACAAAACAACTGAAACAAGTAGTCAGTTGTCTAGAAAGAACAGATATTTACATGTGTCCACTGATGATTTGAGCTATGGAAACAATAAATTGATTCCAACAGTAATTTGCTTCTTGTGCTGTGTTTAAGAAGAAACACCCCGATGCCTGCTCTGTAATTTTCAAGACAAAAATGAAAATCCTTTAGGAAAACTGAGAATAAAAAAGAAGACTGCAACCAGATGGTTTGATTGTATCACTTGCAGACAACAGTACTTTTGTTAACTTTGTCAACCGCTCACTCTGTTACAAAGTAAGGTAAAATGAAAATGAACTTTTGCTTCCATTTAATTCCGTAGCTACCCATACTTTAAAATACAGGAGTATGGGTAAGTATAACCTGATTTGGAGGGTTGTGTAACATTTTCTCCTCACCAATCAAAAGAATTTGGGACTCTTGAGTATATTTAGATTTGTACGCCTTGGCACATACATCTGGTTAGATATATCCCACAAATCTTTTTTTTCTATATATTTTAATTAGAAAGATTCTACTATGCAGATTTTTGAAAATATTAAATTATTACATTGCCCATTTGTAGTTTTTCAATTTTTGTAAGACAAATGT
Organism: Nycticryphes semicollaris; assembly: GCA_013400055.1. Lineage (NCBI taxonomy): Eukaryota > Metazoa > Chordata > Aves > Charadriiformes > Rostratulidae > Nycticryphes > Nycticryphes semicollaris. The sequence goes on from VXBJ01003671.1 coordinate 21,634, forward strand.
TAGAAAGACAAGTTTTATTGCTTTGCAAACTGCTAAACCAATTTTGTGATAGTGTTAAAATTGTGATATTATAGGTGCTAAATTTTATGACATAGCCTGCTAACTGAAAAATAAGCTAGAAAGCTATTGGCAAATTCCTTGCTCATGAATTTCCAAAACATTTTTAGCAAAGAATTGAAAATAGCAAGATCTTTATGAGCTTTAAGTCTTCTTTGTTATCAGAAGAAGTTAGAGGACCCTTTAGGAAACAGTAAGCCTTAGTGAGCGACAAGTGTTAGCACTTAAGCCTGGTAGGACTGTTCTGAGAATAGATTACTACATGGTACAATATTGCTTGGCTGGCCTACTGGATTTCATTTCTCATGTTAAATTGGTTGCAGCTAGAACATAATCTTGATTGCAGGCACTCTTTATGTGATTTTGGGTAATTAAATTTTGCCAGTATCTGAGTTTCTATCTTTGCAATTGAGAACTCAACTCTTTACTTCATTAACAGAAACTTATATCCTTTGCTTTTATAAACAAAATGAATACAAACAGTTATTGTAGGCAACATCATGGAGCATCTGCCGCCCAAGGTAAGTTTGGGAATACTGGTGACACAGCATGTTTCTTGCTGTGTTGCCTGGGCCTCTTTGGATATTTGCATGCCTTCACACTTTTGATTGTAGTCAAATACCAGATCAATCCTATCAGGTCATCTTTGGAAAACGTATCAGTTTTTATTATGGTTGTTGCTGTTACACTCAATGGCTAATTAAAAGTTCTTGAAAGTTTAAACCATCTGCCTAGCGTTAAAGAGATGCAGGTTACAACGTTGTGTTCCTCTCATAGCAGCCATTTTTCTGAACTGTCATATTTCCTACTGAGAAAATAATCTAGACTACTAAAGGACAAAATCATTTATATCATCTAGCCCAACCGGCAAACACTCGACTGTTTTGTCTCCCTCTTCATTCACATGATAAATGAAGGAAATAAGTGATACTCCTTAGAATAGGTGAGTGGTTGTTGCTACTGTCCTTGTGGTTCTTGTTTGTTCTTTTTTTCTGATAAATGTTAGCTTTGGGAACCAAAGTTCCTGACACATCAATAGTGAACTAAAGGTGCCTGCGGCTGACTCTGAGCACTGACACCTCAATTTCAGGGAGAGGTCCTGCCCTCCTATATCCCTTCCTTACTGTATCTTTACAAGCTAAGGGCCATTCCTGCAATTCACTAACATTTTAAAGTCTGCCAAAAACTTAGTAAGAGAAATACTCACTAAACTTACACTTAAGTCCTAGCTTGCGTTTTAGTTTTCCCGAGACCCTACATGACATAACAGTAACAAAGGTAGCTTGCATTTGGGGTGTCACTTTTCTAAACTTGTTTTTCCTCCCTACAGGTTTCCGTTGGTTTAGAGCTCTTACTACCACAACAGGTGTGAGAGTTTCCATTTAAAAGAAAAGATATTGTACCATTCAGTTAATTTCTTTATGCTACTGAACAACCATTGTATAAACCTGTTGTTTCTGACACTGAATTATAATCAGGGTCTTCCTGGGTTAAGATTGCTTACAAAGGTAGTGCTGTCATCTGACCATCTGACCATCCTTTAGCAGTTGCAAAGAAACCTGACAGTTGTATCTCCTAACTATGGGAATGATTGTGGTGGCTCTGAAATCTTGCACTATGAATAATGGCTGTTGAGAAATGGATCTGTCTGTATAGCAGGGAGAAACGGAGAACCTCATCAGCCATCCCAATTTAGACTTTCATTTCTTGTCAGACTGACCCTGCAGTCTTTGATTCAAATTGATGATTAGAAATGGAAAGATCTCAACAGTATTTGGAATCATTTAGAATCATAGAATGGTTAGAATTGGAAGAGACCTTTAAGAGCACTGGATTCCAACCCCCGTGTCATGGGCAGGGACACCTACCACTAGATCAGGCTCCTCAAAGCCCCATCCAGCCTGGCTTTGAACACCTTTAGGGATGGGGCATCCACACCTTCTTTGGACAACTTGTTCCAGTGTCTCACCACCCTCACAGTAAAGAATTTCCTTCTAGTATCTAATCTAAATCTCCCCTCTTTCAATTTAAAACCATTACCTCTTGTCCTATCACTAGATTCTGTGATAAAGGGTACCCCAAATATCTTGGATTTTTTTAGTTTATTACAAGCAAGCAACTTTCTTTTAATAATTTTTCCTCAAACTAAACTTTTTTTTTGCCAATAAACAAAACAAAACTCAACACGTTAAGAAAAATTGTAGGTACTAGCTGTGCCAATATAATTTCTCATTTCTGAATCTTAAATCATCTAACAAACTTCATTTACTGGTGGCATTGATCCACCATTGTTATGTCGTCGTCAATTCCTTACTTTTACATATCTTATTTTAAAGTGAGAATTGGGCTTACCGTACAGTAAATAAAAATAGGCTACATTTTTTGCTACAATCCAACCAAAAAAAGGAATATCCATGCTTCCTTTACCTAGAAATTTTTAGGCAAAAATTCATGTGTCATCTCAGAGATTGACGAAAGATCTAATCACGGTAATTCTGTAGAATCTCAGCCCTGCAAAATCTGGGAATGAGGCAACATTGCAGCGAGAAGAGTCTTGCTGAGCAGCTAAATGCTGCAGATTGAGCGATGGGGAGCTCTGCAGGACTGGAGCTCATGTGCAGCTCTGCTGATTTGCTGAACTCTTTAGAGGCAGAGAAACAGATCAGCAGTCTGTGATGAAACTTTTCATCTCCCTATAATTCAGAAAGCTAGCCCAGCAGGCTTTGAACTCGTCAAAACTCAGACTATGAACTTCGAGCAGACCTTTTAAGATGGAGCCTATTTTATCTGAACACTGTACATTTTCTGATCATTAGCACAGAGAGCTATTTCAGAGATGCCAAATCTTTCTATAGTTAAACAGTTCCCTTTTAAGCTTGAGGTTTTATGCATGAAATATTTTTTGGATCAGATAAGTTCTACAAAGGCATTAGGGATTCATTTGCATTCACAGTGAAAAAAAAATATTTTCCCCTGAGGGAGCTGGAAAGCTCTGAAAAACACAGGTTCTGTCACACCAAGTTTAATGGGAGGGCAATGATATCTTGTAACTGCCTCTTCATAATAACAGTATGTGATAAGGTAAAAAAATAGTAACAAGCTCCTCTGCATACAAATTGAAACCTTCCTTGGACTTGTCTTCTCTGTGACTGACTGACTGACTGACTGATTGACTGACTGGTGTTTAGGCATTACTGTCTCCACCTGGAGTGGCACACACTTAACGGAGTGTTATTTTTCTAAAAATTAATATCCCAGCTATAAATCTGGCTTCTTAGCCCAGAGTGTCCACTATTTTAATTGTGTCTATGTCTTGATCTCAACAGTATTTGTACAGATAACAACTAGAAATGTGAATGCAGTTGGTTATCACAATTTAGGATTTATGCTCAGTGCCTACGCTCCAGTAGAACTGTAATGCCTTTTGCCCCTGTACAATAATTAACTTCATTTTGGAAATAAATATCATAATTATCACAAGGTAAATGAGATTTTAAAAGTTAAGCTACTTGGTTCTTCCTTCAGATCTTCAGAACTGCTTGGGAGTCAAGGGCTGATGACAGTGTCATGTGAAGATGAAGAAAGATTTTTGTCTGCTGAAGAATATTGATACATAGAATTACACTTAAAAAGTGGGTAACCTTAGTGAAAGCACATTAGAGTATATCACATTAACTATTGATTTGTAAGACTCTTACTTACTTACATTGAATATAGTTTCAGTTCAGCCTTGTTTGGAATAATCACACGCATGTCATATTAGAACAGTTTCACCACACGGTTGTCATCCTTGCATAACTCAATAAATCTCAAGTGCATTATTAGCATGGGATTTCCAGACAGGATCACATTGCAAAATTGTATTTCCCTCATCTATTTCTAGAGTGAAAATTTATCTCTTAATCATCCAGTGCTCTGCAAAACCAGTATACACTGTTTCCAGCTTTAGAGTTTACTGTGAATAGTGTGCTCGTGGTACTGGTTCATTTCACGCCATGGCTCTATCATGCCACAGCTGAACTAGTGTTTGTTGACCCAAGGCTACCATGCATTTCTCTGCCTGCAGCTCACATGAGGCTGCTCACTTCAGCTCTACACATCCTTGTGTCCATATCAATCACACTAGTAATGACCAAACATCGCACCAATTTTCCTTTCCCAACTTTATGTCACCTGAGGTAAGTTTATATCTGGGGTAGACCAGAGTAGGACATGCAGGAAGTTCTTCCCCATTTTCCCAGTTCACTGGGAAAACCACTTGAGCCAACAGCCTTGCAGCTGCCCCTCCTGGCTGTGTGCAGACCCACCCAGGCACTGGGTTTATCTCTTCCTCACTGCCCTTCTCCAGGAAAGCATTTCTCCTGTTTTACACCAGAAGGTGCTGATCCATTTATGGTCCCAGCAAGAAAGCCACTCAGACTCTGCAAAGAATCATTCAAAGTGCTGTTTGCTACAGCTAACACTATAAAGAAGAGAATAGTATAGATGACTTTATGTTTCTATCAATCAGAAAAGGAGAGATAAAGGCTATTTTTCTTAAAACTCTTGCAGATACAAAATGAACAGTTATAAATTTGATCTGTATATTAACTAGTAATTTATTAGTCTACTAATAGACTCATAAAATGAAGTTCTAAATTTGATCTGTACATTAACTAGTAATTTATTAGTCTACTAATAGACTAATAAATAGAAATAGACTAATATATAGACTAATAGACTAATAGAAAGCTAATTATATGAACATTTTCTTGACTATGGCTGTTTCTAGAAAGAGATTGCACACTATATCTTACATATAAGCAACTTGTCTGGAAGATTTTTCATAAGAATTTGTACCTGGTTTGTAAATAAGGAATATCAGTCAGGAAACATTAACTAGATTTAGGAGTAGATGGGTCTGTAGAAATATTAAGAGAGCTTCAGGAAATGGGTGGTGAAAAACATATGGATTCAAAGGCTGAAGGCATCCCACAGTTTCTTCTGTAAAACCATTAATATAGTCATCACAGTTTTACTGTTTCCTTAGTTAAAGGAGTAACTGTGGGCTGCAATTTTCAGAGGCACACAGCTGCAGCTGGCACATCACATCTGGTGCTTCATGCGCAGAGGTTCCAGATAACGAGCCTGCCAGAAATTTTTGCTGCTGATAGTGTGACCTCCATGGGTCAAATTAATGATGGAGAAGTAGAAAAACATTGATCTCTGCCTATTCTTCTTCTAGTTTTGACCTGGGGGTTTTCAGAGTAGACAGTAAGCTTTTCCTCCTTAGCGCACCTACATTCGGGCATAAGTGAGGACATGGAAACAAGCCATTGTCATGACATGTGTGACCTCTGTTGTTCTCTCTGTAGTTATTGGCAGGTCATTTAACAACATCTTATCTAGAAGTCTGCCTTGGCAAAGTATGCCATTTCAGTAAATCACATGATATAACAATAAAGAATAGAAAAAGTTATTTCCATTACTGTCTCAGCAACTTCTTCCAGAGACCTGTGGCAGGCAGTTTGCTTAGTAAACAGTTTGTTTCAAACTGCAGCAAACCCATAGCAGAGTGAATGCATGCAAGTGTAACAAAACTTCTGAAGAAAAAAAACTATAACAGTGTCTCATAGTAAGGAGTTCTGTGGTGTTTGATAGTAGTATACCATGGTAATGTCAATTCTTAGAATTCAAAACCTAAAAGCCAGTCCCCAAAACCAGTAACACTGGCTTTAACACATATTATTTTTACAGAAAAGTAAATAAATAAACCCTTTTTTGTCTTTCAGACCACACTGAAAGAAGTCTTCAACAAATTCAAGGAATGTGTTCCTATGAAATTGAAATTGAAAGGGGGAAAAGAGGGACATCAAATTAGCAGATAAAAGAGATAACATTAAAAACAGTAGTGAATTATTCCAAAGAGCAAGAAAAACAGGAAGTATATTATAAGACTAAAATAGCTCTTTCAGAAGCTTCTTAATGCTCTGAAAATCAAGAAAAGTCTCACACAAAACTGAAAGCAATGACACATTGCTAGGAATAGTACAAGATAATAGTTGTAGTACGTAGGGACAAATTAGAAATTAGAAGTATTCAATGGCTCTTTTCATCTTTTCATTTAAAAAAATAAGTTATCTGACCTAATTTTTTTATACATACAAAGTTTAATAACAAGGCAGTATGAACACATCTTTCAGAAAGGGAAATTAACAGGTTAAAAGATATTTAGATGTAAATTTTAGAATGTTTTAAAAGTGTAAGTAATTGAAATCAACAGGGCTTGATGAAGATCACCCTAAAGCAATGATTCACTGGTGAATTTTTGGCTCCCACATCAGACCACATTTTCTCTCAAAATACAATGATAAGTAATTTAAAAAAAAAAAATCCTTCTACTACAGTTTCTAAAGAGGAGAAAAAGCAGAATTCGAGAAATTATTATGAAACACGTCATACATGCAGGAAATACCCTTACTATAATATGCTCAAAGCAATCTTAAATCTGTTATCCAAGCAGCTCGCAATATTAAAAAGTTTGCACTGTGCTTTGACATACTGTCTCTTTGACAACTCTCCCTCAATAGCAGCTAACTAAAATATATGCCACGTTATTTGTCCTTTAACATTTCTGTGACACTTTTGTCCTACAAAATATTATTTTAATATTGTAATTTGAGGTAGTATAAAACTATCACCACTCAAAACATTAAAAAAAAAGTAGGAAGCAATTTTTCATACTAAAAATGTTAAACTGTAGGATTTGTTAATACAGATTGTTATGGACATCCCAATCATAAATATTTAAAGATCAATTGCACAAATTCATGGAAGAAAAGTTTTGACATGTCATAAGGCTCAGGAAGTCCTGTAAGTCACAACTGTTCAAGTTTGGAACAGTACACTGGGAGAAATATCCCCTATATGCTTCCGTCAGTCTTGGAAATCATTACATTTTTGAAACAAAATTAAGTGTTAAATTTTGCAGTCATTTAGTTCTCCAGTTATAAGCACTCAAATAAGATGAAAAACATTCTTTTCTAATGTGGCACAAGCAAACAGCAGTCAGATATGATACATAATTCATGCCTTTTGAGCCAGGCTTCAAACACTATGTTAATACAGAGGTAGAATTTTCATTTTTTAAGACAGATATCTCGACAGATGCAGTAAACTCCAAAATGCACTGCCAAAAAGTTAATATAGATTTACTACTTAATATGATGAATTTTGCTTAAATCACTTAGGCAGAGCAAAGAATTATCCGGTAAAGCAGTTACATATATTAATATTATGTATATGACATATTTACAGCACAGCATGTGACTGTACAAAGCAAAAGTGGCTGTAGCACTTGAAATATTTAAAGATGAGAGAGATGTCAATCAATCTTAGCCTGTGGGGAAAAATCATTTTTATCTAAAGCAAAAAAAACACAACATGGATTAGAATGAGTGATTAAAAGACTGGACCCAAAAAATAAGAGCCCTTGAGACAGAGATGCAAAAAACCCAACAAGACAAGACAAGCAGATGAAATTTAAAATACTTGATTTTACAGACTTGGTTTTGGTGTTTGGTTTTTTTTTAATTTAATCACACATCTATGTGATGGTGAATAGAATGCAACTTTTCATCACTTGTAGTGTCAGGATGCTGTCTGGAACTCTGGTTTCCCTCAAGGGGCTAAGGTACTGTTTAATTCTACATTCATCATAAGATTTCTAATCAACACACTTCAGTCACCTAGAAATACCTTCTGTGTCCTCTAGCATTACCACTGCTACCAGATTAACCCTAAAACTGCACTAATCACAACTGTGTCACTCCTTGGTCAAACAGGTAGAGCTTGTATCTGTGCTAACCATCATGTAGATGTATTCCCCACAGCCTAGCGATGAGTATTCTTACCTTATTCTCCCAAGAGTGTTTGAGTGCTTTATGATGAACACTCACTCAGCATAAAACAGAAATAATCTCCAGAGGAGGTTCAGAACAGACCATCACAATGATCCCCTCTGGTCACTCGAGGTATTAGCTTATTATACATCTGCAGCAAACACTGAACATTTTTCTAATAGCGATGCTCATACGACAAATTGAATCTCTGACCAATGCTCTGCAAGTAAACAACCTCAGGGTTCCTCAGCTGAGGCTCTTCCTTTGCTCTGATCACTCCAGATGTCTATGAAATACAAGTAGATATTGGCCAAATCCTTTTGGCTATTAATAAATGCCATTTCTGGTTAGCATCGTGTTCTAGCAAAAACATTGCAAATGTCCTCATGATACAAATAAGATGGCTTCATTCCTGACATTATTATTTTTCCATTTGACAATCATCTCCTTGACAGATCAACCCAGCTAAAAACTGCGGGTAAAATACTGCTGTAAGCAACTTATGTATTTATTTTTTTACTTCGAAAATAAACACAAATCTTTTTTTACCCCAGTAACTCAAAAAGTAAAGAAAACTTTAACAGATTTTTCTCAAGTTTTCCTTAACTATTCAGCTCTGATTAGAAAGTACAGGAATACCTGAGGCTGAACTAAACAAGTGAACAGCAAATATTATGACAACAGTTTCTACATAAAGTTTAACTTTTGTAATTCTGAAGTATATATGAAATAATATTTCTAAAATTATTTCTAAAAATGGATCTTAGCACCTCATCAAGGGAAACAGATATATGATTTCTTGACAACGGAGGGCAGTAACATTTCCCTTTTCACCACCTTGAAGCTGCCTCTATTGAAGGCCAAGCTCCCACATGGATATAGCTCAAATGGCATAAATTAAGGCAATGAGACTCTTGTCACTCTTTTTCTCCATTCACTCACTGAATAAAATTATTTCCCTCATAATGCAGCTCTATTTGTCTCCTATTTTACTTTCCTTTTCTCATGTAAAATAGCTAAGTTCAGTTTTATATTTTTGGAAGCTGCAGAATACCAATGACACAGAATTGAAATACAGTGACTGTGCCAAAATGCAGGGACCGATAGAAAAATACAAGGTAATGAAATGCTCCCCTGGTTACTTTGTTTTTAAGGTTCAGGTTTCCTTACTTTTATTTCTTTCTCCTTTTTCTTGTGTTGTGTTTTCCCTTTCCTCAGTCCATCCTTCCTCCTTTTCATTTACCTAACCTCCCTCTTATTGTTTTTCCATTGAAAATAACATGCAGACTTCTGGTTTCCCTCATCAACTCCGGTGAGAGGATATACTGAAAAATCCCTACACTTCCTCTGGGAAATGACTAATCGCAAGGGATGGATTTTCACTAGTAGTCTAATACGAACAAAGAGTGGGGAAAAGTGCCTCTCCCTTCCAGTGACTGCATTCAGGCTGCTCATATTGCACGTGTGGTTCTGAGAGTGGCTCTGCCCCCCTGTTCTCCTGCTCTATTTATGAACGTTTAGGTGCAGGAGGAAGCATTCATTTGTCAGAGCTGGTTTTTTTTTTCGTTTGGCAATCTTCCACACCAGTCCACAGAGATGGCTGGTTGCAGAGAAAGGAGCAAACTAAAGGACCCTTGGACAAGAAGGAAGCACTAGGACTGAGGCACTGATGTTACCTGTCTTGGCTACTTATCTCTCCATTAGTCCCTTAGTCAAAGTCAAGAGAGCAACTCTGAGCACCTAATGTTGCGAAGTAGGCGTGTAAAACGACTGGGGCTGGGTACAATCCTTCCAATTATTTTCAAGTGCTCTTTCTTTGAGACAGGGAAGCTGTAGATAAAACCAGAATGGCCTACACTGACTAAACCAGAAAACTTCAGTCCACTTTCACTTCTGCATAATTTCTATTTCCTTTATAAGCAAAGGTTGCTACACTGTACTTGCTCAACACTACAAAGAGCCAAATAAGTTCCTTAGATTGCAGCAGGACTGCAAACTGTAATTTACAAGGTATTCAAGATAAAGATTTTCAGGCAGGTGATTCCGTGTTCAGTCCTCTGCTTACTGACACAAGATGTAACCAGCAACCATTGTTTTTAGATTACCAGCAACCAAATGTTTTTAGATTACAGTCAGGCCAAAATTGAAACTACTCGTATGTGGAAAACAGCTTTATTTTTATCTTTAAGCTTGATCATTTTCATTTCAACTAACATTGCCATTTCCTTCCTGAACAGAAATGTTTTTAGAATTGGGGGTTTATAGGTAAAAAATGCAACCAAAAATATTTTGTGTCTTGCTAAAACATTTACTAAATTATATATAATCTCCAGAAATTAAAGTACACCATCAATGTGTAAGCAGTGGAGAGATGAAACTGAAGAACTAATTTCCAAAGTGTGGGGTTTTACGTTTGGAAACAGAGATACCTATTTTACTGTTGCCATTAATTATCAGCTTCACGAGAAATCGTGCTGACATGACAGTAAGACTGTACTTGAGACAGAAGTCTGTGTGTTAACTTCTGATATAAATATAGTAGCAATATACAGATGTGTGTTGCTAATCTATAAAAAGTGGAGAAAGTGTATATCACATGGTGAGAGAAAAAGTTAATCTTGAATAGAAATATGAACACAAATGTAATTAAAAAGCAATGTAATCATATATGCAAGCATTGAGTTAGGAGTCTTCCTGACCTGAGCCAAAGTCAACACAGGCAAATGATGTCTTTGCTATGATACCCCATTCATCTTTACAAGGAGAAAACATGAAGTTCTCTTTTTTTTTTTCACTAATCTGCAAGAAAATGCAATACTAGGTTAGACAATGGTATAATTCACATAGTCTTGTGATAGGATGCAGTGAAACACACTGTTATTCAAGCCACAAGGAGCTAAAGAAGGATGTTTGTACTGTGTCTCTTAGTGGATAGGAGAAGCATTGCCTTCTTCCAAATAGCAGTTAATTTCTGAAACAAAACCCATCCTTTTTAGAACACATGCACAGAGGCACCTCTATTATATCCTTTGAAAATTTATTTTTTCTTTTTATTTACAGAATTAAATAATTGAATTCTACAGATTCTTCCATGCAATCTATAATACATATGATGCAATAATGGAAATGATCACCTAAACCCATAAACTTGCATAGCACTATTTCTTCAATGAAATAAACTTCAGTAAATGCTTAAATGTTTCCGTGACCAAGGCCTGAATTTCTTCCATTACCATATATTTGATGGTTGAATTAAGGCAAATCTCTTACCCTCTCTTTCTTGTTTCTATACCTATAGTACCAGCTGACTGAGCAGATTTCTGTAAACATGGTAAGCAATCAGAGAAAATCAGAAAGACCTTAGGGAATAACTGAGAGGAGAGAAGGAGATGCTGGAGAAAGTAGTAATATAAACGTCTTTATATGCAGGAACTACCTTAAGTCCACACTTCTTTTAGTCAAAGAAATTGGTGTAAATATTTCTTCTTTAATATGATGAAAACATAAAGGTGTGGATATCAAGCAGTTATTTTTGAATCAACCAGATTTGCAAAAAGCAACCTCACAGCCAAATGTTTTCAAGATCTCAAATAAGGGGTTCTCACAGGCCTACTTCTAATTATTTATCATTACTTGTTAATGTTACTGACTTGTTCATTATTTTAATGTTCTGCCTTGAGAACACGCAGGTATTTAGGCTGCTTTTTAATTAAGTTGCACTTTATGAGATGTTTTGAATAATAAGATAACGGGATTCGTTTCAGGAACTGGCAGAATTCCTGACATAATCATATTAAGCTTGCTTGAATTTCCATAAATTATATACATTTGAGAATTCTGAAAATATGAAACTTTAGATAGAATTTTCCAGTTTGCTAGATGGAGATTTTTTTCATACCTGTTAAATTACCAGATTAGGTTTCACTTATGTCAGAGTTGAGGCCATAGTTACACACCCACTCTTCAAATAGGTAATATATAATCCATATATTCTGATTACTCACTTAGGTGTCTTATAATAATTACACAGCTACAACTAAGAAGCCAGGTAAAATTGACCTTCTGTACTACCCTGTCCTTCCTTATTTTCTCCCTCTAAAGAACTGCATAAGAAGTGAAGAACAGACCTTTTTTCATAGGGTATTTATGGTTCAGCCAGTTAGATTATTTGTCAAAACGGCACCTAAGCCAGGGTGTGTACAGGAGGCAACTTCTCTATTAAGATGCAAACTGTTCAGTGAAACTGTTTAAGAATCATGTAGCAGCTGTGACAGTGCCAGAGGTAATTAAGATGAGGTTCTAAAAATAAAAAAAAGTGCATGGTGATGCATCCCATATTTGATTTTTCTTCCAGTTGCTAATTATGCAAATTTATCCTGATAATTGCTACTCAGACTGGAATTTTCCTATTACATATTTATATCAATAACAAAGATTCAGTCAACCAACCAAGAAGTTTTACTTCTGCCAACGTTTTCATATACAGTTAAGCCTCTGACAGCTTGAGCTTTAGCTTCTGTACTGGTTACAAAACTAGATAACGCATAGAATGTCAGCAATCACTCACTCGGGAAGATGAGAGGCCGGTTCTCTTGCTGATATTACCTCTGTGGGTTAACAGCCTCTTGGTTTCTGTTTCTTTTGGACTGATTTTTTACATATCCAAAATTTTCCCTCAGTATAGGGGACACTGTGCTTGCCCTGTAGTTCGCAGTTTGCAGACAACCTGAACACACAGTATATGCATACATGTCAACATTTTGGAGCTACTGCTCATAGAACTTTTCAGCTATAATCAGAGACAGCTGTAAAACTTGCTTTTACCAGAACACTTTCACAGTGAATACACAATTTGCTTCACTTGTGAATAATAGTCCTAATATTATAGTTAGGTACTACTTTATTCCACTCCCTTGATTTTTGTATTTGCTTAAAGATTTGTGTGTTACGTTCTACGTCTGAAAATGCATATGCTTTGCACTAGTCAGGAGGTGTTTTTATCTAACTTTACAGAAAACTTCAGAAAAATATTGAAAATGTTCAGATTTTGTGCCTAATTAAAAATTACCAGGAATAGAAATTTCAGAATAGTATTCCTTAGAAAATTAGGCTGTCACATAAGTATTAATCCATTTTTTAGCAAAGTTATTTTAGCACTCTAAAAGTTACAAATATTTAAATTCAGCATTTCATACAAGCACACTCAAGTTTTTTAAATAGACTTGAAGTATATACTCATTAACTGTGTCCTATTGCACTATTAAATAAGTATGCAGAAGCATAACTTGTACAATATGCCTTAACAGGGACTTACTAACATGCCATTATATTTGGTGCATCAAGTCCTGCAAAATTTGGCTCCTTTCCTTCCGCAGATTTCACAAACATTCAGGATTTTTTTTCTCTTCTTCTTCTGACTACAATGTTCTTGGAAAAAGAAGAAACAAATTCTTTTATTTTTATATTTACAGATGGAAGATTCCCTATCACTTTACTTCTTTTATACATAATACTGTCATTACATGAAAAGCAATTAATACTTTCAGAGAGGTAGCCAATCCTTTTTTAAATTATCAGTGTTTTCATCAGCTTAACCTTATTTTTGCTTCATCACAAAGGTATTTCTTAATATGTTACATGATTCATTTGTCCCTAACTTGCTAGAAACATCAACGAATGTTGAACTTGCCTGTGAGAATCAAGCCTTTTAAATTACAAAAGAGGGCAAGGAGGACAGGAATGCAAACCTTTCCATGCAGGTAACTTGTCCAACCTTAAATCCAAGTGTTCTTAGATCGCATTAAGGAGAGAAGCAAATGGAACAGTATCAGATCACCAGGACATTCACCCAAGGCCTCTTAAGAAACTGAAGGATATTGCCGAGTGACTGATTCCACGACTTCTTTTCAATGGGCTCAACAACCAGAGGATCATAAAATGGTCAGTGTGACACTGACTTTCAAAAGGATTCCGGAGGAGATACAGAAGAGGAATTGCAGAGCAGTAAAGCTGACTTCTGTATTAGGCGAGTTGGTGGAAGCCATAGAAAAAAGAAATAAAAATAATGGGAATGTGGATAAATGCTTTCAGCTGGGGAAGAATCAGTACAGGTATTGTATAACTTCCCTCTTGACATGTGAATGCAGTGGCATTCTTTGAAGGATTCAGTAATCACATGCATTAGAAAGGTGCTGCTGATACGGTCTACTTCAATTTCCAAACAATGTCACCGTGTATCCCTGTGTTTGGAAGGCTAGGTATAGTTGTAGTGCCTCTGTCACGAAATACATAGAGTAAAACTTGAAGAGGTAGACAAATGCATGTAAAACACTTGGTACACCTTCCATGTTAGGGTCTACTTCCATGTTAAGACTGACTTACACAACTAGTTCATGCTGGGAAAAAAAGATGACTGAGAAAGCATTTTGAATAAGAGAAGGTTAATAGAGAAGAATTCCTCTCTGCCTCTCTGAACATGAACCAAGGGGCTTCACATAAAAATAGCAGTATCCCCATTCAAAATTAACAGAACCATCTGTTCTTCACACAGGTTATAACCACACCACACTACATTCCTACATTTTTAGTAGATGTGGTTCACTGACTGATTCTGGATTCCTGTGGAAAAGATACCATCATTTTATGAGCAAGCATTGCTTCATAGTATACATATGCAAGTGAAATTAATGAAGATTCCAAAGGCAACTTTCAGATTTAGGTGCTTGTCTTTACGAATAATCTTTTTTAAGGTCACCTGTATATTGTGCCTAATACCTTTACTGCTCCATGAAGTGGAGCTGACCCAGGAATGATTGCAAATGACAGTATTCTGATACATAAGAAATGTACATCTCTCTCCAATACTCCTGCAGCACATCACTGCAGGTTTCATCAGTTTCACAGCTGATTTGTGTCTGTGACTTCCATTCTGCGTGAAAGCTTCTGTCAGCTGCGCTGCTGCTGGAATTTACCAGTTGACCAGCAGTATTTGACCAAGCAGTGCCTCAAAAAATCAGTATTGTAGTAACAACTTGTGAATGTGGGAATACTGTCTCGACTTCATGGTCTAGACCTAATGGGCATGTCAGAGCAGCTTTGTTTTTCAAGTAACCAATTGAGTAGCTACTCAGAATTATGTAATTCTGAATCGCAACTAAAATTATCTTGCAGTTTCTTTTCTGTGAAAACATCAGATGAGAGCAGGACACTAGAAATCTTAGCTGAGCTGAAATATCCTGTTTCTAGAGTATAAAAACATCTGGTTTACTTCTAAAATAAGATAATGATGTACAGTCCTACTACCGTACCAGAAATTTTGAAAGTGGTCATGGATGGGACATTTTGTGAGGTCTTTCCCGTAAAGATTAATTTAGTAGTACTGATACCTATAGTTTAGCAAAAGATATATTTTATTTTTTCTTAGGACATTGCTAAACACAGCTGGTTTCTTTCACATAAGAACTGTGATTAAGGTGTTGTTCATCACCTAGACGCTGGCACAATTTTTTGGACATGGCCTAACATAAAACTATATTTTTTCCCTAATTTTTCTTAAAATCCTACTATTTCTCAATTCTTAACCTGTGCCTGTGAGGGCCCTGAGAGCATTCTGCCTCCGGGCCAGGGCTCCAGACCAAACTAGGATAATGCATCTGATGGCTACTGCCCCTTCCAGCCACTGACTTTGGGTTGAGGCTTCCAGGAAGGGGCAAACCCTGTCCCATGGAAGCCACTTTCAGCTGAGGCTATACTGCTCAGCTGCATGTCAGACTCATCTCCTGCTGCTTTGCAGTCCTGCTTGTGCCTAGACCCTGACCCTGAATGGCTTCTAGACTAACCCTGCTACTGCCTTGTCCCTGTGAACCTGCCCACCAGTCATGGGTCTGTGTCTGATGCTGGTTCTCCTCGCTGTGCCTGATCACAAGTACCATGTGCCAGTTACCGTCCCAGCGTGGTTTTGCTTCATCCCTGTCCTCATGGTGGTTCTTGATGCCCCAGGCTGGGGATGCTGCTTGCTGCCCCCTGGCCCACTCTGCTCCCTGCCTGTAGGTGGTGGGGCCGGCCATGGCTGGTGATGCTCCTGCCCCTCTGGTCCAGGGGTCTCCCTTGACCCCCACAGAGCAGCTGAACCCCCCAGTGCCCTGCCTATGCCAGGTGTTTCAGCTGCTATGGGACCTGCAGTAGGTCTGCATTTCCTACAGAGTTTCAAACTATTCTGCAATACAGTGATAAAATCAATGATAATTAGATAGACTCTGCTTCCGAATACCTCCTCCATGATAACTGTCCCCTGTAAATCATTAACTAGTTATTATATGAACTTCAGTGAATAAATCATGTAAATGAAGGAAGCTTGGATAAATCACAAGCTTTCAAGGAAGCAACTTGACTGTCTAACCATTTTTTTTAATCAAAATTTGCTACTTCTATCAGTGATATAGTTATATTCATGAGCTTTTAATCTAGGCAGCCTTCAAAGATTTTTCCAGAATATTGCATGGACAGAAAGACTATGGTTATCTTGAAGTCTGCATACGTATTGCAAATACTGTTGCTATCAGTGAGCTATGATGACAGACTTTCAGAAAGAAAGAATGTGCAGTGTAAAGATGGTCATGAGTATAGCCATTTGATCTCCCTGATACAGAAACATTAGTTTAAATTGAGTTATATCTGACCCAGATCTGATAATTGAGGCCCCAGAGAGTTTTTTTCGGGGAAAAAGAAGCAAAAGTATCTCAGATAAAGATCACATGACTTAAGAAGTAACTAATGATAGTAACAATCAGAAATGTCAAAATTTCAAATTTCAAAATTTACATATTTTACACAAAATCATCTATGCATGTTGATTCTTACATAGCTTGCTAAAAGTGCATTCTTTACATTTATTTATTGGATTATTGTTATGTAGTGATATATGAGACAAGATTCATATGTTTTCATTTAAGAATATAAAAGTTAGACATTTAAGTCTAAATTGGTCCCTCTAAACTCCATTTATAATAAGTAGGCAGAAATAGGTAACTCTAGCAAGTAAGTTATCTTAAACATCTAAAATAAGATAGGTTAATTGCCCCATAGGGTAACTTCAAAGCAACTTCAATGCCCGATTCAAATCTTACATTGGGTATCCAAAACCATGTACTGTCTAGAGAGCACACTGTATTATCTGCCAAATTTTCTCAAACTTCCCAGAAATTCAGGTTTAATATAGAAATAATTATTATAGTATGTACTGGACCATAAGCATACTGAAACAAAATATGAAGATTTTAATATGAAATGTCATATTCAGGAGAACACTGAAATATACTGCCTTATTTCCCTGCTACAACTTCTAATATTTTTTCTCCCAGAAAACTGCAAGTGCAGGTACCAGCAGTGTTAGTTCATTTATTCTAGATAACAACCAATTGAGAGGAAAAATGTGTCATGCCCACACTTTTGCATAGTTCCTTCCTTGCTAAAGAACTCTGTCAGAAGCCATGTCTGATCATGAGAAAAAATTGAGGAAGATGACAGAGATCTGATTCATTTGGAAGAACCCATAAAATTAGGTCAGTAACAATGCTAATTCTATTTGATTTATGACTCAGTTGAAATCCATCTTATTATTTTTGTTTGCAGCAATAAGTTACTCCTATACAGAGAAGAATAAGAGACATATTTTAACATGGCTACATTTTTTTTCCTGTTTTGGAAAGCAGCGAATTCATACACCATTATTTCATAAGTTCAGTTTTAGCATCTTCAGTGTGTAAACTGCTTACATTGCTGTTTGGTCTGTGCTGAAGTGTTAGCATGCAGATGGCTGCCTGTCTTTCCTGTAACACAGTTTCTGTAAATATGCTTATAGTTCCTTGGGGCACCATGTGTAATTCTTCTGTTGACCGTGGGCAACGTTTCAGATGTAACAACCAGATTCTAATTTCCCCAAAGATTCTGTCACGTGTGTCCTGACCTTTGTAGCTCTGGCAAACTTTTAACTAAAACTGTCCTCAAGAGCTTCCTTTGCCCACCTGTTAGGTACTAATTCTATTCTATACTTTTCGGGGCTTTTGAGTAATCCAAGAGAAAAATTCTAACTCTACCTCCTTGCCTATTGACTCTTTTTATTGTAAAGCAAAAAGCATTTCAAAATCTTCTAAGCTTAATAGTCTTTGGTAGGTAAAATACATGAACTGAATTTGGATTTTAGAATCTCTCTGCCCTTTATCTCTCTCAAGGGAGGTCACAGTATTATTTAAAGATGCAGACATCTGACTTTCACAAAAAACCCCACCCTTCTTTTAGAAAGCTGAAGTTTAGAGTGCAAGTCCAGACCTCTATCTGATGCCTGGACTTGAGCATAACTCAAAATGACTCACTCTCTGGACTAAACTCAAAGCCATTTTTCATGAATATTCAAGACCCTCATATCTCTTTTTTTTTTTTTTTCTTTCCCACTTCAGTTCCAGTACAGAAAACTTGGACATATGCCACACAACTATCACTTTCCTTTAGACCGACAGGATAAAATGAATTTAAAATTATGTGGCTTTAAGAGGACATCTCCATTTTTAATCCTGTAACCCTGAGAGGGGATTTCTTTTCTGGCACTAGTGTCTAGTGTTTGGGTATTTTGCCTTTGCTTTCTTTTAAAAGTGTTAACCTTAACCTTAATCAGACAATCCACCAATGATTCATAAAATGCTTCATTGCTCCAAGTTCTCTGATCTAATAAATTGATGGATTGATAACTACGCACACACACACACACACAAAAAAAAAAAAAGACAACAAGCTTTACAGTTCTAGCTATACTTTTAGGATTGTGGGGCTACAGAATGTGCAAGTTTAGGACTATTTCTTTGAAAAGCTTTTTTTTTTTCTTTTGTTATACTTTGGAATCCTAGGCATAAAGTGTTGTAGTTTCTTGTTTTCCCATTTCTTTCTGTTGATTACTGCTACCTTTATCTACTGCTTTCTAGCACAAGTCTAAGTAAATTAATGAGTGACGTTTTAATGTTAAACTCTTCATTGCTCAAACAAATCATAAATAAGGGAAGTCATTCTTGTTAAGGGCAATTTGACATTGGCAGTTCTTGAATTAAGACTAGTCCCTTAATAGCAGATATCCATAATACTACTATCTAAATGCTTCTCTCTCCAGTTTTACTTACTGAAGGTCCTCTGGACTGGCCTTTGTCCTGAAAGGTAAACAATGCCCAAATAGCTCCTACTAAACACTGTTAAAATCCACAACATTGCAAACTGCCAATTGTGAAAAATGTTTTCCTCTTCAGAGTGTGGAGAATATGATTCTACCTAATAATACAGCTAACATCATTTACAAATAATCTACTTTTCGTACATTTACTTAAAACTCAGGTCAACAGAAAAGTTCTTCATAGTGAGCTGTAGAAGTGGCCCTGTGAAAGCACTTCTGAAAATGGTCCATCTTACACTAAACATCTGAAGGTATGGACTGGTAACTACAGAGCTTTTCTTGGTGGCCAAACCTCCCTCAGAACAGGCTATAACTTTCAGAACATATCTTCAGTATGATCATCTTGTTCACTGGTCAAACTACTGAATTAGAGCTGCTGTCATTTTGTGTTGTCTAGTAGGTTTTCGGGTCTTCCTGGTATATGGTCTTATGTTTACTGATTTAGGGCAGAAATTGACTTGTGTCAAATATTAGTGCAATGTAATACTAATCTGAGCATCATCTGAACGTGCTCCAAAAACCAAAACCATAAATAGTAATAATTTTCAGATTTCAGTGCCTGGCCAGCTGGATGGAAAGACAAGAAAACCAATTATTTCAAAGGCTGCATTAAGAAATATATTGCAGTCCTCTGCTTTTATGCTACCAGGGTATACCATTCACCCTTGTTCTGTGAGCTCCCCAGCAGGCAGACACGCAGACCCTGTGTTCACTTCCTGAACACCGCAGCAGCACAAGGCAAAATGGCAGGGAAAGGAAAGGTCATCGCTAGGGCAATTTCCTACTGATTTCTAATAGCATATGCTTCCTTATGACACCATTTAGAGCAGCTACAGCCAGATCTCCTGAAAATCATATCATTGTCTTACTGCCTCTCTTCTGTCTCCACACCCTGTACAAGGCAGATTAGCTCTACAGTGACTTGCTCTCCCTTTCATGGAGGCAGACGGTGTATAAGCCAAGGTTTCTTTCTTCTCTAGCAGTACAGCAGGTGTTCAGCCACAGGGGCCAGGGAGGAGCTACAGCTGCAAAAGCGCCGCAGCTGCTGCTTAAAATGCTCTGGGCGTACCTCTGAGCTGGTCAGGCTCACGCTGCTGGGACAGATACTCTCCCCACTTTCTGCCTATGGAGGTGGTCCTGGTGGCAGGACTTCAGCAGAAAGGCGCAGCTCATCATCAAATGCATACATCCGCTTTATTACCACAGGGAACCAAGGGACTGCAAACGGTATATGACTACTACTGTTGTTTCATTTTCCTGAAGTTTTTTGATTTGGCTTGGTTTTGATTTCTTCAACAGAGATGCTTTAGGAAACACTGAAAAAGAATATATAAACAAATGTTGCTACCTCATACCTTCTGGTTTCAGTCTTCTTGAATGAGATGCACTGTAAGATTCATTTGATTTCAACATTAGTTGCTTTTATTATTACAACTCTCTACCTGACACACAAATCACAGAATCACAGAATGGCTTGGGCTGGAAGGAACCGTTAAAGATCATTTACTCCAACCCTCCTGCCATGGGCAGGCACATTTTTCACTAGATCACATTTGCTGAAAGCCCCATCCAACCTGACCTTGAACGCTTCCAAGGAACCTGCATCCACGACTTCTCTGGGCAACCTGTTCCGTAAAAAAACCCTTCCTTATGTCCAGTCTAAGTCTACCCTCTTTCAGTTTAATACTATCGCCCCTGCCTTGTCTCTGCAAGCTGTGGTGAAAAGTCTTTTTACCTCTTACTTATATTCAAGCCCCCTTTCTGTATTGTAAGGCCACAATAACATCTCTCTGGTCCCTTCTGTACTCCAGGCTGAACAACCCCAACTCTCAGCCTGTGCTCATAGGAGAGGTGCTCCGGCCCTCTGATCATCTCTGTGGGCCCTCCTCTGGACCTGCTCCAAAAGGTCCATGTCTTTCTTGCACTGGGACTCTGAGCTGGATGCAGTACTCCAGGTGGGGTCTCACCACAGCAAAACAGAGTGGGAGAAGCCCCTACCTCGACCTGCTGGCCACACTCATGTCTTTTCATCCAACTGGATCCCCAAGTTCTTCTTGCCTGCTCTCAGTCCCTTCATCCCCGTCTACTGATACTGGGGATTGTCCTGACTCAGATGCAGGACCTTGAAGAACTTGGCCTTCTCTCTTTTTATGAAGAGAAAGGTTAATGTGTGTACCACAGAGACTTGTACAGTTGTTTTTATTTAGACTGTCACATAGTCACAATTATTATGACTCTCATCCTTCAGCTTTTTAGAAATATGCCAGAGAAACTAAAGGTGACTGAATTTACAAAACTATTACCAAGAACTACTGTCTTTCAAAAAGCCATAATCAGTGTGATATGTCATGTGGTTATGTAAAACATACCGTTTGGAACAGCTAGTATTAGTTCACCACACCCAATTTCTGTTATATGGGTGAAACTCATATCAGCTTGTATTTAGCTATTCATTTGTAGTGTACAATTTTATGGCCCTTGACATGATAAAGGGGATAATCAGGACATGGCAATGACAAAAAACACAATTAAATTATTAAAATAATTATTTTAATTCAAATAATTCAAAATAATTCAAGTCTAAGGAAAATTGGTATTAAACTAAGCAGTACAAACAATATCAAAATATAAAACGCACAGACTCAGCTATTTATCAGTATGTACTGGCTTTCCTAAACACCTGTTAACATTCACAAACACTTGCAGTTTGACAGTAGCATGTGACAGACTCTAGTACGATATCCATCCAAAAGGAGTGAGAGAGGGCTTGGCAAGACAATTCATTGGATACTAACGAGTGGGCAGAACTTGTCTAGGCCCAAACCAAGAGAACAGAAAGCTGTAAAACACTGCAGGTCAAATCCAAGCAGGAAATGAGCAGGACTGAAAAGGAATTTGAAGAGTACCTTGCAAAGGATGCTCAAACTGGTAACAAAAAGGTCTTTATATACAGCAAAAGAAAGAAGGTAGTTACAAAACTGGTAAGATCACTTAATGACAGAAGTTTACAGAGGGGAGGGGGGCAAGGATGACAAAGGTAGCACAGAGAAAGCTCAAAGCGTTGTTTGCCCTTGACTGACGTTGGGGTCACTGGGGGTTGAGAGCCCCATGCCTGATTTACACTGGAGAGGCCAGAGAAACTGTCAATTTGAAGTAACTTCATAGGAAATTAAAGCCCAAAGAAGGGCGTGAAATACAGGGTGTATCAGCCTGTCACCTGGAACTAGGGAAAGCCATCTGAAGCTGGTAACATTCAGTGACAAGTGATGGGAAGACCCTGGCTATCAAAATGCAGAACTACTGGTTGAGCTGTACAACCCACCCTTAGGGTTGGAGGCTGGCCACCACAGCACCTCTGCCAGCCCGGGCAATGCCGGAGCCCACCTCGAGGAGGAAACACCGGAGAGAATGACCCCTCCCACTGTGAAGCTGAAGCATTTATGGTAAAGCCCACTGAAGGCATGGAGGCAGACAGATGGAGAGACAAGAGCGTTGTCTCCTGTGAAGGAAGCTGACTGACAAACAGCTGGGTGCGGGTCCATAGAGAAAAGGGATACATCCTGTTTCCCTTCAGCTTCCATACTCGGCTGCACGTGGGCACACGCCGCTTTCTGCCAGGGCGAGTGGCGTTTCTGGCCTGCCTCCCCGACATCTAACGGTACACCACACTCCACACCCGAGCCAGGCCACCCCTCAGGCGGGACCTCTGTTTCGCTGCCACCACCCCACCGCCGCTTCGATCTCTCTGACTTCGGCCCGTCAGCTCAACGCGGCTCATCCAACGCCCTCCACCTCCAGGCCTCTGTGCCGGGAAAGCAACTCCCGCCGCCACCATCGTCGTCGCCGCAGCCCAGGCGCCGCAGGCCGCCGGTGGCCCCCTCAGTCGGCGAGAGACCGGCAACAGCGGGACCCCGCCCCCCTGCAGCAGGTGCGCGCC
>VXBJ01003671.1:51888-73153 GCA_013400055.1 Nycticryphes semicollaris
GGGGTAAGATGTAGGTATTTGAGTTAGACATTCCACAAAAGAAACCCTGTATGTGCCTTGAATAATGGGATTTCTGGAGTTAAATGCTTGCCTTGTCTCACTGAGATTTCTGTATTTTCTGCTCAGAACATCTACCTTTGAGATGTCTACTCTAAGCTGTTTCCCACAGAACATGCAACCCAAGGACTCCTGTAAAGTCTCTTTGATTACTCTGTATTAGTCACTAAAGACTTAGATGTAGAATGAAGATTGGTTAAAATTGTTGTGTGTCAGCAGATACTATAAATCAGGATATAGATGAACCAAAAACAAACAAACAAAAAAAAGTGAATTATCCTAGAATTTAAGAATTTACTTGCTTTTGGCATCAAAAGCCTCCTTGTCATCAGCTTTGGAGTAAAAACTTCAATGACAGTAACCTTGACTATAGTTGGCACTTGTCACCGATGAGAAGACAGCATCAGCAGGCAACACAGAGGTACATGAGATTCCGAGGTTAGCAGAATCTAATATATTCCTTCCACATTGATGCTTTTTAATACAAAGGTAAATCGATTTTTTAATAACACAAAATAAAAAAACCTGTTTACAGATGTTATCACAACCAGGATTAAACTGAACTGAATACTTCGCAATTCCCTTATGTATCTATTTTTTTAATCTTTCTTCATATCAGTCTTCCTCTTTCCCCTTATTTCATCAGAATGACTCTATTGGGATTTTGTTCCCTAGTATTCAAATTGTTCAACTACAAGCCTTTCATTGTATAGGACTCTAAGTTTAGCCTGTCTGCTGGAGCACTGACTCAAACTTGTGTCAAATTCCTATTTCCACAAGAACAGGAAAAAAACCCACAGAGTTCCTGCCATTTGCTCTAGTGTTTTTCTTCATTTTGTATTTTGTTGTTATTTCAGTGGAAACTATGGCTCTAAATTAGAAATGAAAGCTGAAAAGGGAATTAACTAATGTTTTTTTTTTTCCTTTGGTTCCAAATATAGCTTATTTGTTTATACATATTGTTATATATGTTCATGACTTTTTTAAAAACTTGGCATACTGAATATGACTCAGGGTAGAAATGCCAACACAGAATGTTGGTACTTAATTCACATATGTAAGTCACTAAATATGGCTCAGAATGAGCTTTGGAGAGGTTTAAGATCAAGACTGAGCTTGGACTCAATGAAACAGTTTTAATTAAATCAGATTTTTGTGAGTTTTTTTTTTTTTTTCCTTTCCACTTGGATATTAAGGTTGCCTCCAGACTACCTGGAAGTGCAGAGTATGCCTGGGTTCATATATGAATGTGGTTTATATTTTTGTCTTAGAATATCCTTGACAGTTTAACATGTACACTGTAAATCTATGTCCTTGCATTTGGTTAGACTCACTCCACTGTTGCGCTAATGCATGCCAGTGCAATCAAGTAGCCAGAATATTATGGGACTTCTTGTTAGTTAATATAAGACTAATGGGATGTTTGAATTGGCATGGAATTAGGTCTCTGACAAAAGGTTTAGGTGCCAGTCCAAGTGATGGCTTGCTAATTAAACGTCTAAATGTCATTGTTAAGACCTTGAGAACTAGACTTGATTCATACAGCTTTTTTCCAAAAAATGTTTCAAGTGCTGGAAGCTGAAAAGAATTAATTGAAAGGAGAAAAAGAGCTTGTCTTCCTCTAAAACCAGTGGATTTGTGTATTGCTTTATTTGCATGAAAAAGTAGTTGCCTGTACATGACTGTCTTTATACTGTTCCAAATCTCTCAATTTTACTTGTGAGCAAGATGTCCAGGTCTTTATTACAAATGAAATAATGCCTTGAATGATGTAGAGGTACTGAAGAATCCATCTGACAGTCTTGTATGTGTGCAACAAAGAAGACCTGTAACTAGTTGTAATGACAAAGCCTGGTTATAATTCACTGGTTTATATTTTAGAAGTCTCAGGTGTTTTAGAATGTTTTAATTTGTTCAGAGTAATGGGAAAAATGTCAACATGCTGGGGTTACAATGGCTAAGTTTTACATTTGCCCATGTATTAATTCAATTGCTATGAATATGGTAGCATAGAGTGTACAAATTACTTGCTCAATCAGTGTTTATTGATTGAAAATTTTCTGACTTGTGACTTAGAAGTGGTGGAGTTCTCTAAAAAGCCAAGTACTAGTTTGTGTGAGCGTTTGCCACCTAGCTTGCTGTTTGAAGGAGAATTGTCTATTTTGCCCAATTCGTGTTTTATTGCACGATTTGTAAGCATGGATAGATAACGCTTTTCATCATTCTTGCCTCTGCTCTGCATTTCCCAAGTTGTTACGAAATGACATTGCAGGAGCCTCTAGGAGCCCTGTAAGCATTGGAATTGCTCTGTGTTGGGCAAACCTCAAATCCATAAAAAGACACTATTCCTGTAGAACGTTACCAGGCGTTTGAACTAGCGAATAAGGTTTTCATGAGGCTTACTACTAGCACTTGCCAGCCATCGTAAAAGTAAGTGAAAGAGCATCAGGAGAGTATCAACCAAGTGTTGACTAGAAAGCCTCTGCTCTTGTAGCTTGCTTGTCTTGCTATACGGCCTTTCATGAAAGTGCTTGGACTTGATGGGGAAGCCGTGCTCTGTCACGTGACTGAAGCATCAGTGTATCTGTCGATGTGGTGGGTGCACATCTGGGCACACAAGTGCAATTCCAGCCCAGTTTGGTCACGTACACGTTTGATCGCATGATGAATGAGTGCCATGAGGTGAATTTGCATGAAATGGCCAAGTGGTAAGACATGTCTGGCCACAAGATAGGGCAAAAAAATTCAGGGAAAGTAGGAAAAGAAAAAAGCGAGACTGAGGAGCAATTAATCCACAATCTTAAGTAAGAAAACGTAAGTAAGTTACTGCCAGATCTGTTGCTGGTTTTCTGTTCGTGTGAGAGAAAGGATTTTGTCAGTGATATGAGATCTTTTTTTATTGTTTCTTCCTTGTTGGAACATGTAATTTGTACTGTTAAGATTTCTGTCTTTCTCTTGCCACCTGGGATAATTAGGTTGTAAGATTAACCCCTTCAGTGTTGTGGGAAATGCTTAAAAATCTTGGCATCTCAGGTTACCTTGCTTTGCAAGCACTATGTTTGCCTGCAAAACTATTTTACTTGGAATTTTTGTTCGTGTAGAATCCATGTCTTATGTCTGGAGTTTACTCGGGATCACTCACTGACAGGTGAACTTCAAACTGAATGGCGTGAGTTCTAACATCAAAACAATACCAATTGGTTCTAGTAGGGGGTTCAGTAACTGATTAAAAATATAAGCTGTCATCAAAAAGTAATGGATCAATAAAATGCATATCCATACTGAGGGGGAAGATTTGTGTCAAATGTTGTTTTCACTAAATTTCAGCTAGTTGTGGCTGGCGTTCTAGCTGCCTTGCCTTTGGGATCTTTGCAAATACATCTTTACGTTTAAGATTGAAGTATTGGGATTATGAGCGGGGGGTGAGGGAGAAAGAAAAATGTGTACTTCTAGTACACATAGCAATGGAGAGCTTTTCTAAACATGGTTGTGATTATTTAAAAGTTTCCTTTCCTGTGTCTGTAGGGATTGGAATCCAAGATGTAAAATCTATCTGTAATCAGTAAGATGTTTTTCCTCTCGGTGATTTTCTTTAATTGTACCTCTAGCCTGAGCGTTTCAAGAGAATTACAATCTTACACACGTTAGTAGTGCAATTGTATCATAAGGTTCTAAGATTTATTGAATGCAATTTAGGTATTTTTATTGTGTGAGTAGCTGGTGGCCCTGGGTCTAAGCTGGGGAAGGGAAGCTGGCACTCAAACATGCACTGTATCTAGATGAAGAATTTTGAAAACACTTCCGGCTTCTCGGTTTTTGACAAAACTAAGTGCATTTTTCCGCTCTTGTACTTGACTGATGCTTTGTTTTGAGCATAGCTATCAGCCCATTTCTTCTTCAATTGCATTTTCCCAGTACTTTCTTGAGGTAACTTGGGTCATGGTAAATTCTTGGTAGTATCTGCCTCAATTACTGGCTTTGTAACTTTGAAGTTGCATGTTGATTTCCTAGATGAAGAAAGGCCCGAAGAAAGGCCAGCTTTGTGTGAATCCTAAAAGTGTGGATCACAGAGCAATGTTGCTATGTATGTAGAGCTTGGTATTGGAAGCAGCTTGCCTAAAGGTGCAAGGAATATTTCAATTTTGCATACCTTTTCTACTGAGTGGGTAGATCAATTTCAAAAAGTATTAGTGTGGCTTGAACACTGGACAGTGCGGCTTATACTTGAAGTTTTGTTCCTTACTGTATGATGGAAGTTTTAATCAGTAAGCTGAACCTTCATTATTACGAGAAAATATCCAAGGATATTACAGAATCCACAGATTTTTATAAAAATTAACCCCACCCCAATGGAAGCAAGAAGTTTTTTCTACAGCTTCACTAATGTTACAGAAACTATGAGTTGAAGGTGCTGTTCATTCAAAACCATAACTCCTAGCACTCACTCCACCAACACCCTAACCCCCCTTGTACTTTGAAATGAAGCTGTGGATTTTTAACTTTCGGTAAACCCACTAAACTACGGGTCAAAAGCAGAAGGAAAAAATATTTCAGTATGCCACCAATGCCTTGAAGCTTGTGTAACAGCAAATTTCCTAGGGGAGTGAAACCCAAATCATCCAAGGAACCATTTTTATGGTGCATAAATAAGCCTAAGAGAGCAAGAATGTTTCAAAAACAAAAGCTAACCCAAAAATCTGACACGAATCATTATGCTTGATGATTAACACAGCTGGGAGCAGGAAAGCTGTGTGCTGGCCAGGTGCCTGTGTGGGCTGTGCTACCTGGGAGCACAAATCTGATCTACAGAAGTGCTGCCTCCTACGATGGCTCATCTCTGCATATGCAGAAATCAAGTAATGGTGAAGTTCTGCATCAGTCACAAGAAAAGAGCCGGAGGACTTTCTTTCCTAACCTTAACAAGCAATTAGCTAAATCTCTGTAGTGTGAGACTTGATTGTAATTGTTGCAACACACCATGAGTGTACTTATATTGCAAGGAGTTAAAACCTTGCAGAATTAAATGAATTGTGGTATATTTCAAGCCCAGAATGGATCCCAGCGGTGTTCAGTGTGACCCTTACTTTAGAAGCTGTAGAACACTAAGTCTGTATTTCTTGAAGTAATGTCTTACCTTGTGTGCTCAGTTCCTACTGAGAGTTTGTGATTTGATTAGCCACACCCATGTTAGGAAGTTGAGATCCAGTTTGTGTTATTTCCAGCTGAAGGATCCCTTAAACTTTGTAACACACTTGGAAATATTTTCAATATACAATAATAAAAATCGGCCTACTTTTTGCTAAACTAGTGAATTTGTACTCCTTAAACCATATGGCATAACTCTTCCTTAAGAAACAGAGCCTTTTCTTGTTGTCCTTCTTTGAACTCCTTACTAATTACTGTTATGTAGTGAAATGTGGGATTTTTTTGAGTTTTTTAAGGAAGATATGTGTATCCTGAGATTCCTTGTCAACACTTTATCTTGTAATGGATAGTTTCCTAGATTGATTTGATATGGTTCTCATGTTCTAGCTAAGAGCCACTGAGGCCCAGGCCTTAAGAGTGTAAAAGTTAGTTATGGTGAGAAAACCCACAGCCTCAACTTTGAAAGATCTTTGTGTTTCTAGACCTTACTACAGCCTTTCTTAATGCAGTGGGCTTTAAGAAGCTTGCCTGTAGCTGGAACTTTTTTTTTTCTTAGCAGGCTTTCAGAATGGTGATTCATAAAAGCTTTTTGCTTACAAGATTCCACAAAAATTGACCTTCCCTCCTTTTCAGTATTTTGGACAAAAAACATGTTGATGACCTTTAGCTAAATAGATTTTTAACTGATTTATTACTGCTAAAATGTCAGAATGCTTACAAGAAATCAGCTCTTGCATTAAGAACATCTGGTTCAAACCAAACAAAAGGAAGACTGAGAAGAATATTGTGAAGAAAAAGGTAAATATTCTACTGAAGTGATAGAGCTTCCATTTTTCAGAGTGGTATGGAGTTCTGGGATGCTCCTGTGTTTACTATAAAGTGTATATAACCATGTAGCATCCATTTTTTTAGCAGTGACCTCTGTCAACCACAATGTAACAAGAAACTGAATCTGATCAGCCATTTGTGTGTGCGGTCATTCATTTGTCACGTACAAGTGTGAATGCTGCAACTTCTTCTGACTGATGCTGAATATTAAGAACAAGCAAAAGAGGACTTTGTCTTGTAACTCAGGCTGCTGTAAGTATTCTAGGTATGTGTTCAGTTTCTTTGATTGGCTCTAACCCTTAGTTGGTTTCCGAGCAGCTGATGGACATGCAACCTGGGCAAAAAGGTACATGAGAGCCAAGAGCTGTGCGACAGCTAGGGACTAAGTATCCGAAGACAAAGTGCTTTGATTACAAAAGGTAGATCTAGTGGAGAGCAGGTAGATACAGAGCCTGACACGCTCCAAGAAACATTGGAAAACATCTAATTCTTGATCTTTCTCTAAACAATATTTTTTCTACTCTATGGCCCAGATGGGGAAAAGGAGAAATATATATTAATGAACAAAGTACTCTAGGAAGAGCTTTTCCTCTGAAAAAAATTCCCCAGAGCATCACTGAGGTACGCTAGATTAGTGCTGAACGTCGTCCATATAATAGCCCTTCAGTTGTTGAGCCTCAAAGACCATTAAGAATGAGTGGGTAGGCACATGCATGAATGAGTTGAGTAAATTAAGCTGCACTTGAAAAAGTCAGTTCTTCAGTTTATCTGGTCATTGTGAACTCACTTTCTGCAAATTACGGACAAGTACGTTTTCTAGCTCACATCTGTAAAATCAGCTTTCCAAATTTCTGTAAAAGTACACTTCTTTAGTAGACTAAATGAGCACCATCTATTTCTGGTTTCTGCCTGTTTAGCTTTTTTTTAGACTTCCTTCTGCATTGTTGCAACAAAGCTTTCTGGATAGGATTGTTTTTCTATTTAAAAACAAAAAATCTGTGAAAATTAATGAACAATGTTGAGTAAGATGAAGATATCTGCAGTTAGTTGGTGAAAACAAGAGCTGGTTTAGGTATGTATTGAGCTTCTCTGTTGCCTTTCACTGGGGGTATTGCACAACATTGCTCTGACTTGCTGCTTCCTGATGTCCTGCAGGTGAGGCCCAGATTAAGTAACAGCTCAGTCTGTTGATATTTGAACAGAAATATTTCTGATAAAGACTTGTACTCTAAAGTCCATCAGACTTTGCCGTAGTACTAAGAGGAGGTGGAAAAGAAAAGTAAATAAAAGTAAGGATGAAAAGCTGGTTTGAAGAGAAAAAAAGCCCAACACAATACATGGCTGAATTAAGAAGTGGTAATTACAGTAGACAGATACAGTAAACTACCTAAGAAGCCTGAAAGTTACAGCAGAAGAAACAAAATGATAAAATACCGAGATACTGTGAAGCTCACAATTAGAGGATGAGGAAAGCATAGATAATGTGATAAAAAGTTGTGTCAGGTGTGGTTTCTTATGTAGCTGAGATAGAAGAATGGGTAAATGAGTGGTGAAGTTTATTGGATTAATAAGCAGGCTCTTTTCATTATTATGGAACGGTTTTTAGAACATATGTGAATAGTGTTACAGATTGGGCCAATGCCTCCATACTACATCTAACAGATGGGAGGGAGGAAGGAAGAAAGTGGTCCTTCTCCTGGAATCTTCATTTCTTTAAGGTGCAACAAGAAACATGCATACAGATGGAAAAACTTAGTGAGAGGGAAGAAAGCCTGAGTAGGAGATACCCCAGAGAGCACAGTACTTCTGGACAAAACTGAGGAATTTGCAAAAACCAGAGAGCATTAGATAGTAAAGGATTTAAAGAGCAGGCAATACTGTCTGTACCTCTGACTTATTTACGAAATAAACAGCATGCATTTTTCTGCTTTTCTCATTTAGCTTATGTTACTTGACTTTTTAGTAGTTAATTGATGTTTATGAAGGATGGATCTTTCCATTGCTTGTGGAAAAATCTTCTCAAGTTAGGGAGGGAACTTATAGCAGTCTCCTGGAAAAAAGTAAATGTGGCATTGCAGTACATTAGTACAATAGAAAAATCTTAAAAGAACAAGTTAATTTCTGATTCTCTATTCTCAGTAGAAGTTTCCTGTTTATTTTGGTAGGACTAGCATCAGAAGAGTTGAGACCATGTGTTCTGGATGATGTATGAGGAACCCTGGCAGAGTTTTCTCCATTCTTTCTGCATCTGCATGAGAATGATGGTCCTTTAGTTTATTGATCCTTGAGAAAACTTTTTCTGATTATCTTGCTAATGCTTGTAGTTGGAAATATATATATGGGGGAATAATATGCAATATTTCTGAGCGAATCTTGATGGACAAAGTAGGAATACAACTTTTCATGGTCAAAACACAGATATTAATGCTGATGAGAGCAGGTTATAAGTATTCCCAATGCATGTATATGCATAGTATCACTGATCCTAGTCACATTGTAAGGACAAGGCTCGGAGGGAACAATACACAGTCTGTGCATGGTAGTGAGAGAGGTGAAAACAACTTCACAATTTCCAAGGAAATGAGAAGCAGAGAGTGTACAGCTTCGTTGATTTCTAAAATAAAGTTGAAAGGCAGGAGGTAATCTTTGGTTGTAGAAGCTGCTAAAATATTCTATCAAGTCCTTTGTTAAGATGAAATTTATGTCTATGTAAAACAGATGTGAACTGTTTTCAGTTTATTTTGTTAATAAAGTCTGTTTATACCACCTTTCTAAAAGATGCAGCTTGGT
This sequence comes from Nycticryphes semicollaris, assembly GCA_013400055.1. NCBI lineage: Eukaryota > Metazoa > Chordata > Aves > Charadriiformes > Rostratulidae > Nycticryphes > Nycticryphes semicollaris. The sequence goes on from VXBJ01003671.1 coordinate 60,709, forward strand.
GTAAGTTAATGTGTAAATCTTGTATTAGTAAGTGGAATTCTGAAGGCACGTTCTCTTCAGTCGACAACACCATGTTTCATGTTTGTGAGTAATACCAACCATAATGCTTGGCAACAGAGGGAGAATTTAACTCATTATCCTTTTACACTTTCTATTTCTATTTACACTATCCTATTACACTTTCTGCCCAGAGACTCTGAGGTAGGTAGTACTCTGCACATACAGTAACTAGTAATGAAATATCATTAAAATACATTAAATAGTGAAAAGTTTCTGGGGGAAGGGTACTGCTGCAGAGGGTGAGGTTGTGAAGGTACAGAGAACTGTCCCATTTACAAGCCAGTTACCTATAACCAGAAAACTTCTTGCATATTCTGTTGTGACAACCTTGATTTTTATGAAGTAGGTGTTTGGGGGAATGTCCTTTTTGTTTTTAAAAACATGCATCTTAATCTACTCAGAGCTGCTATTTAGCAATACTGAGTAGAGGGGGAAAGCAGGGTTATGTCAGTTATATTTGGTGACAAACTGGATTTTTAAAATACAGTAAGAAGTTGGGAAATGCTTAGTGCATGGATTGCATGAAATATTCTATGAAAAGATTGCCAGTTCCTTTTCTGGAGCCAAATCCCATTTGGCTGTTTGAGAATGCTGTGCTCGGTAGACTGCAGGGATCTTGTCAAAAAAAAATAGAAGTAATTGTACTTTGAATAATGAGACTGAGCTGATATATTTCAATACTAAAATTTTGTGGGACTTGATGGCTTACATGCAGAGATGTCATTCTTTTATCCGATTTTTAAAGGGGTTTTGTGTGTAATACGGAGCAGGTATTGCTAGATCTGTTTTGATAATGGTATTTTTCAAAGAAATGAAAAGTTATCTTGTTCCTTCTGCCAACCAGAAAATAACTAACCAAAAACAAACTTAGTCTAAATAAGACTTTCCTGTGTACAGTTCCTTTCTGTGTTTTATTTTTTCCTGAGACCCTGACCTTTCTTATTCAAATGCTGTTCCGCTGGTACTGGTTCTCTTAGCAGAATCCAGTGCTGCACATAGAAAGCATTTTTGTGAGAAAATACACGTACGTGTCACAGTGCCATTCACCTGTTTGCCTGTATACCAGTGTTTTGACACCACTGAAGGATACTGTGTGAGAAGGGTCATCATACTACTAATAACATGCTGTTTATTAGGCTGAATTTCACTTAATACTGGATTTTGCTTCCAAGGCAAGTGCATGTGACAAAGACACAAAACATAAGCTACAATTTTTATGAAATCGTAACAGAATGGGCATTACTATGAGCAAGGAAGGGAAAGCTTTCTGCCTCCCTCTCAACTGTCATCTTGGCAGAAAGTATTAGAGAATTTGTGCTGCTGCTTATGCTCTGCTTGTTCAGTGAATAAATACAGGACTTGAGGCTATAGAGTGGCGAATCCAACATTGCTCATTAGCACTGAACATACTCACTTAGGTGGCTTGTGACTACCAGGCTCAGAAAGGACTAACCAGTACCAGGACTAATAAGAATCTTCTCACAGAGTGAGGACTATAGTTAGTTTTTTCAGAGTTGTAGAAAATGCAGTATGATGTGTGTAAACGAGTGAAGTATGTTATGTAGCCTTCCATCTTCGATATTCCCATTTTGGATTTTAGAAAGTGAACTGTGCTTAAGCTTAGTTTTTCACTTAAAAGTATGCAATTTAGCTTTAAATTATACAGGATTTTAGTTCCTCTGGCATTTTCTTTGGCATCAGTTCCCTGGTATTGCCTTTGCACACTTAAAGTAGTCATTCCAGACTGCCACGCACGTGCAACTTCTGAACATGATTTAAAACTGTTACTGGACCAACCTGATTGGTATCTAAACCACAACTCGTATTGCAACTTGCCAACTGATAATGTAGGTGTTGAGCTATGTCTATACTTACTTGAGTATGCACTTAATGCTAATGTAAATAATTTTAGGATGGAGAGAGCTGCACAATAACAACAGGGAGGAACAGTGGAATGTATAGGGAAGATACACAGTAAGATGGCTTTAGATCTAATTTAAACCTGCTAAGAGTAATGTGATAATGTGTTACAGCTGAGGGAGTATGAAATCAGTCTCTGTGAAATTAAATTGAGTGGATCAAAAACCAGAGGGATGTCAATTATTGCTGTAATTAATAGAAGCTTTATAGCAAAAAGTCAGGTAGCCTGAAACACCCTTCAAATAGTGGCCCACTTAACTTCTATTTAAAATGGTTTACCATTACAGTTTAAGTGACAGGACCTCTGTAGTTAGCTGTATTGATGAAGTCAAAAGAGGATGTTGGGTGCTACTATGCTGAAGGTAGCAAGTGAGTTTGTTACACGCCTCCTTGAACATTTGGTGAAAGGTTATATAGTAAAGCACATCTTTTCTGAGAGTGGAATATTGTTGTCTATGACTGGAAAAAAGAGCCATCAGAAAACAGCTGAAATTAAAGTAGTGTATTGAAGTATCTGTGGTGCAATTACTGTTATGCATACAAAGGCCTGTAGTGCCTTTAATTTTGCCTGGTCCCAACCACGAGGTATCACAAGCCTGCTTGTTTCATACAAATCCAGGAAATGATTATAGGAAGAATGAAATTTCCTTGGGCATGTAACGATACATGGTTTTAATGAGGTACTATCCTCATGTCCACTTGTGTGAGCATATAATTCTGTAATTTAGGTGAAGGGCCATAGAGAGGACATTAATTTGCTCTAGCAGAGAAACCGTTGCACTTTGCATGATAGAAGACATTTGGGAGTGTTTTGTTGAGGTGTGTATGTTGTGCTGACCATAGATTTATACTTGAATGCTTCTTTTAGAGAGTTCAAAGGCTAAATATTGTACCTGCCTTTTATATTAGAGCTGGATTTCTTTCTTTTTAACAACATTGCCGTAGTACCTGTTACCTATATAATCTTGTTTTTAAAGTGGAAATACAGGCTACAAACTGAACAGCTCAAATATGTTTTGTTTCTGCTGCCCCTTGTATTCAGTAGTGTACTTCCTGTGGGCTTTTAAGTTGTCTTCGTGAATGCTCCGTTACATCCTTATCCTTGGAGAGAGATCAGTTCTGGAAGGCGATTCTAAAATAGTTTCATGGATTGATTTATCTGTCTTTTGTGTATTTTTTTTTCTTAGCCCATCACTAAACTGGTATTTACTGTTCTGCATGGCATAGCTTGAAAATATCTATGTATTTTTTGATCTGTATGAAACTACCAAGTAGTAGTGACAATTTTAAATCTGAAAAGCACATGAAAACAGTATTCTACAGAACCGCGACTAAGTCTGAGATACCCTTGCATCATAGCCTTTTAAATAAGCAGTCTCTGTGTATTTAAAGATTAGATGACCTACTGCATTAGCTTTCATTCCAGCGCACACAGAACCTCGTTTCATTGATGTGTAAAAGGCATTTTCCCCTTATATACATGCGAAAGATTGTAGTCTTATACGGTGTTTCGTCCTAGTGTAGTTGTGTGGCAAGGAGAAGCACCGCCGCAACTGACTGTGATGCGGCTGCTCAGGTGAGCTCCTTTCTGCAGAGCGGGCTAAGTTCCGTCAGTCCCCCACGGCGGTCCGCAGTGCCGGGGCTGCGGCTGTCGCCAGCGGGCACGTCACCCTCTCTGCATCAGCAGAAACCCTAATTCTCAGCTTTACGTCAGGGGTGCGCAGCGGGGGGCAACAGGTTTTGGCCGGCGCAGGCCTTCGCGGTGTGAGCGGCTAGGGGACGGCCGGAGCCCTGGCCTGCGAGGGAGACCAGCCTCCCCGTAGGCAGCCGCGCCGGACCTTGCCGTCCCTTCTGCCTCTTCACGGCGCGCCCCGTTCCTCGCCTTGCCAGCCCCTTGCTTGGTTGCGGGAGGGCGCCCGACCCCTGCGGAGGCTGGGTGAGGCACCGAGCAGCTGTGGCGCTCCCGGTGGCGGTGCCGGTCCCCGCTCCCGTCCGCCGCNGGTGCGGGAGAAGAAAGCGGCTTTTGTGGCTAAAAAAGAAAAAAACGGCGCTGCCGGCACGGAGGGGAGGAAAACCCCGCGCCTGCGGAGACGGGCGCGACGGGGAGCCCCAGCGGGCGGCACCGAGCCCCAGCCCACCCCGCCGCCGTGGGGCACAAAGCCGTTGTGGAGCCCGGTGGCGGCCGTGCGGGAGGAGGTGCCCGCCGGTGGCACCGACCCGGCTTTGTTAGTGACGGGGGAGGCGGCGGTGCCGCCGCTGCCGCAGCGCGTTCCCTCGCCGGGAAGGGCGAGCGGCGAGGAGACGGGAGGGAGGAGGAAGGCAGGCCGGGGCGGCGGCGAGCCGGGCCGGGAGCGCCTTCGGTGCGCCCGGAGATCCGCTGACTTCTTACAAATTTATTTAACATCACAAAGAGATGCTCGGGTCCACGACTTAACCTGAATGCTGTGGGAAATCTTAATAAATTATGTATGAAGCAGTGGGTCCTTTCTTCCCCTTTGTCAGATACGCAGCTTTTATTCTAGTAATTAGGTCATTGCCAGCAGAACGCTCCTTGCTTTTTGCAAAAATGTGTAGCGATTTTTGGAGGACAACATATGCTGCCAAATTATTTCATCCTATTCGTTGTTGAGGTGAGGATTTAAAAGTCTTCCCGTTGACTTACGTGGAGGACCCTGGCTATGACCTGTAAGGAGCATTTTTTCATTGGATAGGATTTTCTGCAAGGGATCAGTGCAGCCTGGTTTTGACTTGATGTGGATAGTCTTATGCTGAAAGATGCCTTTTAAAGGTGTAGCAAGAAACACAGCTTCTTAGTTTGCATGGAAGTCTTTTCAGTAAATTACTGTGTATGTATAAATAATATAATTTAGATCAATTTCAGTTTTTAGATATTTCCTCTCCTCTGCTGTTCATTCTGTTGAAAGAGCTCCTTAATGTTCATCCTACTCTGTTTTTACTATTATTTTTTTCTGTTACTTCTAATGCAGCTAATAGATTTATGAATATTTTTGCCAAAATTACAGTTCCTTGAAAAATACACATAACCGTATGTATTGAAAATAGGTTCCTGGAACCAGACTCTTCTGTATTTTTAAGGAGACTTGAAGTAACTGGTAAAATATTTTTCCCCCCTTCTCAGTGCTGTTAAATAGCAATGGTGCACAAAAAAAGGTTTGATGAAGACAAGCTGAACTTACTGAGTTTAAATTTCTGCTCTATAGGAAACACGTCTTTAAAACATTTTCTATATATACTGTTATTTTTAGAATCATGGATTTCCTTTCTGTCAGTAAGAGGGGCTTTGGATGATACAAAATTTTAAAACATCGGCTGACAACTTACCATTTGGAACAATTGGTTTCAAAAGGTAAAGTGGAGATACTAGATGTTTCTCCTCTAACCTTTCGAACGTTCATTACAGTTACTTAAATACTAGAAGACAGAATAGGTGCAGAGGTGGTTTCATCACTTTCATAAAAGGAAGGAGGGTGACAAAAGCACAGTAGTGATTATGATGATTATTATGGTGGTGCTTCTTCCTGTACCTTTTTAAGTCTTAAAAAGAGACAGTCTTAGTATTGTTTTCTGTAACAAGCAGAGTAGTTCCTGTAAGAAACTGTATTCACACTCTTAAAAATGGCAGCTTGAATAAAAGATCACTTTAAAATATAAATTATTTATGAGTGCAGACTTTCCTAAACATTGTTGCTCAAATGCTACCATGATCCTTGCCAAAACATTTATACAGAACACTTGGTTACGATGAATGTTCTGATAAGTGTTGTCATAGTACACTATTAGTATATCATGAGGATGGAATAATACAGCACAACTTGTAAATGCACTTAGTTGAAATCTGTTCCTTTGGTCTCAAAATTCTTAGTTTGGGTACCAATATGTGTCTTAATTCAGTTGGTTATGTGCTTATGCTGATGAAACGTGACTAATTATTTTTTCATCAATGTAATGAAATCCTATTTAAAATAGGCTATGCCACTAATGATACACTGTGACCCTAAGTTATTGCCATTGAAGACCAAGTCTCCACTAGTGTTTTCCAACATTCGTGCTGGACCTATGTGAACAGATGCTGCAAGATAAATGGTATTCTATTCCCTACAAGTGCTGAAAGGAACCCTGAAGATGACCGTTATAGGTTATCTAATATGGAGAAATATTTATTATAAAATAATACTCTTTCTCTCTCTCTCTTTTTTTTTTTTTTTAATAAAACCTATTTATTTTATGTCAAGGGTTTGGGTTTTAATTTGTGTATTCAGTTAAAATAGGACAATGAAGACCTGTCTTGGACTTTTTGATAGCTTAAACTTTCTAGAACTGAGTCCTTAAAAGATTATGAGAAATTTGAAAGTAAACAGGAACAAGTCATATGTGGTGAGAGAATACACAATTAGCCACAAATAACAAAGGTGATCATCATGAAGAATGAGTGTTCAGGCTGGTGAATCATCCTTGGTCCAATATAAGTTATGATTCAAATGATGTCTGGGCTGCTTGTGTTCAATATAGTATTTAAATGCAAATCATGTTTCGTATTTTCACAGTCGTATTCTGAATGCAGCATGACTAACCAGCTAAGGAGCTTCCCAACCCAGAGTTATAAAGAGAGAAGTGGGGCTTTTTTCTTGGCAGTGTAATAAAAGATGAACTTGACTGTTCATAGCCTGAAACATATGACTCCTGGATTTCACTGGTTCTTTTGTATTAATAGGAATGGGTTTGGATTGTTAGCATTCTGTACTAAAAATCTAAATGTGGGGTCATTTCTGTTTCTTACACACACACTTGACCCCTATCATACAAGACCTGTAATGAGAAAGGTGAGCCAAGAGTTCAGACCATCATATTCTCTTTCCTCTCCTCCTGGTCTTTCAAGGAATGTGGAGAACACGGAGCGCTTGTTATTTCAAACCTTCATCAGCCAAGTTATGTTTTGGTTAGGAACAACAGATGATGCTTCTGTTTATGGTTGGTGAGTACAAGCCAAGTATTGAATTTAAAGTAGTATCCCAAAATGTAACAATGGATTGAAAGCTCCTGCCAAGTTATGAATTCATTTATGGAAGAACAAAACCAAAAGACCTCTCTACCCTACCCTGCAGGTAGTAGTAACGCTGCAGTGTTTTAGTCAGCTGTCCACAACAATAACCTTCATGCAGAAGTGGATAGAAAAACTAAGAAGAAAATCTTCTCGATGCTGCAGAGGTTTAGAGAAAATCGTGTGGCCTCCTTTTAAATGGACTAACCCTTTCACAGTTTGAATTAGGATAACTAATAACAGTAATGGCTCTTCATGTGGCCCTTGTTTTTTTCTACACAGCTGGAAAACGCCAAAATTCAGTGGGTACCTAATCTAGAGATTACAATTTGATGTAATTTGTTGACAATTTTTTTTCAATGTCTGCTTTTGCAAATTTATTAAAAGGAGTAGTGTTACATAACTTGCAGTTCGCTTTCTGATATCAAAGCCTGTGTGGCTAAAACAAGCTGATGAAGAGCAGTTCTGTGATGGCTGTTTTCTACCCCTTCCTGCATCTCTCTGATGACCTTAGCATGCTAATGCAGACCAAACACGAACAGAAGGTATCAGGTCTGCTGTTCCACTCATAAGCAATTCTCATTCTATACTGAGTATTTTCTTAATTCTCTTTAACCACACCCAAAGCTTTACAGCATTTTCGGACGCCTCATTCTGTTGGTGTGTCCACATAGTCCAGATAAGGGAAAACCAATCAAAATAGCCTCCCTTCTGGCTGCTACTTGACTAGAATTTTGGGGATTTGTTCTTAAATGCAGGTAGGCATGGAAGGATTAAATATGCTGGCAACCAAAGACATTTTAATAAAACATAGGCTTGTCACTGGGTGGAAATAAATAGTTGTTCAGTGTGATGTTGGAAAAGGCAGAAATACAAATTTTCTGCTCTGTCTGGAAAGAATCAGGATAATGGGCTTTTATGATCTCAGGCCGATGGAGTGTTTTTCCGTGAGTGGGAAAGCAGAGTATTAAACAGTGCCTGTGAAGGATAAACATTTTTAAGTCTGAAAGCCTGGAAAGCGTGCCCCAAACTGAAGTGGATAAGACAATGCTGTGCCCATTGGTGCTCATTTTTGGTTAAGTTCTTAAACACAACACTTAGAGTGCTGAATATTTTACTGATATTTGCCAAAGGACAAACAGAAGGGTATTTACATATAAACCATTCAACCTGAAGACAAGCTTCAGACAAAATAATGGAAAATATGATTCAGGATTCAGTCAACAGAGAAATTGAAATAATGCAAATTGACACAGTTTGGCATGTTCAAAGTAGGAATGGCCAAAAAAACCCTTTAAGCTCTAGAGTGTATTGATAAAGGTAACTATGAAAATGGTCCATTTAAGGCTGAAGCTAGTAAGTGGGGCTGGCTTACCTTAGAGCAGCTGTGCTGGATTTTTTTCCCCTGTCTGTCAGCCTTGCCCCTCTTTTGGAGATGGCCGGGTAACAGCTGCTGAACCATTGTGGTTAATGGCCCAGCGCAGTAAGTTAAACCGACACCTATTTCAGATTACCTTGGTAGTGGGGCAGTAATCTGCAGTGGTTTAGGCAGCTGCCACTTGAGCAGCTGAGCCCTTCTCTCTGCCCTGGGTGAGAACCTTGCGGAGATGGGTAGGGCAGACAGCTGGGGCAGGCACCGGGGCAGCCCTCCCAGCGTGAGCGATAAACGCTTCCAAGTCACAACCCCAAGACCTAGTGCTTTGAAAGGTCTGGTTTTAAATGTATTTGTAGCTAAACTAAATGGAAAAAAACTTATGACGATATGACTGGTGTTTTTTTTCTGTGAATTCAGTGTGATATGCCCTTGAACAATTCCCCATTAGTCATGTGGGAAGGAATGACAAAAATTGATAGAATGTTAAAGAATGACAAGGACAAGATGTTGAGCTCAAAAATTTTTTGAGCAGAATTTTTGATGCAGAAAGAAACCAGAGTTGGTGGTTCTTTCCAACCTCACTAAATAATAATGTCAATATTCATGAACATTAGATTTAATGATTACAAGTTTCTATATTAAGAAGATAAACTGCATTGTGAAAAATCTTCAGTTACAGAGTGCAGGAGCACATCTGTTTACTGCTGGTGGTAGTAGAATGCTAAATTCTGCTTAGTTATTAGAGAGTTGAACATCTGATTTGCTACTTTCAACAAAGTTCATAATGCAAAATAAATTACCTGAACAGGTGCCTTAGTTGACATCGTTGTTTTTTGGATTGGGCCTTATTGAAGAAACTAGCTTTGTCTTAGTTCACTGATTTTTACGTCTGCAGTAGGCGTACAGCTTATTGCTAACAAACCCCCAAAATAGTAATCACCCGCAGGCAGTTAATGCTGGTGACAGAGTAATAATTTCATTGAAGATGTCTAAAACTGAAACAAATAACTTGTGGTTATCTAAAAACATTGTCTAGCTTTGTGCATAGGCAGTGCCAGGTCTTTGTCTCTGTTGTTGAAAAAAACACATGGTAGGCTTTTATATCTTAGATTATTCGTAGCCTCTGTTCTGAAAAAACCAAGACTAATTTGTTCTACAAAAAAGACTTATTAAAAATAGGATGCTCTTTTAACAATGGTAGATTTTACAGATGAAAAAAAATAGTGACAGAAATATTTTCATGAGGAGATTTAATTAATGTATTGCAAATTAGTGGGGTTCTTAAGTAAAACCTCTTTAGGGCATGTTGACTATATATGCTTACTGATTTCAGAGAAAAAGACCAATCAATAAAAAAAATCTTAAGTTTTCAGAGGGCATTGCCATTTTTTTCCTTTCTCATGGGATTTGAGACTAAAAAGAGTGCATCTACATTCCTGATTTCTGGGCAGTTTTTACTGATACAGTTTTGTTAATGTTGAAAAATGCATATCTAAATCTTAACATAGTATGTTTGCATAAATTTAGGCTTCTCATTAATGTTGACTGTAGTGTGTAAAAGAGTTATATCCAGCTTGAAATTCTTCTTTGATGTCTATATTCATGCAAAGTGCTGATTCAGTAAAGCATGAAATTTCTTGTCATAATTTCACCTTACTTAGAAGATGGAGAAGAAACCTCTTAATGATGAGAAATATGGGTCAGGGAAGTAGGAGACCTAGCTTTTATGTGCTTCTTACAATGAGAGAATTAAATTTAAAAGTTTCTGTATTCAGAAAGGCTTATTTTGTGTAGTAAATCTAGAGAAAGGGGTATCTTTGATTCCTGCCTTTGAACGGTGACTACTCTGCAAAGAAGCAGCACAGTTAAGAGTGCAACAGGGAGATTGACTTGGCAAAGATGAGTTCTGTTGCATGCATCATGCGTTTTCCCTTGGGCCAGGTAAAATGTGAAATGGGTATTGGAGGCAGAGTTCTTCCTCTTCCTATCCACTCCCCCCACTGTAGTGGTTTCTTTCATGTGGGAGAGGCAACGAAGAAGAATCATTTATTCTTGATTCAGCTGACTTTATCCCCAGTAATCTTGAATATTTGTGTGTATGTGCAGTGGTTCAGGTTCAGACTAATGGGGCATGTGAAAATTTTCCTTGCTTTCTTTTGGACTGGTTATTCACTACTTCTGCTGTGAATGAGGTGATAATGTGTCTGTGAACCCTGTCTGGCCAAGAGAGGGTCCAGAGTTTGACTTTCCCCAGGGAAACTGTTTGGACCACTGAGAAATTGCAAGAAGGAGATGCATTGATACAGTCGATTTCTGATGATACCACAAATTCTGTGTTAAAGAACAAGTTTATGTAATTTTTTTGTACTCTAATAATTTGGATCATAAGTCCAAGGATTAGTTTTGGGACCTGAACTCTGATCTGATGTGCCTGGTTTGACACTGTTGCTAAAAAGCTGTTACCCGAAGAGAGGCAGATCTTATTTTTTAGGATGTAAGCTCAATTTTAAAATGAGATAATGGTGAAATACTTTGGCATTTCATTATTGCAGGAGAAAAAGATACAAATATATTATATGAAAATAAATACAGCTTTCTTGTGTATTGAAGTTTAGGAATACAAGATTGGATTTCTGAACTGCCAAGTCCAGTTCCCTCCAGTGGTGTGAGCTAGTCAAGGATGTTGCTGATTTTACAACTCCTAATGGATGCTGCCAGCCTATGTTGACAAATTACCAAGTTATACCCATTTGTTCTGTGTCAGTATTGTGTTTCAACATAAATATTTTTCTCTTCCTTGAGTGTTTTTTCATCCCTAATAACTAAGTGTAGCTGTGTCGTTCCAGCCTTTCTTGTGCTGAGGCAGCAAAGGCTTGATCGTCGAGCTTCTTGTATGAGAGACCCTCTAGTCCCCTTATCACTTAGCATCTTTCTCTGTGCCCACTTAAATTCACTTTTCTTGCTCATGTCTTTGTAAAATGACTTGATAACTCAGGGGGTGATGTTTGCATTCCTTGTGTCAGTCTTGTGTTGGAACTGCCTGGCTGCCCTGCCAGCTCAATTCTTCTCCCCACTCACTATTTCCAGGTGATGAGATTCCTGCATGAGTGACCTTAAGTCGTTACGATATTTAATTCCACCCTGTTTGTACTGCTCTGTTTCTAAGTTAATCAAATTCCGTCTGTATTACATGTAGTCCTCTGACATTGTGAAGCCTCTTGAATTTATGGGAGGAAGTTTTGCTGCCACCTCTTGTGCCAAGGTCAATAATGAAACATTTAAAAATGCCTGTTGCAGACTCCTTTAGGGGCAACTTTGCTAACAACCAGCCTCCAGGCCAACAATTTGGCTTTCAGCACTTCCTAGTCTCATCTTGTCTTCGGCTATTCCGTTTACCCACGTACAGTTTTTCTGCTGATCTCTGTTACAGCTGTGGCTGATGATGTGGCACTGTATCAAGCACATTGGTGCAATTGATGTAGGTGACATCAATTACTTATAAAAAGTACTTTACTGTTCTCCGCTAATAAACAGTAGTCCTTCCTTAACAGAAGAAAGGATTATTATCGTGGAGGGCCAGGGATGCAGGTATACATCTGCGTTCCCCCAAGAAGTCCAGGTGCCTCAGCCAGTGGGGTGGCAGGCATCGCTAGAAGCAGATGCCCGGTTGCTCACAGTCTGTTGATAACATGAGGCTGGCTGCCTTCAATCCAGTTTTCACTGTAGATGTCCTGACTGCAAACAAGCTTTGCTCCCAACAAATATGATGTAGGTTTTATGGATTTTTTTTATGGTGTGTCCTGTCCTCCCCCCCACCTCCCCAATCCTGCTAAAAGGTTCTCTTTGAAATTCTGGCCGTATCCTGAGGTGCTGATGTGAATGCCCTGGTAGCGGAGAGCAGCTGCCAGCCATTGCTGTGAATCCGGCTGGTGCCTCTGTGGCAGCTTGGCTCCTCCGGTTGCCAAAATGGCAGGAGTGAGTTTCTGCCTGTGGCAGTGTCACTTATTGCCCATTTGGCCATCTACTTAACA
>VXBJ01003671.1:82423-96032 GCA_013400055.1 Nycticryphes semicollaris
TATTTCCTTAAAATTTATGAAGCAGTGCCAAAGCATCATAATCATCTTGTGATGTCAATACTGCGCTGCTGTGAGGCTGCAGCCACTTCACCATTTTTTACTGTGTCCTCCAGTTATGACATTTAGATTTTTCCACTTCATCCAGGTTCTGCCTATGCATGCCTGGCTTACAGCTTTTTGGAGAAGAATCCTGTTTACCTAGATACAGATGGTAGTGAAAGAAACTTCTTTCTTATTTTGCTTGCTACTACGAGCAGTTGAACATAAATTTTCTCTCCTTAATTAACCAGCTGATGAGAACCTTCTAGCACGCTGTTCATTTGCTCATTGCCATGCAAGTAGCGTACCTCAGAAAGTGGTGCCTCTGTTGAATCTGCCCTTGTCCTGACATTGTTTCCATGCATCTTCCAGCCAACTCTAATGAGTCAACTTCATTTTGTCTGACTGATTTTTTCAGCATTCTGGCTGATGTGGCCAACGTTAAGGTTTGGTTTTTCATACTTTGTACTTCTGGCTCCTGAGAGTTATTTGTATGGTACTGTGCATTCTACTGACTTAATAGAGCTTGTTTTTCTTCTCTAACCTTCAATATTTTTTTAAAGCTTGTTTGGATACATGCTCAGTCTGGCACACAGTAGAGGCTTTGTCTTGAATTCTTTGATACTTCACTGAATTTTGTTGTGGCCCAGCTTTAGGGGAGCTTTAAGCAGAAGCATAAATCACAGTAGACAATAAAGGGAAATGTAGAAGGAACTAGAAGTGTCTTGAAGAACAGCTGAAGGTGCAGTAGCAAACAAGAAATAAGTACAGTAAGCTTCCTACTTTTGAGAAGGAAGCTATAGGAGGGAATCAATGAATCAAAAGCATAAATTTAAGAAATTATTGTCCAACTCTTCTTTATATCAGTTTTTAATGGTGAGGATGTTGCAATGAATCTGACACCTAGACCTGTTCTTTGCCTGTTGCACGAACAAACCTTGTGATTGAACTGAACTACCAAAAAAGTAGTAATTTATACAATAGACTTTATTTTTACTTTTTTTAATCTTTAAATTAATACCACCACAAAAAGACTTAAAATGCATTTTACTTGGGCTTGCATATTCAATCATTAAGAAAAGCCAGCTTTAAGGTAGACAACGCCACCTTGATTTTGTCAGTTAGTTTGTTCACCTTATGATACAATTTTACCTACTCTACAAAAAAACCTTCCAAATTTAGCATGCTCAGTTTTCTAATTCACCTTTGCAAATAAAAGTCTTTAAACACAGATTTTTTCAAGTGTATAATGATCTGTAGAGAGTCAGGTATTTCTCTTGAAAGTTACTTCTTGGCAGAACTGCAGTCTGTAGGGAAAAAAATGAACTTTTTTTCCAGAAAATATACATCATTAATTTGTATTTTTTTTTTTAACAGTATTAAAAACTAAACTAAAATCCATTGTCTTCTGTCAGCTGGATTTCTTAGCCAAACCATGTCGTCTTGGACAAGCTGTGGCCTCACTGAGTGGCTCAAAATCCAATTGCATTCAGTACAGCCTACCAAAACATTTTGATTCATTGATAACGTGTATTTTGTTTTCAGCATAACTGCATTATGTCTTGTATTCTGAAATAATACAGATGTAAAAAATTGACTAAAAGCTATCTTTGTTGTGCACAGTCATAAATCAGCTGGCTGTAGAATTTTCACATTATACCTATTTAATAAGGGAGAACTTTGAAAATATAACAGTAGCTTTTGAAAGTCAGATCCTCTTCCAAATGGTTGGCTGTGTAGGCATTGGCACAGCAGATATGCATTACCCCTGCTCTTCGTGAAGGCCTGTTTTAGCTTTATATTAATCGCGTTCTGCACAACAGGTGTGGTAAAAACGGACAGAAAGTGGTGACACACTGTTTTGTTCTTTGAGTAGCCATCCCAGCTTTCTTCTGTTTTCCTTACGTCTTCATATTTGCTTTATTTAACTGCCTGCATGAATATTCTTTCTGTACGTGATAATAGCTAGTTAGTCTAGTTTGAGAGTGAAATGACTTGTGCATAGTCTTACACACTGGTCATCTGCAGAATGATGAACGCTTAGGGGCCAGTTGACAGAGTACTAGCTATCCTTTTGCTGCCTCACAGCCTTCCGTGGACATTCACAATGCCTATTTTGAGGCTAAATTTCTAAAGATTTTGGTTTCAACTCATGAAAACACAATTTTTTAATGTTTTGCAAAAAATTCATTGTTTGCTGAAAAAGTAGGGAGAAAAGGCATTGATTCAGCTGTAACATCCCTTGGCTGTATAAATATTTATGCAATAGGTGCTAGATTCTGAGCTCTACAATTTGTGCTGTGTGAATTCTTCCAGTATTTTCTTTAGAGCATATGCTTGGTTTCCATGTAATTTCAATACATCTTTTTCCAACATGTAAGCACTTTAAATTTTGAAGTCTTTCAAGGGGTAATGGTAACCATGGTAAGCATAGGAAACATATGCTTTTTTTTTTTGCGTAATGTGAACTGCAACTTACTTCCCAAATTAATTCCCCCTCTCTCAGTTGGATTTTGTACATGCAGAATGTTCTTGTGGTGCCCCATGCACCCACGCCGTTCGGGAGGGAAGAGGCAACGTCAGTCTTAAGGCACGTAAAGGAGATGGTCTCATCAGCATTGCGGCATGGGGAGGAAGAATACTGGTAGTACAGTGGACATGCAAGGATTAGTGCAATGGATAGATGCTCTAAAAATAATTTTAAATATTTTCACTTGTATTGGTCATGAGGTAAATTCTAATGTGTGAGTGCAGATATGTCCCATAAGCTGAACTGACTTTTATGAACTGAAACGGATAATGAATTCTGGTATGTACTTCTCTTCAATGCCTGCACAACTAAGGCAGTTAGGCATTTGCAAGTAACTCTTTTTAAGTTCACGTGAACTAAAAATGTGGTTGGGAAAGTCATTTGGCATCTTAAAAAACACATTTAAAATATCACTGCACTCATTTAATCAGTAACGAAGCAGCAGGGACATTATATTGTGTTTGATTTGTTTCTTTTTAAGTTTGTTGGTTTCACAATAAGTAATATTTTTGTAGCGTGACCTTTGCAATTCTGAAGATTCTAACAGAATCCAAATTGACTGGAAAATTTAATATTATTTATTTTTATTTTTTATAATTTAGTGACATTAAGCTGGTGATATATACAGTTACTGTCATAACTTCAGACAGCATTCTTTTTGAGCATACAGTAAGATAACATTAATTGATCTGACAGTGGGCTTGCACTGAAACTTCGTATTGGCTTCAGTATGTGGTTACAGCAAGTGACAGTTCTTGAGCATAGTGGCACCAAGCGAATACTTTTCTTTCAGAAAATGACATTGTTCGNAGGAAACATATGCTTTTTTTTTTTGCGTAATGTGAACTGCAACTTACTTCCCAAATTAATTCCCCCTCTCTCAGTTGGATTTTGTACATGCAGAATGTTCTTGTGGTGCCCCATGCACCCACGCCGTTCGGGAGGGAAGAGGCAACGTCAGTCTTAAGGCACGTAAAGGAGATGGTCTCATCAGCATTGCGGCATGGGGAGGAAGAATACTGGTAGTACAGTGGACATGCAAGGATTAGTGCAATGGATAGATGCTCTAAAAATAATTTTAAATATTTTCACTTGTATTGGTCATGAGGTAAATTCTAATGTGTGAGTGCAGATATGTCCCATAAGCTGAACTGACTTTTATGAACTGAAACGGATAATGAATTCTGGTATGTACTTCTCTTCAATGCCTGCACAACTAAGGCAGTTAGGCATTTGCAAGTAACTCTTTTTAAGTTCACGTGAACTAAAAATGTGGTTGGGAAAGTCATTTGGCATCTTAAAAAACACATTTAAAATATCACTGCACTCATTTAATCAGTAACGAAGCAGCAGGGACATTATATTGTGTTTGATTTGTTTCTTTTTAAGTTTGTTGGTTTCACAATAAGTAATATTTTTGTAGCGTGACCTTTGCAATTCTGAAGATTCTAACAGAATCCAAATTGACTGGAAAATTTAATATTATTTATTTTTATTTTTTATAATTTAGTGACATTAAGCTGGTGATATATACAGTTACTGTCATAACTTCAGACAGCATTCTTTTTGAGCATACAGTAAGATAACATTAATTGATCTGACAGTGGGCTTGCACTGAAACTTCGTATTGGCTTCAGTATGTGGTTACAGCAAGTGACAGTTCTTGAGCATAGTGGCACCAAGCGAATACTTTTCTTTCAGAAAATGACATTGTTCGAAATTGAAATGAACAACGTCATTTCACATAACAAATGCTTTCCTCTTTCTACAAGGTTAGAAGTTGAGTTGCTCCTGTGTTTCACCTCGGTCAGCAGCACTGTCATCGTTGCTCATGCCATTTGGGCCTGGCTGCAGGGTATTTGAGCAACCAGAGCCATTGCTTGACACTTCAGGCGATTAGAAGGGCTCCCGACAAGCTTGATTAAGTAGCAGTATAATTCACTAAAATTTCTAGAAGAGTCTCTTCCATAGCTCTCGCTCGGACCCTGGGAGTGTTGTACCATGTGTGATAGTATTAAATGACTGTCAAGTTCATGGAATTACAAAGGGCCATGTAAAACCTTGAAATTAAGTTTATGCTATCGATAAACACATATAAAATGTTACTCCGCTGACCATCCTCCCCTGCTGTTTTGACCTCTAGAGTTGTTGTTGGATTTGAGTGATTGATGGGCTTTTAGTGTATATTATCTTTTTTCCTGCCCGTTTAAACAAATATTAGTTGAAACAGCATGCAACACTGGGCTGAGCTTCAAAAATCACTGTCAGTTTAGACTGCTGTATGTATGGTATGTTAAATTTTCAACTTATTAGGTTAAACGCAGGACTATGAATGCTGTCAGAACTATTCTTATTTAAGAGTACTGCTGACATAGTTAAAAATAGCAGTTCTCAGTCAGTCAGTGTACATATTCTCATCCCATGTGGTGCTAAGGTTGATATTCAATTGTAAACACTTTCTGTGTTGGTGCAGTTGAACCTGGTTTTCTATTCAAATGTTGTAAATATATTTGTTGTAACAAAGGTAAGCACAACCCAAACCCCCTAAACTGAAAGATAGTTCAGTTTAGGTCTTGTTTACAAACTTTGAAACACACCGTGCAGTCTGTGTACATGTGGATGACAGCTATGCCTTTTCATACAGGCCCAAGTATGGTTTTTAGTTAAAATGGAGGAACAGGTCTGAAGAGTGATTTAGTTAAAATCGATTGATAGGATAGCTGTTGTTGGAAATATATTTTAATGTATACTTGTGTGTATATTTAAAAGATCTAGCAAATTTCCAAACATCTTGTTGGCTTACTATTTTAGCTGATACAGACCTGTGAGTCTATCTGATGTACTGCTACTAGCAGTTTCATATATTGAATTTTCACAATTATTTTTATGCTGTTTTATGCCTGCTGAATACAGAAAAGTCAATGCCAGTAATATAGCTTATTCTATTCAAAAGGGAGAAAGGGGATGGAAGCAGTGTTTACAGAAGATCAAATATATCTCATTTGTTTGAAATGTTATCATTGCTCATTTTCCTGCTAAACCAGAATGTCTTTTTACAGGTATCATATTTAAAGATATTTCTGAATATGGATAGTAATAGTTAAACTTACAGTTCTCAAAAAATTTAGTATACTTTTAAATCTTAACTATTTGGGATTTGAAATACGGCATTGTTAACATTGTTCTTTGTTGATTCCTTTCTTTATTAGCAGCTTTAGTAAATTCCCGGCCCTAAAGCAATTTTATTTGCAACGCATCCCACTTAGCTGGATGCATATACTGTTGTTCAAGGTGCTTTTCTTCTCAGTAGTTTTCCAGTTGCTTGCTAATGGGTCTGATCTTTTTTTTTTTTTATTATTTAATTATCCATAAAGTAGTTGTCAGGTCAGGACTGCATTCATAGAATCAAAAAAAAAAACCCCAAACTAACACCAAAACAAACCCCTCACATTATGTCTGTACTTCACAGTCCACAGACTGTGAAGACAGAAACCTTTTTAAATGATGATGAGTCATAGGACCAGCCCCATGCCAGAATGATTCTTTTGTACTTCTGCAGTAGGACAAGATAAACTAGGTTATATTTAAGTGACCATTAAAATAATTTGACTTAACGTTCTTTAAAACAATAGAACAAAATGTCTGCAGACTTCCTTAGGCACACTTGCGTTTGTGTATTTTTCTTCAGTAAGTCACTATTAAGTCAATAAAGAATTTGCTTAGCATAGTGCCATAAACCACTTCTAATGTATTTATTCAAATAAAAAAATTCTTGCATAACTAAACAGAATATTAATTTAACTTCAGTTAAATTGATTCAGGTTTATTTATGAAGAAGATTTTACACTATTTAGCAGACATGGTATCAAATGTAATACAACATCATTGTGGGAAATTAGTTTTTCAAAGCACTATACTAATCTTGGGGCGGGGAGGGGAGGAATGGGAGAGCTGCTTGTAAATGGCATCAGTGTTGAGTCCTGGAATTTAATAAGTGGATAAATAAAAATTTTCATAATCACAGTAATCGATAAATTGCCGTGTTTACTCCAGATGGATTACTGCAGAAAACTTCTCTCTCCCTTTATTCAAGTAAAATTGTAAATTCCCCAATTTGTCGTTTTAGCTTACTGCTTCATTTTCCACCGGTACAGGACAGGGGCTGAATCTCTCTCTTACCTTTGTCTGCGTCAGTCATCCTAGATTTCAAAGCGTGCTGTGTTTGTTTGAAATTGATGTCTTAGTTTTATGATGCCATTGTTACCGTTGTTACCGTAGCAATTGTACTGTAGAAAAATACAGAACAAAACGCTTGGAAAAAAATACATGTGCTATTAAAAAAAAAAGGAATAATTTAAAAATGAAAAGTTACAACCTAAATTAATGAGTTGTAGCAGAGAAAATTGAAAAAGGTGACCCACTGTACTAATGTTTAACAGTTGCCAGTATTCAGAAAGAGCATTCCTTAGCTGCCTGGACACTGCAGTTGTGTAATTTGGTAAGTATCATGGGAAAAGGAGATGGGATTTCCACTTTGCTGTTCATATTGGCTCTTGAAGCAGGAAGAGTCATTATGTAGGAAAGCGTACTGAACATACGTTTTCCCAATAGCAGAACTGCTGTGCAGTGAGACGAGAACGAAGCTTCTAATTAGGGAACAGGAGGAGGGTTTGGATGTTGGGGTTGGGTTTTTCTCGCTGCACCAAGGTACTGCTCTCAGAGGAAGGGGATTCATTAGTTATTTCTAAATTTATCTGAGTTGACAGGTCTTTCAGAAGCCTGCAAAACTCCCAAGACCACTCCACATATCCACATTGCCCCTTCAGGCCTTCAAGCTAGGACTGCTGTTTGTAAATGTTATCTGCCCTTACATCAGATAATGTAGGAGTCCTTCTTTGAAAAACACCAGATCACTTGTTCATCTGACTTGGCTGACAAGGCAGGTGTTATGTATAGAGGTGGCTAATGATGATGCCCTTGAAGGTACTTAAAAGCACAAGCACAGTGGAGTCGTCTTTCCACGAGCCCTGATTTTATCACACCAGACTTGATGCTAAAGCCTCTCCCAGCAGTAGTGCAGTAAGAGCAGGTCTATAGATTAATTGTGTTGAGGAACACCAGCATGTATACTATATATGTTTTAGGGGATTTTGAGTTTGGACTAGCTCCAGCCTGGTCCTGTGGAGTGAATGCCCACTAGCAGTCTTGGGTGTAACTGCTAGCTTGGTTTGTTTGGAAAGGAATTAATCCAGGTCATGCTTTGAGGTCATCCTACAGTGTGAACTGAAGTACAGCTGGTGGGGCAGATGGGAGACTGGCATCAGGCGCATCCAAACTAAAACACGAATGAGGATGCACAACTTGACTCCGTTGGTCAGGCAAATTTTGCTTCAGCTCCACCTACTGAATTATTTCCACAAACCAGTGTAAACATAATTAGTGTGTCTGTACTCCATTATACTTTATCCTAGAGTACTGCCATCTAATTACATGGTGGGTGGCTGCAGTGACTGTGCTGCTACTGTTTGCTCTGAGTTGAGTGCTTGGAGATTATTTACCCAGAACCCTGTGCAGTTCTTTACCCAAATTCCTTTTTTTTTTTTTTTCTTTTTGTGTGTACAAGAATCAAGACTTTGAATACAGAAAGGCTCAGTAGCGTGTCAATTTTAAAGAACATCTGGACTTCTCCTAGGTACCATTTTGTTTCCTCTGAAAAGAGCAAAATTAATTTAAAAGGTACCTTTTGTACAAATTGCAAGAACCATTAATGTTGACAGTAGGGTATGTTAGGCTCTTAAAAGAGCAAAACAGCGATGTGGAGATCTTTTACATTGCCTAAAATCCATTAGTTTTCAGGTTGGAACAGAAATACAATTCTGGGTGGAGAGTCTATGTATGAAAAGTATGGAGTACCTTCCATTATTCAGAATTGTTTTAATTTCCTTACCATTGCTGCTTCTAAAAATATTTTCTGTGCCACAGTGTGAAAAACAATATTTTACGTTCCAGTAAGTGCTTTTTCCCTTGTGGACAGTCGTTTCAATTTATTATTGCTATTGATGTATTCTCCATTAAGACACAGAAAAGGCATTCACTAACTTGGATCTAATTTTCTACCTGAATTTAGGCCGTTGAGCATAAGGGGCCTGGGGGCTTATAGCCCCCTTTTAGTGTAGTGGTTATTGTTCACTATTTATCTGGTTGTGCATTAGAAGTGTGTTCCTTCAGCTGTATAATTTTATTGTAAGTAGTTTCAGTAGCACTCAGCAGCATTCTTGGCTTTGAAGCTTCTGACTGTGTGAAGGAGTCCTAAATATCTTTCCTGTAGGCATGGTAGTTGTAGTTGTAGTAGCAGCAGTAGTAAGCCAAATAATATGGCACCATGAAGGAATTCTAAACCTTTTCCTCATAAGTGTGATGGTGGGAACATTGGTGGTAGTAGCAGCAGCAATAGTAGGAGTCCTTGCTGGTTTACGGTGGTGCTAAGGCCTTACAGAAAATAAATCCTGGGGATTATGATGCTCTGATATCCTTGAGGTTTAGAAAGTGTGGTATTCAGTACACTTTTGTAACTTTTAATTATGTATACAAATTTTATTTTTACAATACTAACTTTAGGTATGCAGATGGAGAAATGTAACTAATTTCTTTGTGTTTCCATTTTTCCATCTGTAAACGTGAGATAACTGGAATTCACTTTGAGAAGAAGTTTTAAATAAGATGATACATTGGACTACCAGAGAGGATGAGTTACTCAGGATATACATTACATTGTGATAGTGCTTGTGGAAATACTGTAGAATATATTTGATGGCAATTAAAGTTATGACACTTGATGACTGCTCACATGAAATACAGTTAACATCAGTGTCTCAGTAGCTGTTACATAACTGTGCACTTGAGGGCAGGGCAAGAGGTATTTACCTCGTGGTTTTTTATTGTAAGGTTTTCTTAATTAACCTTAATTTCTCATAGGAGGTGCTAAAACAGCTACAAGGAAGTATTGAAGATGAGACAATGGCGTCTTCTGGACAAATTGACTTACTGGAACGACTTAAAGGTAAGACTAGAATAATGTTTTAAGTAGGTTAATTTGTTTCTCAGTTGCTTTTTCATTGGGATAAAATCTTCTAACTCGGCTGCATCTTCCTTTCAGTGCTGACTTTGATGGTTAGGCATAGTCTCAGTGCCTGTTATTTTTGCTAAGCATTGTAAGACAGATTCTCCAAAGAAAATGTTTCTATGCTGCTTTTATGCTTTTGCTGCTATTACTCTAGGGCTTCATATTAATTGCTTTTGATATAACTTGCCATTATGTAAGTTCTTCAGAAAAAATACATTTAAGGTAATTACAGATTAGTTCCACCGATTTTTCTAAACTTGTTTGTATGCCTTGCCCTCTCCAAGTCATGTTGCTGGATTTGTATCTGTAATGCTGTGGATTGATGCCCCCTTCCCTGGAGCATGTGCTGGAATGGGCACCATCCCATTGTATGGGATCTTTAAAGCAAGCCCAGACCACTGACTCCCTGTAAACACCCATTATCCCTACCACTGAACCAGAAATGCCATAGGGATGCCTACGATTAAGGATCCTGTCGTGAACAGAGTTGTCATCTTTTACATGACAGTGAAGCATCTGCAGGATCTCTGAGAAAGAAGCTACAGGAACAATTCATACGACATTTGTGCAAAACCCTGCCCATTTCTGAAGTCTTCTGGCGAGGAGGCAGGCAGGCTTATGTGGGGACACTGTTCTGATTATCAGGATTGCGGTTTGGCCATCTGCTTAGATGGCTAGTATTCTCCCAACTGTACCATTAACACTGATATTATTCACATTATGTTCTTTTGTGGATTTTCATGCAAAGTGTTTCCATCCAAAAATCATGGATTTGCTCAAGAAATGGGAAAATAAGATAGAAATGATCTTTTAAATTTGTGCTCTGAAAATGTTTGGGTTTTGATATGCAGAACTGAACTTGGAAAGTACCAACTTCCCCGGTGTGAAGTTAAGGCCAAAGGTGTCGGTGCGTTCATATGGGAGCCGGGAAGGCTCTGTGTCAAGCCGTTCAGGAGAGTGCAGTCCTGTTCCCATGGGATCATTTCCAAGAAGAGGATTTATGAATGGAAGCAGAGAAAGCACTGGTTATTTAGAAGAGCTAGAAAAAGAAAGGTAAATTTTTTTGTGTATTCATGCAGTATGGATTGACTTCTGATTTTAACATGAAAGTTTAATGACACACCTAGTAGTTGGCTGTCATGCACATGGTTTTGACCACTGCTATTTTTATCTTGACAGGTAAGGAAACCAGGAATCTGCATTATAATTGGATGCACATGCACACCAAAAAAGGCTTAAAACACATCATATGGTTTCTAGTGCTTCTCATATATGCATTTCATTGTTACTCCTTGTTGGCTGAAGGTTATTTTGTTTTGATCAGCAGATTGTCAGCATCTGAAATGTATTTAGAGAGCATCCCAAACCACCTGATAAGTGCAGGAACTGTAAAAATCTGATGGTGCAGTTTCTTTCTCTTTTTTTGCAAATGGTTATAACAACCATAGCTGATTGGTCAGTTATTTACTACAAGCAGATGTTAGGCTAATGATTCTGCTTTCTCAGCAAAAATTCCAGCTAAAAAAAAATATTTACTATTATCTTCAAGATGTTGTTCCCATCTGATGTTTTGTGTTGACAACATCATGGAATTTCTTTTTTCGGAAGGTAGTGGCATCCATTTAGTAGGAAGGACATATTTTTAGGGCGTAATACAGATTTGTAGCGCTTTATCAATCATTTACAAAGGAAATGCAAAGTAAAAGACATGCAGCTGTTTCCACTGAAGACATCTTTATATCTTCAAATGAACCTGACTGAAATCCCAGATGTTTTCAGAGGCCTCTCTGTAAGACAGGATTTCCTAAAGATTTGATTATTGGCAGCTTCCTAAGGGATGAGATGTCAAAATGGGGCATGCAAAACCAAATGAATAGCAATAAAGTATTTTTAATGACTTAGAAGCAAAAGCAAAGCAAAAAAAAAAAAAAATCCACTTTGGAGTTGTAATACAAAAGTTTGGTGGCTAATAAGTGGTTTGTGGGCAGCCCTTCAGAAACCCCTCATCTAAAGGGCTTTTTCCTAGTGTTCAGTAAAACTTTTGAAGTGAAGACCTGGAAGGAATAGTTTTCTTCCGAGGTACTATTTCTAGGTTCCTTTCTTTTGATTCTATCAGTAGAATGACATTAACTCCCTGTGAGTCCATAATGAGCCTCTTGTAACAACCACTCTGTTTTTTTCATTTTCCTAGTCAGGATCACAAATCATATTGGTTCCTTTGCATAATATCAAAATTCCTGAGGAGCTGTATAGGAATATTTAGGAATCTCTTCCCACTTTCTAATCCTAGTCTTCAAGAATCTAATGTGTCTGTCATATTCCATTTTAACAAAACAGTCTACTTGTTTGTATTCTTCCAGTACTACTTTTTACCATACTAAAATCCTGAAGTGTAGTTAGGACTTTCACTTATGATTCAAGTGAACTCCAGGTTACTTGAAACAAGAAGTATTAATTTATAGCAGCTGGAGTTCTTCAAGATGGTTAGCACATCTGATTTATGATCTGGGATCCTTTCCCACTCTTGTGTATTCTAAGGTGATAGTTCTTGAGACATTTTTCTCAGGGATAAAGACATCTTAGGCTGTGAACGGGTCTTTGTTCCAAATAACATTAAAAAAAAAAAGAGTATTTTCATTTCAGATGAGTTTAGGCAGTGTTCCTGTCACAGCTGAAGGGGGGAAGATTTGTGCTGTGGAGAAGATGGTCTGTAGAACCATGGCAGGATCTGGCTTCGTTATTAGTGAAATGGTGGATAATCCAAACTGCCCTATTCTGTATGCTGTTTCAGGGGACATGGAGGAACATGTAGGGCATTGATGGGGACCTTGGGTAGTCAAATGAATCAGAACTTCAGAAGGGGAGAGGGTGTAGGACCATGCATCTGAAATCACTACCGTTTCTGGAAAAAAATTAACCACTTATTTTCCTGTGCTTTGTGTCTGAACTTGTTTGGCATACTGGCTTAAGTTTCTGTGTTTTTAAACATATATACGTATTATTTGCCAATACACTCTCTTTTGGCACTTAAACAGACTTTCAAAGAACTCATGGAACTCTACAAGCTTCAAAATATTAAAATTGTTTAGAAGAAAATAACATTTTTTGGAAACCTGCAGCAGAGGAATGTTGGTACTCAGTATTGTAACACGCTGGCACAATGTATGCTACCCATGTGCAACAGTGTCTGGGCAAGCACCAAATCATGTATTAACTGTATGTTTAATTGGCAAATTCACAACATGTTTAATAAACTAATTCATTAGATATTTATTAGTGTAAACAAGTAAGAAACAAGAAGAAATTGCTAAAATTCGTTTTGCATTGAAAAAATCGCTTAGCTTGGCTAAAAGTGATCTGAGGGGGAGAAAAATTAATCAATTGATTCATTTACTATGAATGTAGATGAAACTGTCTGCCAGTTTCTTATTTGCTTAGCTCTCCTCTCATAGCGAAGTCAAAAAAAGAATAAAGTGGGTGTTTTTAAATTGCCAATTTAGAATACAATATTCATTAAATATCTTCTTTCACTCTGGCTATTTCAAGGTGTATTTGGTAAGACACTGTATCAACAGCAGAACTTTTCAGAATATGCTGCAGGTTACTTTTTGCAATGTAGTTGATTCAATAATGTCACCTCTGTAAATTCGGTAATTTACCACTAAAGATGACAATGTTACGGTTAATTTTTTAGGAAAAGGTTTGTATGCCTTGTTTATTCCTTCTGGTTTATGCCACTCTTTTTTTTTATTTTCTTAATGTTGATTTTGAGCATTTTCTTTGTCACGTGACTTCTTTCTTCGCTACTTCTATCTCTCTCTGGCTGACTGTATGACTGACCTAAATCACAGAATCACAGAATCACAGAATCTTAGTGGTTGGAAGGGACCTTTGAGATCATCGAGTCCAACCACATG
>VXBJ01003671.1:104779-125261 GCA_013400055.1 Nycticryphes semicollaris
TTCCATCAGCTACGGATGTCACAGTTAATCAACTAGTCAATATACATAGGCTGTTATTTGCTGTCTCACCAGTGAACCGAGGGTGGAATATTCGCATTAGTCTTCATGCTACTTTTGAATTTTAATCAATAATGATGTATCAGTTAAAAGTTTAACTTGAAATTCCGTTAAAAATGCCAAAGTGCAATCTATTATAGAGGCTGAGACTTGTTTTTAGGAAATAATTATAGTAAATATGAATCTCTGATAAGCACTGTCATGGTTTGCTTATCTTTTGAGAGGTAAGGTTAAAAAAAGGGTGACTACAGCTTCCGTGGAACTTCATTATAGTGGCCTGGTATATTTTTAGTGTTTATGTATTGGGTTCTATATTAAGAAATGCAAGATAACATTTCTTATAAATTAGAAAGTCCATAGTCATAATTGCCATTAGCAAAAAATGTTCTCGTAATGGAAATTCACTGACAAGGTCAACTCCATTTCTTATACTGATAAATTAAATATAAATTGTATGTTGGACTTGAATATTTTATGGTTCCTCTTCACCCAAAACAACTACTGTGAATGCTCAGAGCAGCATTTGGATTACTAACGGATGTATATGTTTTCCATTTTGAAAAAAAATGGTTTCATAATTCTAGGACTTTAGGGAGAATCTGTTTTTATAAGTGAAGCAGACAGCATTGTGTATAATTATAGTTGCCTGGTCTTCTGATATTTTAGTGAGTACAGGTGTTTATACCCATTGATGAAATTCCCCTGAGCCTTTTCTTCTCCAGGCTGAACAGACCCAGCTCTGAGAGCCTCTCTGTTTATAAGAGGTGCTCCAGTCCCTTAAGTACCATTGTGGCCCTGCACAGATTTTGCTCCAGTAAGTCCATCTCTTTATTGTACTGGAGAGGCCAGAATGGGACACAGTACTACAGATGCAGCCTCACCAGCTGAGTAGAGAGGAAGGATTACCTCTCTCAACATGCTGGCAACACACTTCTTAATGTAGCCCAGGATCCAGTTGGCCTTTTTTCCTTATGAGTCCATTGCTAGCATGTTCAACTAGTCCACCAGGACCTCTAGGTCCTGTTCTGCCAAGCTGGTGTCCCCCAGCATGTTCTGGTGCCTGGGATTGTTCTTTGCCAGGTGCACCTTCCCTTGTTGAACTGCATGAGGTTCCCATCTGCCCATTTCTCCACCCTGTCAAGGTCCCCCTGAAATGTGTCTGAACCATCTGGTGTATCAACTTTTCCTCCCAGTTTACTGGCATCTGCAAACTTGATGTGGCACTGTGTCCCATCATCCAGGTTAATAATGAGGATGTTGAACAGTACTGTCCCAGTATTGAACCCTAGGGTACATCACTAGTCACTTGCCTCCAACTGTACTTTGTGCTACTGGTCAGAACTCTCTAGTGTGTCAATTTTCAATCCACATCACTGTCCACTTATCTAACCCATACATTGTCAGCTTGTCTGTGATGTTGTTTTGGGAGACAGTGTCTGAAAGCAGGTGATGTTAATAGCATCAGCTGTTCTTCCATCACCCACTGAGCTAGTCACCTGATTGTAGAAGGATCAAGCCTGACTTCCCCTTTGTAAGACTCTGCTTATTGTTTCCAGTCGCCTTCTTGTCTTTCATGTGTTTGGGGATGCTTTCCAGGAGGATTTCCTCCCATCACCTTCAATTGCCAGGGACTGAGGTGAGGCTAACTAGCCTGTATTTCCCATAATCTTCTTTCTTGCTGTTCTTGAAGATAGTGGTGTTTGCTGTCCTCCAGTCTTAAGGAACCTCTCCCTGCTGCCATAACCATTCAGGAGTGGCTTCACAATGAGATTATCCCTCTCCCTCAGCACTTGCGGGTGTAACCTGTGAATCCATTAGGACTTAGATATGTCCAGTTTGTTTAAGATCTCCCTAACATTGTCCTATGCACCAAGAGTAAGTCTTCCTTGCTCCAGACTTTACTTCTGGTCTCAGGGGCCTGGATTCCTGAAGGGTCGTTTTACTGGTAAAGACTAAGGCAAAGGAGGAATTGAGTACTTTTGCCTTTTCTGTGTCCTATGTCACTGGGTCCCCTTCCCCATTCAGCAGAAGGTGCATTTTCCCTAGTCTTTTGTTGTTGTTGTTGTTTCGGTACTTGGAGAGTCCTTTCCTGTTACCCTGACATTCCTGTGCAATTGGACAGCAGTGCGTTGCTCCTGAGACACCTGACCCCACTTCTGCCTCTTACACTCTTCCTCTTAATGGCTAAGTTCAGTTAGGAGCTTCTTCCTCATCCATACAAGACTCCTGCTGCCCTTTGTTTTCCTACTTGTTGAGATGGACCTTTCTTGAGCTTGGAGGAGGTGATCCTTGAATATCAGCCAGCTGTCCTAGAGCTCTCATCTCTGCAGGGATGTATCTCATGGGCATCCAAGCAGGTATCTGAAAAAGTTGAAATCTGCTCTCCTGCAATGCAACTCTCTTGTCCATCCCAGTTTTTGCCTTTATCCCTCCTCTTAGGGTCCTGAACTGTACCATCTCATGGTCACTGCAGCCAAGGCTGCTTCTAACTTTCATGGCCTCAACCAGTTCATCCTTTTTTGTAAGCATCAGGTCTAGCACAGTACCTCTCCTTGCTGACTCTTCAATCACCGGTGTGATCGTAACTCCCCCTCCTCGCCTTAAGATCTGGGAGTCATTTATATTGGAAAAGATCTTTAAGATTATCAAGTTCTACTGTAAACCTAACGCTGCCAAGTACCCCTAAACCACATCCCTAAGGCCCAGATCTGCAGGTCTTTTAAATACCTCCAGGGATGATGACTCAACTACTTTCCTGGGCAGCCTTTTCCAGTGCTTGATAACTCTTCTGGTGAAGAAACTCTTCTTAATATCCATCCTAAAACTCCTCTGGCACAACTTTAAGGCATTTCTTGTCCTATCACGTGCTACTTGGGAGAAGAGACCAACAACCTCCTTTCGGGTAGTTCTAGAGGGTGAAGGGTCTTTCCTGGGCTTTCCCAGCCTATCCTTTAAAAAAAGTCTGAATTCCTCAATTACAGCCTTCCATTCTTACAAGCTGTCTCACATATGTCATCTCCATGATCCCAGCAAGGTCACCTCCTCCTGTTCCCTGTGCAGTGTTCATTAGCGTAGGGGCAGGCCAGCGGCAGCCAAGCGGAGTGATTCCCCAGCACAGTCCTGAGAGCCTTCCCCACAAGAAAACACATTTCTGCGTTTCCCTCCTTACATGCCTGTGCTCAAGGGGATTCCACTTCTTCTCAGTTGTGTGGATGGCCCCTGTGTTCCCATCAGCCAGGACCCTTGCCTTGCCTGCCCTGTCCCCAACTTACCTTACTTTGTTGAGGAATTGCTCTGTCCCATATTGTTCCTGGTTGAAACCTCTCCCTACCTGTTTCACCAGATTCTGAACAGATGTTTTGCTCCATTTAGTCAGACACATCCTGCCCCCAGAGTGTTTCTCCCTTAGTCTGGTAAAAAACCTGCTATGTTTTGGAATCAAGGTCTCAAACAATATTGAGATGCAACTACATAATTAAATAAGTTTTTGTCTTAGTACTTCAGTCCATTCACCTAATTTTTTGGCTGTTAAATATTTGGAAATTCTAATATATTGAAATTTTGTTGTGATGCGTCTTATCCGTAGAGTGTCTGGATGGCTGGTTGTATAGTTACACGTTTTAGGACAGAATTACCAGGGTGCTGGTGGTAAAGGAGGTGGCCACTACACTTTCTGATTCTTCATAGTGTATTTTAATAATCTCCAAATAATGACCATCTATGGAAAACAGCTGGATCTAGTTCTGAAATCACTTGGTGCAAGGAGAAAGGTGGTAGCAGTCAAACTGCAGAGTCCATATAACTGTAAAATATAAATTTGAGCCACTTATTATATTTTTGTATTGTGCTTGATACAGTGATGTGCTCCCTATGTTTATGAAGATTTAGTAACAACAGTAGCTTGTCTACTGATACAGTTGGCCCCTGTGGTGATGCCAGTCTCTGGGGAATCCAAGTACAATATATCTTGTAAAATAAAACCAAATACAATACCTCACCATAAAAATAGCTTTTGGAAATCAGTGAGCAAAGGAAATTTTGGCTCATGTTTTAGCACGTTTTCAAGGTTTTTTTAAATGATTAAAATCTTGCAAATGCTGCTAGAAAAAAGTTGAAGTGATTTACCTGCAAGTGATGATGACAGCGTCAAATTTCTTGACACTTCTCTTAAATATTTTGGAAGATTTTTATAATAAGGTTTGAAATCCACTGTAGAGTTAGAGTCCTCTAAAGAAATTTTTTTGGCTGTCAGGTACAATCTGAAATTATTTAAAAGACAAAAGCAAATTCTTGGTGAGTGTTTAATATGGGGTTTTCAATTTCTTATAGTGGTGTGGGTCTTTCTTTCAAATGACAGGTCATTTGAAATACGTTAAGTATTTCCGTTGGGCAATTTGATGCACGTAAATTGTAAGAGATTACACTCAGCAAGCTTTAAACTGTGAGGGACAAGGGTTCTCTCAGGGATTTTACTTTCTTTTTACTTTGGCTCAGCTATAGCAAAATTATTTCAATCTTATGGTTTCTTATTTTTGTGCGTTGCGTTGTTCTCTGTTTTACTTTCGTACCTGTATGTGTAATAACAGGTGTTACTCTATTACTTTAATACGAAATGGTGGCAAAATAAACATTTTCTGTTGTCTACAAAATAAGAATGTACCTGTAGTTTTCAATATGCAGAAAATAGGAGGGGAGTTGAATATTGGGGGGGAAAAAGTTGTTTATGCACAGGAATGTATTCTGTCCCAATAAAGAGTCTGCTTTGGCAACTCATGTTGACAAAGCAATAGGTAGAATTATTTGTAACTCGTTGTCTTAGCAAAAATGAAGCCTACTATGCTTGCAAATGTCATAAAATGTCTACAGATTTATTACTTTTAGTAAATACAAGGAAATTAATAGCGGACAAGTGACTGTCCTTGTTGACTGCTGAAGTGCTTAGAAAATAGTGGCACACGGGACGGAGGGAGCGGCTTCCGTCACCCTGTATTAGGCACATGTGGCCGTCCACGGCAAGAGCAAGCGAGCGTACTCCCTTGAAGTGACTTTTGTGGGGTGATGCCAGAATTGAGAAAAAACCGAGGGCCGTGAGCCCAGCTTAACGCCTCTTGGAAAAAAACCCACGCTCCGGAATCAGTGCCGCTGTTTAACCCGGGGGAGCTGTGTGCTGTTGTGTAGCTGCTGTGCCTCATGTGGAGGTTGCAGGCTCTGCTGCCCTGTGCATGCTCTGCTTCGTCGCTGGCGTGGTTAGTAGTTTATATGTTTTCATCCTCGGGTCCTATGTTCAGCGTTAACAGGTAATGCAAAGAGGGGGGCGTACTTGCAGTGGTTATACTGCCTTTACCACAGCTAATCCACAGTCCATCAGATGAATATTAATCTATTTACCATAATGCTGTATCTATACAAACATATTTTTTAATCACCCGTGTGTGTATGCTTATTATTAGATGAATATATAATAAAAATATGTTGGCAGATATATTAAATAAATTATTACACCTACAATAAACATCTATTTATATAAAGGATCAGTTTTTAATAAATACCCGCTATCTGCTGCCTGCATTACTCTACCTCCTTTGGGCCAGCCTGCATGAAGAGAACAGCTTCTCATTTCAGATTACTTCAGTAGCTGAAGTGATAAAAACTCTTTGCTTTGAACTTTCAGATTTGTCATTCGAGCCCAGCCAATGACTCTTGTGTCAGTAATGCGTGTGCATGTTGCAAGCACATATTGCACTTAAAGTTATAAGATAAGCCCTCCCAGTAACTGCTAAAAATTGCCTTATAAATTAATTTGGGTGTTAGGTACTTATTATAGGGGCATATTTTTGAGAGTGCTCAGGGGGAATGGGAAGCCACCTCGTTCAGAAGTAGCATGGAGCAAACAAAATAGACTTCAATGGGAGGAAAAGGAAGAGTGCCAAGGAGAGCAGAAGCTTTTCATGTTGGGGAAGGAGGCAGCTCTGTGTTTGTGCTGTAGATGCTTCAAAACCATTTAATAGGTACGCCGTCAACACCACCCAAAAAAAAAATTGCCCCAAACCCATGAGTGCTCTTGGAAGAGTAGCATTATTGCCCCTCAGGTGACTCAGTGGGTCAGAGCCTGGCTAAGGAACAGTCCCCTCTTGATATGTTCAACACTACACGGAATTTATTATTTAATTGAAAATTGCTGTCCACCTAGTTACTGGAAATTTCGGCCCGGAGTTACACTGGAGGTTTAGATCTACATTTTCTCAAACTCATCCTTACACTTTATTCAAGATTGAAAGTACTGTGAGAAGGGGATTCAGCAGATAACATGTTAATGCTGTATTCAGCACCCAGCACAGCAAGGCGTGATCTTGACTGGGTCCCCACTCTTGTTTCGGGAACCAAAAATTTCTTTAGTCATTGCTTGAGCATCAGTAACAACAATATCATTTCATACACAGTGACAGAGATGGTGAGTTTAAAATTACAGATGCGATTTAAAAGAATACTAACAGTGTGTCTCCTAAAATATTTTTTTGAGTTTTGCTTAGTGAGTTACTCGTTTTCCATAAATGAACATATCATGTTAAAAAAAATGTTACCCATCATTTATTTTGATTTTCTCATGTTATTGCTTGATCTAATAGTACTATGTTTTTTGATATATCTTATTCCTGTAGTTAATATATAAAGAAGTGTGTTTCTGCTGAAAGTTAAATTTCCATAAAGCAAGGTGAGGCAGACTATGCTATCGTAGGCTGTACTACTCAAGAACATTGAAGAGCCATGCAGAAAGTGAATTTAATATACCAAGTGTAGTTAAACAAGTCAATTGAGAGGGATACAAGAGTGTTGTCTGTTAAGGTAGCAGACTCTGAGTCTGAAAAATGAGGTTTGGCAAAAAAATTAATACTTTGAGAATAATCATGCTCAGGAGGTACCTGAGCACGTGCTTCTTTTCAGCTCCAGTTTTCAAGACAGTTCCAGGGACAGGATTATTTATCTTTCTGAAAATCTGAAGCATTTTAAAAATACAAATAGATAATGTTGGATACTTTACACACTTCTTTATTCCTCATTTACTCTGTTTGCTTTATTAAAAAACTGTATTTAAAGGTCTGATTTTCACTCTGTTCTCATGATCCCTGTCAGTTGCAGGGACACCAGTTTAATTTTCATGTGGATGTATGGAAAAACTTGAGTCTCCCGAAGGAACTGAAAAATGTCTGAAAAATAGCGTGCCAGATCAGTTGAATTTATTTTGATAAAATATTAGACAGATTAGTGTCAGATTATAGATTTTATTTACATCAAAGTGATTATTCCTGCACCGTTTGTCCTTGAAATTTAGAAGGATTCTTATAATACGGATATCCTTCTGTTCACATAGAATTTATTCATCTTTGCATGTGAAGCTTGATGGAACCGTGCTCGCCGTTGTCTCCAGTAAATGCACGGATCACGTGGCAGTGCAGGGAAGACAGTTGTTTGCTCCAGTTCTGTTACGTTTCTGGTAGCGATGTGAGCACAGCTGGTGGAAAATGGTGTTTCTGTTTCTCACAGCAAATCCTTTGTCTTGCAGGGCTATAATCCTCAGAGGACATGCTTCACTTTCATCTTGCAGTTTTTCGAAGACTGAACTCAGTCTCAGCTGTTAATTTTTGTGGCTAAGGGTTATGAAATACAAAGTGCTCTTCAAGGGCTTTGTTGAGGGTGCAGCGTTGATGTGCTCACAATCTAGAGGGCTTTGAATGGTAAAGCGTACTTCATTTCAGTATGTAATTTCATAAACTCTTACATTAACAGAGAGCACCACAAAGCAAGCATGATGCAGGTTCCCATGATACGGAGAGGCAGAATGAAGGTCAAGGAGCAGCAGAAATCAGTGTGGCAACAAGCAGTACTGGTCAGGTAAATCGATTATTCTGTTTGTTTGGAGTATAATTAAACACTCAAAATGTGCTGTGTTTGCATGCCTGCTCATTTTAAAAAGATGTATGTTTTCCTTTCTTGCATTTATACGTGAGATTTCTTGTATTTATTGGAAGTGTTTTAATAAGATGAAGTATAAATATTCGATAATGCAAGGAGCATTTTTCTTTTGTTTAAATGATTAATGAGCCTGCTGCTATGAAACAGATAACAAGAACGACTACAGAAAATGTGTTTTATTGTAAGTGAACTGTAATATGAGAAGCATGGTTTAATTATGGGAAAAGGTTCAAATTTTCACTTTAAAAATTATCACTGAAATATTGGTGATTTTTAAAAAAGAGAAAGGACCGAACGACAGGTTTGTCATTAATGTTTCTTTAATACTGTTTCAGAGAAAGCTTTTGAACTGTAATATCAATGAGTGGGCTGAAGGGTCTTTTAAATGCTTCTAAATAATCTTTCATTGCTTTTCCTTTTATTATGAAATATTTTCAAGGATACAATAAATTCTTTGCTTGTCTTTTAAAATAAATATTTATCAAAATGTGTAACTTCTTTCTGTGGCTAAAAATACTTTGATTTATTTACCGTGTGCTAGTAATAATTCCCTTCATGATTTGCAACTGTGTCTGAGACATTCCCACTAGTAATTTGGGTTCTTAAAGCTTCACACTACAAATTTAATAGTTGAATTCATACGCAAAATATTTTTGCTACTCCAGGGAAGTGGAATTATTTAAATACTTCTGAAAGTGTCTTGTACAAGGAGATTTATCAGGAAGAATTGTGGTTTGGTTAGAATAGTTCACTTGATTAAATGTTAAGCAGAGCCCATAATTTTGCTTTTGAAATATACTTGATCACCATTTGGAATTAAGTTCTATCAGCTGTACCTGAGCAATTGCTTGAGGCTCTGACTGTGATTCTTATGACAGCTTTATTGTTTGGGAAGAAAATAGTTCAGTGCTGCTTTGGGCCTGAAAGCATAATGCATTTAAATAATTAATGCTTGTGGCTGTATCATCCATCTTCAGTGTATGAATCAGGAGTTTTTCTGGACAACGTATTTTACAGGAAAGGAAGGAAGGAGGAAGGGATTGTCATGTCTTGGCAGACTTAGGCAAGCAGAAGATGCATTCATACTTCATCATTTGAGGTGTTATGTTGAGGATTCGTGCAATTTTTAACTTTGCTGCAAAAAAAAAGTATAAAAACTTTGCCTCATAAAAACATATTAAAAAAAGTATATCCCTTCCTCCTGGAGTTGGATAGATCCAGGGCACTGAATCTGTGCTAAAAGAAACATCTGGGGATTATTTACTTTTAGTGCAAGTCCAGACAGAGGAGGTTTAATGGATTGGGCACAACATTTATTTCTGACAAACCAGCTCAATGTACTTTGAGTAATCACTGTTCTATGGAGTGGGGGGAAAAAAAAAGTTTTAACCAAACTAATTGATTTTGTAGTCATATAGTTAGTGCTAATTGGAACACTGCCAATTGAATCCAGGGGTTTACAGGATTCAGTTATGTCCTTTCCTGCACCAGCTTTCGGCTGTCTTCTCTTTTCCATTACGCTCACTATCCTCCTGCTGAAGTACGATCTTTTTCCTACCTTATTTTGGCAAATTTTGTAAAATAATTCAATGAGATTGTCTATTTTGTTAAGCAAATGTGTCACAAAATAGGGAAACATATGGAATTGACAGAGTTAAATAGCAAGCCTAGTAAAACAATGAGTGAAAGTCAGTAAAGCATAAAAAGGGAAAACAGATGAAGTAGACAGAAGATTTTGAAAGTGAAGGTTCTACACAAGAGGGACCCACGTAGCATCTCCTTGTCATTTCCCATTTTCTGAGATGAATGGCTACACACCTTACACTCATTCTTTCACATCAGTGTTTAGGAACCGGTAAGAAATGAAGTTATTCTTCACTTGGGCATCCTGGTGTCCTCAAGGAAGCAAGGCCTCTGAAGGACATAGTTATCTGAATCAGAGTTGCTACAGTTTTGGGGGAATTATGGGAAAATTATGCTATTTTTGTCTACGCTGTGGTGAATTTTAGTAGGTAGTGCTCCAAACTTAGTTCCTTTTTACCTTCTTGGATAAAGCAATCATGCTGAGCTTAATAATGGAGAATTCCAGCATGTACATTCTGCTGAAGCTGTAATACTCTGAATGTAGTTTGATATCAAGATGACATGAAGGGATTTTTCAGTATAAAAATCTGGCATTTCATTCCCATATTCCTATCACTGCAGGTTAAGTGAATAATTGAGAAAATTCAATTATTCACTTAATTGTCATTATAAGCTTTAAGGTTTTGAAATTCTCATATAGTTAACAGAGAAAATAAGGGCTTGTTTGCATAGGAAATACATATTGGAATAAGTTGTGTGACCTTAAATCATTCTAGTTATACTCTTTCAGCATAATACTTATTCTGCAGTATGCATGAAATGTTCTGGATTCAAATGGGAGAGTGAAATGAGTATAAAAATGGGTGTTTAGATGTACCAGTATAACTAGATTTTTTTTTCTCTTCAGAAAAACTGTGTAAAGTTATTCCCACCTTTTACTTGTAGTCACTTTCAACTTAAAATTTAAAATGTTGAACTGTGAGAAAGCAAATACTCAGAGAGGAATATTCTGCTTCTGCCTTTATGGTGCACCTAGAAAAAACAGAAATTATCTCACAGTGTCTTTCATACAGTTTTCGTCAGTGTGTTACATATTTTTATCAAAAAAAAATATTCTCCAGCTTAACTTGCAAAACAACATTTTCAAGCTAATAATTTCATTAACAGATTTTAGCTTTTGTAGAGGATCAGCAAAAGACTGGTGTAAAACAGTGAAGCAGTGTTCTGATACTAAAAGCTTTCACTATTCGAATGTAGTTTTAAGTTCTCCAAAGTGAACAGGAAGGAAGGGACATAGTAGGGGAAACTTCACAGATAGGAAACAGAGAAAAAAGACAGAAAAACAACAACAAAGAAAAAAAAAGGAAAGAGAGTGGATAAAAGGCGGTAAAAAAATTGAAAATGTAAATACATAATATGGATTAAAACAGGACAAAGAACTGAGTCTTGCTGTCTTGCTGCTACATGTAGGAGTATGCTGTTTACAATAATTCCTAGGAAAATTACAGCAAATAGTGTCGATGTTATTTTTTCATTGAAAAAACTGAAACGGATATATCAACTCATAATTTGCTTCTACTATGAAAAAATTCAAGTGGGGTTACTCTGTGTCCAGATGAATCTCCTTTTACTTGTCAGTTCTTGCATACGTGGTTGTGTTCTGAGGAAGTACTTAACTCCAACACACGGCATAATCTGACATAAAAGTTGATGTCGGTCTTTTTTCTCTGTAAAAATTACAATTGGGTTTGTTGCAAAGTACACTTCTTCTTCTTCTTGCTGAAAGTAGTAATTGTAAAATAATTCCATTGAGAATGCAACCCTAATGAGACTTAATTTTAGGAAAAGTGTTCCTAACTTGAGTGTTCCTCTCAAGTTGTGTCAGGGCGGGGAGGACCTCACTTAACAAAAATAATCTGACCGCTCATTACTGTCAATACGATTTCATGATCCAGTGCTGAAACTGAATGGGGCAATAGTTGTGTTTTCACTTAGACTTTGTTTTATACTGAATTGTTGTTTAAATTTGTAGGGTTCTGCTTCTCGAATGGACCACGAGACAGCCAGTGTTATGAGCTCTAGTAGTAACTATTCTGTTCCTCGCAGACTGACAAGTCATCTGGGTACCAAGGTAACCGAAGATTACAAACCACAGGTCGCTAATGCTACATTTTTACTAATACAATAACCTCATTCTTTCTGCCAGTAGTACTAATATCAGCTGAACGATCTATCCACGTGTAGTCATTTTATTGAGTTAAAATTTTGGAATATTTTTTCAACTTTCAAAATACATGGACAAAAATCATACTTTTTCTTTTTGATGATCAGTTAAGAGTTGTTACAGTAAGGAAAAGATGTTTGCTAGAAATTACTAGCATATCTAAAATGCTTGTGATGTTGATTTATAATCCATGACAAAAACTAACCCTTTTAAGAGCAGTTCTTTGAACACTTTTCCAGAGTAAAATCCACAAAACCAGATGCAATTGCTTAGAAGTTAAAGGAATTTAAAAAAAGAAGTAGGCCCTTCACGGTGAGAAATGTCTGTTCACAAAAGACCGTGCTGAAAATATATGTGCAGCATGGGAAGAGAGGGGATGAACAGGGCAAATGTGTAACACAAAATTGAGTTTGCAAGCCACTGGAGTTTATCTGTACCGCTGCTGATTCCAGAGGCAGTGTACTTCCGGGGGTGTGCCGAGTGCCATCTTCTGGGAAGCAGAGCCCATTAGCCTGACATAATATTAACTGCTTCAGGCCTTAAAACTGGGTTATAATCTTGGAATTTCAGTCCCTCACTGTATGCATGTACCAAACGGAGGCAACAACAGCTAGCCTGCCTGTCTGAGTTTTCATTTCAAACCGTAGAATTCCCAAAAGCTGCACACAGTGGGAGAGCCCTGAAGGCAGGGAAAGGGACTGGGCGTGGAAGGACACAGCTGAAGAAACAGGTTGAACTGAGTGTGCTGTGGGGTAGGAAAAGCTTCATATTAATGCCTGAGGAGAATCATAGAATGATTACAGTTGGAAAGGACGTTAAAGGTCATCAAGTTCCAACCCCCTGCCATGGGCAGGGACACCTCCCACCAGACCAGGTTGCTCAAAGCCCCATCCAGCCTCGCCTTAAATACTTCCAGGGGTGGGACATCCAGAACTTCTCTGGGCAACCTGTTCCAGTGTCTCACCACCCTCACAGTGAAAAATTTCTTTACGATACCTATTCTAAATCCACCCTCTTCCAGTCTGAAGCCACTACCCATCCTGCTATCAAAAAGAAAGCAATAAAGATAATAAATAGAGGAATGCATTGACAGATGCAGCAAGAGATGTGTCTATGGGCAATGTGTGTATACAGAGAGGGATAGACAAACAAATATTTTTTT
This sequence comes from Nycticryphes semicollaris, assembly GCA_013400055.1. Classification (NCBI taxonomy): domain Eukaryota; kingdom Metazoa; phylum Chordata; class Aves; order Charadriiformes; family Rostratulidae; genus Nycticryphes; species Nycticryphes semicollaris. Next base: position 117,778 of record VXBJ01003671.1, read on the forward strand.
ATTACTATTTTTTCCTATAATGTATTTGCCACAGCCTGGAGGCCAGGTTTTGATGGCTTCTTCAGCGTTGTTTTCTGACAAAGCTTTACCATCCAAATCCAAATCAGACTGGGATGAAGCTGCCACCTGAAATATCTGTCAAGAGGCATGCATAAAGCAGATTAAATTCACTCTCTTTTAAGAATCCAAGTGGTTTATTTTATTACTGTATTTGATTTTTCACAGACCAAGAAGACAGGATCTCCAAACTGGCATGCTAGGCTGTCATAAATCGGCTTCAAGACTATTTCATTGGATTTTGCATGTGATCATACAGTTTCACAGATTCTAAGATTTCTATTGCTTCAGCAATCCTGTAGCATTGAGAGAAGTAGATGTTAACAGAAGCTGCTGCTTAGTCTATGCACACTGTCCAATTTTTTTATAACTCAGTATTTCTACTTACATTCAGGCACATTTTAATTGTCTCTGAAGAAACCAAATAAAATCATTCATTGCTCTGGTAGCAAGTGCAAATATCTAGGTATTAGTAGTTTGTCTAACAACCCAAAGTCTCATTTCTTCCTTAATTACTATGTTCTAAAGAAACATACACATGGCTACTTACAATTCCCTTTAATAGGTCTTGTTTGGGGTTTTTTTGGTTGTTTGGTTTTTTGGGTTTTTTTGTGCTTTGATTTTGAATGTTCCTGTTTATTTTGGCTTTATGAGTTTGGAGTTTCTATATAGTATCTGAAATCATCCTCTACATCCTGTTACTCTATTAAAACTTCACTATCAGAACCAAGTGCATGTCTTGATCTAAAGATATTATTGAAGAAAACAGAAAGGGAAAGACAAACCAAATAGTGCATGACCACTATATTACATGACAGCCAAGGGAATCCCTCAAAAATTGCTTTTATAATGAGAAATTTAGTTACTACAAGTAAAATGTGTATTGCTGGGTTTTGGTGGCTCAATATAATTTGACCAATGCTCAGTATTTTACATATGTTAAATGAGCATTTCTTTTCTTCGCTGGTTCTATCCCTGTAAACTTGAATAAGCATTAATTCTGGAATTTTGGGTTTTGATGTGAATAATTTGCTCCATATGCAAGTCAGTCATCATAATTAAAAATAATTAGTTAATTTGAAGTAATTTTAAAGGACAATTGGATACATGGATATCATATACTTATGGATAAGGCATGTGATAATACATGGATGTCAGATTTTTTTTAGCATAATGTAAACTAAAAATTGTGTAATCATTCTTATCCTTTGTCTAGAACAATTGTATTTAATAGCACACAAAAATAGTTTTTCACTGGAGAACATCTTGGAAGTGTGATTCATACAGAACTTTTTTTTTTTCTGAGACAGAATTACTTTTAAGTATATTTTTGATTTCCCAAACTGAATAATGTATTTGTACAATGGAAATTTAGAACCCTTTGCCATTGATCTTCCACATTGATCCAGTTATGTATGGCTACCACCCACTTCTTCAGGCTATTTAACCACTAAGTGAAATTTATTATGATTATGAATGCTGAAGTAGTAATAGTATTTCTAAATAGCACGGGTTTTTTTTCCCCATTATATACAGGGGGTTTGCTCATGTGTATCATTCAGATTTCATTTTAACTGAATTTAATGTGTATTCTTTAAATGTAACTGTGTTTTTAAAATCGTTTGACCTGCAGGTGGAAATGGTGTATTCCTTGTTATCAATGCTTGGTACTCATGATAAAGATGACATGTCAAGAACATTGCTAGCCATGTCTAGCTCCCAGGACAGCTGCATAGCCATGCGTCAGTCTGGATGTCTCCCTCTCCTCATCCAGCTTTTACATGGCAACGACAAAGACTCTGTCTTGTTAGGAAACTCTCGTGGTAGTAAGGAGGCCCGTGCCAGAGCCAGCGCAGCGCTGCATAACATCATTCACTCCCAGCCTGATGATAAGCGAGGCAGACGGGAAATCCGCGTGCTCCATCTTTTGGAGCAGATCCGTGCTTACTGTGAGACGTGTTGGGAATGGCAGGAAGCGCATGAACAAGGCATGGACCAAGACAAAAACCCAAGTAGGTTCTGCAAGCCATATAAAAATGTTTCAAGGATATACTGAAAACAGTGAATTTACAGAAAGTACAACTTTAATCTGACTTCTTGTTGAATGTATGTGAGGTTTTTCTCCATGTGTGTGTCTCTGTGTGTGTATTTATTTTTTTAAGGTGAGGTAGTATTAGGAAATAGCATGTTACAGATGTGACACTCTATTTATAAACTTATTTAAGTCATCGACCTTGGTGTGCTTTCTAGATAGTATTTCTAGTGTTTTATATTTATAATCTGTCTGAATATTTACTCATGCTGTTTTACATTTTAATGGCTAGTGGAACATAGCTGCATAAATTATCCCAAATTGATTTTCATGCAGATGTATTCGGGAGATAGCACATTTCATTTAGGAGAGGGACAGAAAGCACAAATTAATTACTGTGAATCTACTCAATGTAATATGAACTGTTATTTATAGTTATTTAAGCAATACTTCAGTATTAAAATACGAAAAGAAGTGACAATGTAAGTAAACAGCCGTTTTCCCAGGGCACAGTTAAAAAAAAAAAATATTTAACCTTCTGGATTGCTTAGCAGCTTTTCTGAACTGTGGGCATTTTGTAAATACAGGCTGTGGGTGTCTCTGACAGANACAATACCCTTTGTTCGGTAGCCAGAGTCTGTCTCACAAAAGTGTGAACGTAAAAACTTGATTTTGACACAAAAGGTTTAGTTAAACTTTCTCATTTCGTTCATTAGGACATAACACCCAAAGCAACACATTAGGTGCTTTATTATTTAATGCCAGAATATTAAACCCTATTGATTTGTTTTGTTAAGATTGTTAATTTTTAGAAGTAGGTAGGATGTTTTTCTACTGGAAGCCATATTCTTACCTAATACATACGTTTAGGACTATCCCCAGTTTCTTTTTCAGCATCAAATATACACACATTTAGTGTGTGTATACACATTTAGAATATACACATATTTACTATACACATTTGTTAGTAACCTTCTTTGCTAATTGTCTGTGAATTACTGGTAAGATACAAAACCCAAACAAAACTGCAATTAATGCATTTTAAGATCAGATTCACTTTGCAAAACAAGATCTAGACAAAAATCATCTCAGAAAAATCAATTGTTCCTTATTTCTGGATCAGTGCCTGCTCCAGTGGATCATCAGATCTGTCCTGCAGTGTGTGTCTTGATGAAACTTTCATTTGATGAAGAGCACCGGCATGCGATGAACGAGCTTGGTAAGACCACATGTATTTCTCTGACTTCCTTTGAGAAACTTGCTGGAAATGCTGATGCTCCTTGTGTACGCCACTGGATATGTGGCTGCTTTTACCACTAGTTCAAAAAGATCATCCGTTCTTGCATGTCACTTGTTGCCCTCTAACTGATAAATGTAGTTTAAATTAACCAGATTGTTTCACAGTGGATAAATAATTATGTCAGCTACTCATTTTTGTGAATTTTGGAAGACTATTATCGTTATTATGGAAAAATTTGCAATTTTGGAAGTATTGGACTTAAATGGAAACTGTTCTCCAGGATGGGAGGTTTTTTGTTGGTGTTTTGTTTCTTCCTATTTTTGCCCTGTGTTGGTTCCTGTTCAATAGCCTGAATTCTTTAATCCATCCTCAGTAAATTCTGTGCATAAAATTGTCCTTAATTAGCCACTTTTCATTGTCGAAGAAAATACTCTGTGTATTTCTCTCAGAAAATAACATTCTGTGATAACAATTAAGTCAGTAGTTTTCAGATGTATTAAATAGTACTTTTATGTAACTCATAGGAGTTCATTTTTCAAACATGATTTTGGCTGTGTGGAATTAAAAAGATGGGCATGCTTCTTACTTTCTCATAATTCCTCCTGTTCCCGTTTACCTCTGAAATCTCAGTGTCGTGCTGTCACACCTTTCAGCTGCTGTTAAGCTGGGGATTCAAGATCCCGAGTCACTATTTAACAATTTATTTATCTTTCTGAGCCTTCTGGTTTTCAGATGTTTGAGATTTGTTCTGTGCCTATAAATGCCATTTTCTCCTTGGTATATGCGTGCTGTAGGGGTGATATTACAGGACAGCTATTATGTACTTTCTTATTTGTTTGTTTTTAAAGGCGGTCTGCAGGCCATTGCTGAACTATTGCAAGTGGACTGTGAAATGTATGGACTTACAAATGATCACTATAGTGTTACGTTAAGGAGGTATGCAGGAATGGCTCTGACAAACTTGACTTTTGGAGATGTGGCAAACAAGGTATGAGCAGAATTTTAACCATACGGTAATTTTGGTTCATGGCTTTGTTTGAATTGAGGATCTTGAGACAGGTGATAAAACTCCAGGATATTGAGTATGAGGTCAAGAGAGGAGTTCAAAATACCAGTGTCGTTCCACCCTCTTCCTGACTGAGAGCAGCACAGACTTGAGTGTTGTGTCATGCAGGTGTAATACCAGCTCTCGTAGTAAATGAAATCACTTTTAATTTTAATTTTAAATCGCTGAAAGTAAGGATTTTATCTAGCGGCTTAATTTTTCATGAGCATTGGATTATTATAGCACATAATGATTATAGACCATGGGTGTTGAGATTTTTCTGAGGATGTTGAACTAAAACTGCTCATTGTCAAATTTCATGAAGCTGCCAGTTATTTAACCATACTACTACTGTCTCATGATATTTGGCAAGCCTTTTCAGGCTGGAGTTTGCTTTTAAATATTTGGAGAATACCTGGCTCATAAAGAGCACTACTGCAAATTATCATAAGAGAAGACAGGTTCTCTGATTTCTGACACAGACTTTCAAAGGATAAGTTTCAATAATTTCTTGCCCCAGAGCTTGGCGAGGTAAGGATCTTAAAATAATTTCATACTGAGATGACCTTTATCTTTCTACTCTAGAGGGGACATTTCAGGAGTGAATGGAAATAACAGGCTTCATATAAGTCGCTTTTTGTTCAAAGTTTTAGACAACAGTAAAGCATAAATCTTTGCTGCATTTTTTTTTCTTTACAAAATATTGGGTCTTTACATCATCCAGTTAGTAACTACTACAGGGCTGCAGTTACTGGGGTTTTGACATAAACTAATCTACTTAGAGATGTAAATATATGTTCTTTACAGCTGACCTGTAGAACAGTCCTAACACATACTTTGTTTTTGAATAATTTGTAATTGTGCTTTATCACAACTGATTTCCAACATAAGCATTACAGTTTCAGTTCCTATAGTACTCATGAAAAGTCATTCTTCAAATGTCAGAAGTGATGTTACATTTGTGTCAGTTTAAAATACTCATATTGTTTTTCATGCTACGTTTATTTGAAACAAAAAAATGTGATTGTGAGACTTAATAGCTCACAGGGGATTTTTATCTGGTGCATAGTAGAAAGAAGGCTTCTAAGGTAGTAAAGTTCCAGATGAAATCATAGTCCTGTTGTAAAAAGCACAAGATTTCTCAGAAACTTGCCGCTTATGTATTGTCCAGAATTGAAACTGATAGGTATGCTTAACAATTTAGTAGTTGTCAACCAGATATTTGTTGCTAGCAATGTATGGGGTCCTGGTAGACAGCAGGATGACCATGAGCCAGCACTGTGCCCTTGTGGCCAAGAAGGCCAATGGCATCCTGGGGTGTATTAGAAGAGAGGTGGTTAGTAGGTCGACAGAGGTCCTCCTCCCCCTCTACTCTGCCCTGGTGAGACCCCATCTGGNTGTGTCCCGCTCTAGGTGTTCCTGCCCTGGCAGGGGGATTGGAGTACGTGATCTTTCAAGGTCCCTTCCAATCCCTGATATTCTGTGATTTTGCTGTGATAACTTCATAACTTCAGATATGATTAGCTTAAAAATAGCAAAACATTGTGCAGAAGCAAGCCACCTGAGCCGTTATTTAATTGTTTTTTCTTCTGATTCCTGACAGGCTACATTGTGTTCTATGAAGGGCTGCATGAGAGCTCTTGTAGCCCAACTGAAGTCTGAAAGTGAAGACTTACAGCAGGTAATGTCTTTTTGAGATGAAATGCTTCTTTAGCTTGGACATTTTAATTACGTTGCATCCCATGAATTTAATTGCTTTGTATTGCAATACTGTATTTCTGCTCTCCTGTCCTAATACTTACCTTGTTTCTACTCATTTGGCTTCGCCACCAGTTATTTTTATACTTGAATTCTGTCATCTTCATGAAGTTTCTAGTGTGCTGTACACAGCCAGCCCTGTCTTTTTTTTAATTGTGCGCTCTTTTTTTGAAATACACTTTGTTCATCCCAGCCCAATTTGAAGGGGGAAGGGGAAAGGAGATAGCTGTGGTTTTTTTCCACAGAAAAACATATAACACATGGGCTATAAATCTTAACTTTTATGACCTTAGTCTGTTATTGGAGGTTTACTTCTGAAGATAAATTTGAGTGCTCTTAGATTCTCTAATATAGTTTACGAGTGACAGTGCTAATGGACTGGCATTATCGGGAGGGCTAATAGTGTTGTGGCTCCTCCTACAGATGCAGCAAGTAAATCATAGAGAAATAGTAGTAGACAAAGGTGTGTTTCTAAAGAGAATCCACATTTGACAAGTCAGAGATAACTACTCTCCATGCCAGCACCTCCCAAAGAATCTTTCTGAATATAAGCAAAGTGTTTGGTGGGTGTGACACCTGAATATCTCTTCCAGTAGCTCCTGCTGTGTTAAGAAAACAGCCTGAAAATGAAATCTTTAAGAAGTGCTTAGGGTGGTCATCACAGTTGAGAGCACAGAACTGGGAAGATGATGGAACAGCTCATTCTGGGCGTCATCTCAAAGAACCTGGAGGAAAATAAAGCTATCAGAAGTAGTCAACACAGATTCACCAAGGGGAAATCATATCTGACTAACCTCATAGCCTTCTACGATGGCATGACTGGATGAGTAGATGAGGGGAGGGTGGTGGATGTTATCTACCTTGACTTCAGCAAGGCTTTTGAAAGATTCTCCCTTAGCATCCTCATAAGTAAGCTTAGGAAGTGTGGATTAGGTGAATGGACAGTGAGGTGGATTGAAAACTGGCTGAAGGACAGAGCTCAGAGGGTCATGATCAGTGGCACAGAATCTAACTGGAGGTCTGCAACAAGTGGGGTCCCCAAGGTGGGGGTCAGTACTGAGTCTAGTCCTCTTCAATATATTCATCAATGACCTGGATGAAGGAATGGAATGTATCCGCAGACAGCTTGCTGACAATACAAAACTGGAAGGGGTGGCTGTGCCACCAAACAGTGAGTCTTGGACAGGCTGGAGAGTTGGGCAGAGAGGAACCTGGTGAAATTCATCAAGGACATGTGTAGGGTGCTGCCCCTGGGGAGGAATAACCCCCTGCACCAGCACAGGTTGGGGGCTGACCTGCTGGAGAGCAGCTCTGAGGAAAAAGACCTGGGAGTCCTGGTGGACAACAGGATG
>VXBJ01003671.1:125380-135810 GCA_013400055.1 Nycticryphes semicollaris
TTCCACTTTGCAGGTGGCAGATTGCTGGAACAGGCTGCCCAGAGAGGTGGCGGAGTCTCTGTCTCTGGAAACATTCAAAACTGTCCCGGACAAGTTCCTGTGCAACTTGCTCTAGGAGGACCTGCTTTGGCAGAGGGGATGGACTAGATGATCTCCAGAGGTCCCGTCCAACCCCATATCATTCTGTGATTCTGTGTCTATTCTTCACTGCTATAGAACTTGTTTAAAATTACTAAATATTAAATTATAATCCGTTTTAATTACTATATACTGTTAACAAACTAGAATTACAATTGATATCATTGGGTAAATAGTCTGATTTCATATTAGGGCAGATATTAAGGATATGTAGTGTTCTTGAAAAGGTCACAGATGCATGGGCCCTCTGACGCATGGCATGACCCCAGCTACTGGCATGTAGAACCGTGCACACATGCATGCACAAACAGCAGAAGGCTCTGACTTAGGAAAAGTTAGAAATGGGATTTAGTAAGAACATGGGACAGACTGTGCTCACCAGGCGAAGGGCATGGACATACAAGCACAGCAGCCAGCCAACTGTTCTGATGCAAATGTGCCTTTCTGTCCCTTTGTCCATGTATTTTCCCGTGCCCATACCTCCCCAAATTGCCTAGATTCATTCTTTTTCCTGCCTATGGAACCTTGGGGTCCTTCCATCCCATAATAAGCCTTCTACAGATGCAGAATACTCTTCTCCTGAATCCCATAAAATGTCCCACATCCCTATGCCAGGACTTCTGGACTGATCTGCCTCAGTCCAAAAGCAGCAGAGAGCTGCTGACTTCCTTGAATGGGTGTCAGGCCTGGGCCATGGGGCCATGCCTCGCCTGGGAGAGACCCAGAAGGAGCCTGGCCAGGGTGCCCCCTCCTCTGAATCCTTAGGTTGGGTTCCCACAGGGTTTTGGTCACCTGCGCTGCCCTGGGGGTGTTGAGATGGGCTTGCGATGGGCTGATGGCTCCTGCGGTGGGCCTGAGAACATCCAGGGCAGGGTATTACTGGGCTCTTCCATCTGCTATTGCTTTCCTGAGCACCCCTGTGGGTGTGAGCCAGGGAGCATTCATCACATTGTCTAACAACTTTACGTACTTCTGCATCAACAAGAACATCCGTAGGTAAAAGTTTTCTGTCAAATATATTTAATGAGGGATATACATGGTTACTGCAGCCCATAAATGGATGGAGTGTGTGTGAGGACTGACCACTTTGGTTATAGTTGTCTCAATCTAGCTGCTGCCAAGGACAAGGCTGTAGGCTGAATAGTTATCCATCTTCTATAGGTAGCTGTTCAGATTGTAAAAGACAGTGTGTTTTTAAAAGACTTTGAAGGGCTTTATAAACACTAATCCAAGTAGCCATGCTATGTGAGAGACAGGCAAGTGTTACTGTTCTATTTTACAAGTAGAAAAGCTGAGAAAAAAAGATGATGTATATCCCTACTGAGATTATGTAAGTCTAGTGTAGACATCAAAGTAGGGCACAAATCTGAATTTTTGGACCAGTTTTTCAAACGGTGTGGAAAGCAGGGAGGCTGATTTAAAATACTCATTTTGGGTGGCCATGCACAAAAGCCAATACCTTTTTGATCAAACTTCATACTGAAATGTTAGAACAGTCCAGCAGGCAACACAACAGAAAGGGGATTTTAGCAAATATTAGTTCAGTAGCTGAACAGGTCCACTGTTAATGAACAAATAATATGCTGGAAATCCAGGAGGAAAGTCTGGTAAGCTGCTAAAGAAGTATTTATATAGAGATACATAGTTTTTCTTTCATGTTTTGCAGGTCATTGCGAGTGTGTTGAGGAACTTGTCCTGGCGAGCAGATGTAAACAGTAAAAAGACTCTAAGAGAAGTTGGAAGCGTGAAAGCATTGATGGAATGTGCTTTAGAAGTTAAGAAGGTATCCTGTATAAATAATCAAGATAAATTTTGGAGAGATTGCATTTATTCTACAGAAAACACAAATATTGTCGACCTTTTTGATAAAGACAGTCAAATATTTGGGATGGTTGACGTATCTTGCTTTGAAGAGGAGAGTTGAGTTGAATTAATGTAGGAGCAGACCACAATGTATCAATGACATCTCAAGACTATTAGTATTTCTGGGATTTTATTTATGAGGGTTGACAGCTTTTGCTCTGTGCTGTTGAAATACCCTTTTTTTTTTTTTTNCTGAGTTCATGAATGTGTAACTACCACTTCTGTAATTTTCTAGGTAGCTTTCTGGTATCCAGACAGGATTGTGTTCCATCCCAGAGTCTCCTGCCAGATAGCCTTCCAGCCATTTTAGCCATTATGGCAGCTAACAAGTATTATAGCACATATTTCTGAAAACCTTGGGGCAAGCAACGCCAAATCCACAGCTGAAAGAAGGATAGAAGAAAGCAAAAGTATTTATGTAGGGACTGCTGCTTGCATTCAGCTTATCAGCCCCGAAAGAGCAGAAATTGGAAAATACATAACTCCTTGGAGCTAATGTGTATTTCTGACAGCTTGTGATCAGTAGCTGAAAACTTCTCTAATCCTGCCATTTTGCTATTTTCCTAGGAATCCACCCTAAAAAGCGTTCTGAGTGCCTTATGGAATTTGTCAGCACACTGTACTGAGAACAAAGCTGATATTTGTGCTGTTGATGGTGCTCTTGCGTTTCTAGTCGGCACACTGACGTACCGGAGCCAAACAAACACTTTAGCCATCATAGAGAGCGGAGGAGGAATATTAAGAAATGTGTCTAGCTTAATTGCTACTAATGAGGACCATAGGTGCGTATACTTTTTCTGAAAACCTTTAGCAGTTCCACATGTATATTTATGTTTCTATGACTCAACTGAAATATGACTGCATGTATTAAGTAGTAATTACATACAGTGAATATATAATGCATTTTGTAAGGCAAGTGTTTGAACTTGAACAGGAACAAACGAACAGATTAATACCTGCTGCTTGTTAATGATGAACTGTACTAAAAGCTAACTATTTATATTTGTAATAGGATTTGATTAGCATTCAGATGAAAGCTAGAGGAAATACGAGATAAATTAACACTGCAGAATTCATGATTATCCTTTCTAAGGGCAAAACCTGCCTCTAGCATAATAGGTTTTTGTTTCGCTGTGTCTTTTATCCTTTTGAAATACCACTTACTGGTGTTTGTTTTCAATTACTCAACACTAGGCAAATCTTGCGAGAGAACAGCTGCTTACAAACCTTGCTGCAACACTTGAAGTCACACAGTTTGACAATAGTCAGCAACGCATGTGGGACCCTGTGGAATCTTTCTGCGCGAAATGCGAAGGATCAGGAGGCACTGTGGGACATGGGAGCCGTCAGCATGCTGAAAAATCTCATTCATTCAAAACACAAAATGATAGCCATGGGTAGTGCTGCAGCTCTAAGAAACCTCATGGCAAACAGGCCAGCGAAATATAAGGATGCCAACATTATGTCTCCGGGATCAAGCTTACCCTCTCTTCATGTCAGAAAACAGAAGGCACTGGAAGCAGAATTAGATGCTCAGCATTTATCAGAGACTTTTGACAACATCGATAATCTAAGCCCGAAAGCATCTCACCGTAATAAGCAGAGGCATAAGCAAAATCTATACAGCGAGTATGTCTTGGACTCCAGTCGGCATGACGATAGTATGTGCAGAACAGAGAGTTTTAATGCTGGTAATATGACTGTACTTTCACCGTATTTAAATACTACAGTATTGCCTGGCTCCTCCTCTGCCACTAGAGGAAACATAGAAAATTCTCGATCTGAGAAGGACAGAAGTCTTGACAGGGATCGAGCAGTAGGTTTAAATACCTATCATCCTGCTGCGGAAAATACTGGAAACTCCTCTAAGAGAATAGGAATGCAGATTTCTACTGCTGCAGCTCAGATTGCCAAAGTTATGGAAGAAGTAACAAGCATGCATATTCCACAAGAAGACAGAAGCTCTGGTTCCGCTTCTGAAATGCACTGTTTGACAGAAGACAGAAATGCCCCAAGGAGATCAGCCACTGCCCATACTCACTCAAATGCATACTTTCCTAAATCTGAGAATTCAAACAGGACATGTCCTGTGCCTTACACAAAAATGGAATACAAGAGAGCTTCAAATGATAGTTTAAATAGTGTCAGCAGCAGTGATGGCTATGGTAAAAGAGGCCAAATGAAACCTTCCATTGAATCTTACTCCGAAGATGATGAAAGTAAATTTTGTAGTTATGGTCAATACCCAGCTGACTTGGCACATAAGATTCACAGTGCAAATCATATGGATGACAATGATGGAGAGCTGGACACTCCTATTAATTATAGTCTTAAATACTCAGATGAACAGTTGAATTCTGGAAGGCAAAGTCCTTCTCAGAACGAAAGATGGGCAAGGCCTAAGCATATAATAGATGATGAAATGAAACAAAATGAACAAAGGCAGTCAAGGAACCAAAATGCAACCTACCCCGTGTACGCTGAAAGTGGAGATGATAAACACATGAAATATCAGTCACCTTTTGGACAGCAAGAGTGCGTTTCTTCCTTTAGATCAAGAGGATCCAATAGTTCAGATCAGAACAGAGTAGGCTCAACTCTTGGAATGAATCAGAAAGTAAACCAGTCCTTGTGCCAGGTTGATGATTATGATGATGATAAGCCAACCAACTATAGTGAACGTTATTCTGAAGAGGAACAACATGAAGAGGAAGACAGACCAACTAATTATAGCATAAAATACAATGAAGAGGAACATCATGTCGATCAGCCTATTGATTATAGTTTAAAATACTCAACAGAAGTTCCTCCTTCTTCTCAGAAGCCATCTTTTACTTTTCCAAAGACTTCTTCAGTACAAAGCACTAAAACCGACCATATTTCCTCGAGCAGTGGGAGCACATCAGCGCCCTCAGCTGTTTCAAAGAGACAGAATCAGCTTCATCCAAATTCTGCACAGAGCAGAGGTGGCCATGCGCAAAAGACTGCCTCCTGTAAAACTCCCTCTATTAATCAGGAAACTATACAAACTTACTGTGTGGAAGATACCCCAATATGTTTTTCAAGGTGTAGCTCTTTGTCATCTTTGTCATCAGCTGAAGATGAGATGGGACGTGATCAATCCACACGTGTGACAGATGCTAGTAACACACTACAGATCGCAGAACTAAAGGAAAGCGGTGGGGCTCTATCTACAGAAGGTGCAGTAAGTGAAATCACATCATCATCACAGCACATCAGAACAAAATCCAGTAGACTTCAGACTTCTAGTTTGTCTCCTTCTGATTCCTCCAGACATAAAGCTGTTGAATTTTCTTCAGGTGCCAAATCTCCCTCAAAGAGTGGGGCCCAGACTCCTAAAAGCCCACCAGAACACTACGTGCAGGAAACACCACTCATGTTCAGCAGATGTACTTCTGTAAGTTCCCTGGATAGTTTTGAAAGCCGTTCAATTGCTAGTTCAGTTCAAAGTGAGCCTTGCAGTGGAATGGTGAGTGGTATTATAAGTCCCAGTGACCTTCCAGACAGCCCTGGACAAACGATGCCTCCAAGCCGAAGTAAAACCCCACCTCCCGCTCAAGGAGTTCAAGTAAAAAGAGATGTAGCCAAAGGTAAAGTACCCAGTGCAGAAAAGAGAGAGCCTGGTCCTAGACAGGCAGCTGTAAATGCAGCTGTTCAAAGAGTTCAGGTACTGCCCGATGCTGACACGCTATTACATTTTGCCACAGAAAGTACACCGGATGGGTTTTCGTGCTCTTCTAGCCTGAGTGCTCTGAGTCTTGATGAGCCGTTTATACAGAAGGATGTAGAGTTAAGAATAATGCCTCCGGTTCATGAAAATGAACATGGAAACGAAGCAGAACCTGAACAGTCAGATGATACAAAGGATAACCAAGAGAAGAAAGCTGACAAGCCTACTGAAGCAGAAAAAGACATTCTGGATGATTCTGACGACGATGATGATATTGAAATACTGGAAGCATGTATTATTTCTGCAATGCCAACAAAGTCTTCACGTAAAGCCAAAAAGCCTTCTCAAGCATCTGCTCCAAAAATGCCTCCTCCTGTAGCCAGAAAGCCCAGCCAGTTGCCAGTTTACAAACTTTTGCCGTCGCAAAGCAGATTGCAATCACAAAAGCATGTGAGTTTTACACCTGGAGATGATATGCCACGTGTGTACTGTGTTGAGGGTACACCAATAAACTTTTCAACAGCTACATCTCTGAGTGATCTCACCATTGAGTCACCACCAAGCGAGTTGGCCAACGTAGATACTGTGGGTACGGGAGCAGAGTCAGGGGAATTTGAAAAGCGAGACACCATTCCTACAGAAGGTAGAAGCACTGATGACTCTCAGAGAGCAAAAAGCGCAACTTTGACACCTCCCACCCTGGAGGATGACAAAACGGAAGAGGGTGATATTCTGGCTGAGTGCATTAACTCAGCCATGCCAAAAGGAAAAAGTCACAAACCTTTCAGAGTGAAGAAGATAATGGATCAAATTCAACAAGCATCTTCAACTCTAAGTAATAAAAACCAACCAGAAGGTGAGAAAAAGAAGCCAACATCACCAGTAAAGCCTGTTCCCCAAAATAATGAGTACAGAGCACGTGTAAGAAAACCCACAGAGCCTAAAACCAATATGAATAATGAAAGAAGCTATCCAGAGAATGCAAAGAAACAGAATATTAAAAGTAATTCAAGAGACTTCAATGACAAATTGCCAAATAATGAAGAGCGTGTAAGAGGGAGCTTTGCATTTGATTCCCCTCATCACTACACACCTATTGAGGGAACTCCTTACTGCTTTTCACGGAATGATTCCCTAAGTTCTTTAGATTTTGACGATGATGATGTTGACCTTTCAAGGGAGAAGGCAGAATTAAGAAAAGGAAAAGAAGCAAAAGAAACAGAAACTAAAGACTGCGCTAGTCCAGAACATTCTTCAAATCTGCAACCAAGTAGCAGGACACAAGTTTGTCAAAAACACCCAACAGGCAGAAGCCAGCCTAAAACTTTCTCTCAGTCAACTAAAGATATTCCAGACAGAGGAGGAGCTACAGATGAGAAAATGCAGAATTTTGCTATCGAAAACACACCTGTTTGCTTTTCTCGCAATTCATCTCTTAGTTCCCTCAGTGATATTGATCAAGAAAACAATAACAACAAAGAAGGGGAACCTGAAAAACACACTGAGGCTCCTGATTCACAGATGGAATCAAACAGACCACAGACTTCTGGTTACGCACCTAAATCTTTTCATGTTGAAGATACTCCTGTATGTTTCTCTAGAAACAGCTCTCTGAGTTCTCTTAGTATTGACTCAGAAGATGATCTTTTGCAGGAATGTATTAGTTCAGCTATGCCTAAAAAGAAAAAACCCTCAAGAATAAAGAGTGAAGGTGAAAAAAATAATTCCAGAAGCACAGGTGGTATATTAGCAGAAGATTTAACACTGGATTTGAGAGAGATACAGAGGCCAGATTCAGAACATGGTTTCTCACCTGATTCTGAGAATTTTGATTGGAAAGCTATACAAGAAGGAGCAAATTCTATAGTTAGTAGCTTGCATCAAGCTGCGGCTGCTGCATCGCTCTCTAGACAAGCTTCATCAGACTCTGATTCTATCCTTTCATTAAAATCTGGTATTTCTCTAGGGTCACCATTTCATCTTACTCCAGACCAAGAAGAAAAGCCTTTCACTAGTAATAAAGGTCCAAGAATTCTTAAGCCAGGAGAGAAGAGTACACTGGAGTCTAAAAAAGTAGAATCTGAAAGCAAGGGAATCAAAGGAGGCAAGAAAGTCTATAAAAGTGTAATTACAGGAAAAGCTCGCTCCAATTCAGAAGTTTCAAGCCAGTTGAAGCAACCACAACAGACAAGCGTGCCTTCAATTTCACGTGGTAGGACAATGATCCATATTCCAGGAGTTCGAAATAGTTCTTCAAGTACTAGTCCTGTTTCCAAAAAAGGTCCCCCACTCAAAAACACGAACTCCAAGAGTCCCAGTGAAGGCCAAAGTCTGACTAGTTCTCCAAGAGGAGTGAAGTCATCAGTGAAACCTGAGCCAGCTCCCATAACTAGGCAGCCATCAGGGTTGAACCAGAGTGGATCAAGTAAGGGACCTTCTAGGTCAGGATCTAGAGACTCCACTCCTTCTAGACCTCAACAGCAGCCATTAAGTCGGCCTCTGCAATCTCCTGGCCGAAACTCAATTTCCCCAGGAAGAAACGGCATAAGCCCTCCCAACAAACTGTCTCAGTTGCCAAGGACATCATCTCCCAGCACAGCTTCAACTAAATCTTCAAGTTCAGGTAGAATGTCATACACGTCACCAGGCAGGCAGATAAGCCAGCAAAACCTTACAAAGCAAACTGCCTTACCTAAGAGTACCACTAGCATTCCACGAAGTGAGTCTGCTTCAAAAGGGTTAAATCAAGCTCTCGGCAGTGGCGGATCAAACAAAAAGACTGAATTATCCAGAATGTCATCCACAAAATCTAGTGGAAGTGAATCTGACAGATCTGAGAGACCTGTTCTTGTTCGTCAGTCAACTTTTATTAAAGAAGCTCCAAGTCCAACTCTAAGACGGAAATTGGAAGAGTCAGCTTCATTTGAATCTCTGTCTCCTTCCCGGCCAGATTCTCCCACCAGGTCCCAACTACAGACCCCTGTTTTAAGTCCTTCTCTTCCTGATATGTCTCTGTCCACTCATTCAACTGCCCCAACTGGTGGTTGGCGAAAATTACCCCCTAATCTCAGCCCTTCTGTAGAATATGATGGGAGACCAGCAAAACGTCATGACATAGCTCGTTCTCATTCTGAGAGTCCATCTAGATTGCTGATCAATAGATCGGGAACGTGGAAGCGTGAACATAGTAAGCATTCATCATCACTTCCTCGTGTAAGCACTTGGCGAAGAACTGGGAGTTCCTCATCGATTCTGTCAGCTTCCTCAGAATCCAGTGAAAAGGCCAAAAGTGAAGATGAAAAGCAACACGGAAGTTCTCTCTCTGGACACAAGCAAAGTAAAGAAAGCCAAGCACCAGCAAAAGGTACTTGGAGAAAAATAAAAGAAAATGAAATTCCTCAGATAATGAACGATCCGCAGCATTCTTCCTCAGGTGCCACGAATGGTTCTGATTCCAAAACTCTCATCTATCAGATGGCACCAGCTGTCTCTAAGACAGAGGATGTGTGGGTGAGGATAGAGGACTGCCCAATTAATAATCCTCGCTCTGGAAGGTCCCCGACTGGAAATACTCCCCCTATTATCGACAGTGTTTCAGAGAAAGGGGGTGTGAATGGTAAAGATTCTAAAGAGATTCAAGAAAAACAAAACCCCGGGAACGGAGGTGTTCGTACCGTTGGTTTAGAAAACCGTCTGAACTCTTTCTTTCAGATGGACAGTCCAGACAAGAAAGGCACCGAAACAAAGCCTCTGCAGAATAATCCTGTTCCTGCCCCAGAAAATAATGAAAGTACTGTAAGTGAGCGTACTCCATTCAGTTCCAGTAGCTCAAGCAAGCATAGCTCCCCCATTGGTGCTGTTGCAGCAAGAGTGACTCCTTTCAACTACAACCCAAGCCGCAGGAAGAGTAGCGTGGACAATAGCTCTGCTCGGCCATCACAAATACCAACACCAGTAAACAACACCACGAAGAAACGTGACTCCAAGTCTGAAAACCCAGACTCCAGTGGAACTCAGAGTCCTAAACGTCACTCTGGCTCTTACCTGGTAACTTCTGTTTAAGTGCAACAAAAAGTAGATAAAACTGATGTATTATATACAGCAGCTATTTAGAAATTTTCAGTTTCAAATGAAACTAAAACAATGGGGATCGATTTTTTTTTTTTGTTGTTGTTGTTTCTATTTGTTGTAAATAGGTTTGATTCTTGTTAGAGGGTCCTTGTTCTGGAAGCCATATTTGATAGTATACTTTGTCTTCACTGGTAATATTTTGGAGGAATACCCGATTGACGGTTTGGAATAAAATTGCTAACGCAAATATATTTGTACAGTATGTTTAACATATTTAATTAGCATCCCATCCCATAATCCTTTAAATATTGCTTGTCGTTGAAATCATGGAACATTACAGGTAGAGATGATACGGTCATACTGCTTTATCAATCATTTCTAGATTACAGACTGACTAAACTACATCAGGGAATAATTGGTATTATTTATGCAAAAAAGTATACTCAGTTTTAGTATTTGTGAGTCCATCTAACCCAATAATTAATCATGTGGCTGTGAAATTCACAGTAATATGGTTTCCGCTGAACAAGCTTTCCCAGCCTGCTTTTCTGCATGAATGGAACTGATGGTTCATTTTCTGAAGTAAAGATTAACATTTCTGTGGTCACATAAAGTGCATAGATAGTTATGGTGTAGCAATTTACACTTTCTTTGTGCTCTGAAAAAA
>VXBJ01003671.1:135830-148388 GCA_013400055.1 Nycticryphes semicollaris
AAAAAAAAAGAAAAAAAAAAGAAAAGAAAACTGTGTAACTGTAAAACCTTGAACAAAATTATTTTACCTGAATTAGATTTTATCTTAAAGTAGGTAGAATCTTTTTGCTATGCTGTAACTTGTTGTATATTCTGGTATTTGAGGTGAGATGGCTGCTCTTTATTAATGAGACGTGGGGGATGTCTCAACAGAGACTAAAATGAACATTTCAGAATAAATTATTACTATATGTAAATTGTGTGTGTTACTTCTGCATTACATAAAAATACAGTATTTTATTTTGAGATGTCACCATATAATGTGTTGTATAATGCACTTCCACTTAAGGCCTGATCCAGCATAATCTGGCACCTCCAATATTTGTTCTTCCTTACCACTGACAAATGGCTTGTTGTAGGATGCTTATAACAGTTGCAGGATCAGGCCCTAGGTCTTCTGTAATATATTTGTAATTGAGACAGTTTCACACATCTCAGGTGCATAACAAGGCTAAAGGCAGGGTATTTCCAGTAGCCAAGCAGTATAATTGTTTTCATGACTGCAAGCCTGAAACAATATTGTATCTATAAAAATAATATTTGTGAAACAAAACCTTTTTTTTTTTAATCGGGGGAAATAATATAGATTGTGAAGTAGTGACTATAAGGTGAAATTTTAATTCTATTTGAAATATTCATGCATTTTTTTAATTCATATTTTAAAAATTATGAAGGGAAAAATATCACAAGAATCCCATGGCAGCAAGAAATCAGTTATCATAGTAGAAAAATATTTTTCTACACAAACCAGGATATTTGCTGCCTTAAGCCTTTTTGATGCTAATACGGTTTGTGCTAGAACAATGCCGAAAAGATAGATTTATGCTTTAAAAATATATAGTCTGAATTTAGATGAGAATTTGTTTAAAGTAGAAATATGAGAGAACATTAACCATTCTGTGCATGACTGAAGAAACCATGAAGATATATCAGTTTTGTTGTATGTCAACTGGACTGTTCTAAAATTAGCATTCTAAATATTTGATATTCGGGATTCAAAATGCCCTGCTTTCAGGAAGCCCTGAAATAGAGCAATTTACCTTTTTGGTAGCTTTAACACAGTTGCAGAGTGTATCGCATCTGTGGCTTTAGTACTTCATCTGATACCGAAATGAATAGATTTTTATCTTGAATCCACTGTAAGACATGCACTGCTTATGGACAGAATTGAGATGCTACCAGCAGACAGAAGTCAATTTAGATAAGTCAAAAGCCAATACCAAAAAATACCTGTTTGGCAGAAGTGGCATCTTATTTGCTCTTTTGTCCTTTGCTTCCTGTCAGGTCTGTCACATGCCATGTTTCTGTATCATCTGGTGAATCTGTTAACAAGCAGCGCTCCTCGTATTAGCATTTGAAATATTTTGCATATAATATCTCCACAACCCTTTTAAAACGAGTATGTGTCCTTTTAGAGGTGAAGTAGAGACGGAGATTACGTGACGTGTTCAAAGTCAGGACTTCTGGTGAAGTAGAATACAGAGCTCTCCTTGAAAACCACTTTTCATATAAATTGTCTTTTTTTTTTTTTTTTGTACTAAGCTTTTAACTACTAATATGAAGAATATACCACATAACCCAGGATAGTTGTTTAACACTGACTTTACATCTATGTCCTGTCAATTTAAGTTAAACTTAATCTCAGTAAGGAAATGCTGATTTAATTTTTGTAACTGAAGGAATCAGAAGAAGGTGAGGCAAAACAATTAATTGTATGCGTATCAAACACCAGAATGTCTTTGAAAATTTTAGTGGCTTCTCTAGATAGTCTTGGGGATACTTCATGATCATTATAATTGGGAAGTTTCTCTTAATATCCTTCTAAGGAACTTATATTTGTAGCAAAGACAGATGAGAGAAACTTTTCAACTATAAGGGTAGTGATACACTAAAATATGCTTCCCATGGGAGTTGTTAAATTTCCATTATAGAAGTTTTAAGAAGAGGTTTACGAAACATCTCATAGGGATGGACTATATAGTATATTTCATATTGCCTGTATGCAGAGATGGGCTCAGGTGATCTTTTGAAATCCCTTCCAGATCTACATCTCTCTGATTCTTTATTGAAAATACTTAGTATCCACTAAGAGCCTTTAAGAATACTTAAGGACATCCATGATGTTTGATTTATGTTAGTGATGAGGATGCAAATTTAGTTAAACTCAACTGTAAAAACATCCCAGAAATACAAAATCAATTGAAAAATGTCTGTAATAAGTATATTTGGTCTTGGATTTTGTTAATGATGTCTCAATTCGTTAGATATAGTTATATAGTTAGATTTGCTTTATGCTGCTACAGATTTACTCTTGTTCCTTGATTTTATGAAGTTGCCACAGCAGGTAAGAGGACATTATTTATGTCAAGGCAAAACAAAGGAAAAACAAGGAGCAAAGGAAACCAAGACTTACTTTACTGTTATTCTGGGATGCACTGCCTTTCTTTCTACAGATTTTGGTAGGACTTCTGTGACTTGTGTTTAGACCTCTAGTTGTCCTTGGAATTAACTTACCATATCCAGAACATATCAAGCTTGTACTTAAAAATCAACTTATACTGAAAGTATAGTCATAAAGCTCAGTTCAGACTTACAGCTTGATGTGAAAAGCACAAACATGACCTCCCCACAAATAGTAATTAGCTCACTTTTTAACATGCACTTTCATTTTAATTTCTTGCAGTGTGCCACAGTTAAGGTTATTTCTCAATTTCTGTGAAAGCTCTTCTGACTAAATACTGCAAACTTCAAAGGGGAACTAATCCATTTCTATTTTTCATGTGAAGTTCTCTGAGTATTTTCCCCTGAAAGCTTAAAGATAATTCTCAGAGTCTCTGTCAGAGCTGACATCTTAAAAACTGAAAGCCTTGCCAGGATTTCCTGATGAGATTGGAATATTGTTTCAAGCGGGATTTGGCTGCAGAAGGCAATTATAGTTTATGCTGTAAACCAGTAAGCAACAGTGTTCTTCAATGTAGACTAGTATCTTTGATGGATTTAGGAAATCACCTGCTGTGTTGTGGGTGGAGGGGGAAGGGAAGGAAAGAAAAGGGACCATTTTGGAGAAATGAGAAATTTGGATTACCAGGAAGATAACAGTATATTAGCTTCCTCACTCTTCTTAAGGATAAAGATCCATATTATTTCCAGAATCAAAGAAAAGGCACACGCTGTTTAAAGAAGCTTTCTGCTCCCTTCTGTGCTCCCAGCTGCGAATCCTGGCTCTCACCTGACCTCTTAGTGCACTAGCTTGCCTCTTTCCTAGCAGAACAGATGGGGGAGTAAGATTTGTGCTGCATTTAGTACTGAAATTGCTTAGTGCCGAGTTGGACAAGTGCCACCTGAGATGGCAGAAAAAAAAGAGAGGAAAAAAAGAAAAAAACCAACAAAAACACCCAACCCAAAAACCCAAAACAGCTAAGGCTGGTAGAAAGAGGTTGGGATAAGTTTCCTTTATGGGTGCTCAGTGAGTTGGATCAAGCCATCACCACAGGCAATTTTAAGCTGATGATGCCAAATTTCAGACCTGTTCTTCACCCTTTTAGAGACGGCTAAACCAAATTAAAGTTGGGTTTTTTTTACTCTGAACTATTGTTCACTCTGAACGGCCCCTAGAATTTTGCATTTAAATATATTATGTTCAGGTATGTCCTTTAGCCTGGAAATTCTGACAACATCAGAAGTATTGTATCAGTCTACAGCTTGTGCTTGTGGAAAAGAAATATTTCTACATCAAAAATACTCAAAGTACAAATTGTTTTACCGTATGTAAACTCCCAGGTGACAGTTTATACATTTGCAATATTAAAATAGATGCAGTAAATGCTTCCAGTGAAAAGATTTCTTGCAATTAGTTTTCAGGAAGAGGCTTGAAGAGGGAGAGAACATCTCCTTTCCCTAATGAAGACAGTACTACTTGCAGCGATGATCTGGAAAATGTTTAGGTGGACTTTTACAAGCTCTTCTATTGTCTTGTTACTAGATGCCTCTGAAACGGTCTTTTTCTCATTTAGCTTTCATTGAATAGTCTGAACAGCCATAAGAGCATGACTTGCAATTGCCTGTAGACTTCCACCTAAACATAACTTCATGTATCTACTGCATTGCCTTGCATCCACCTGACAGCTTTGTTCTTGATGAGATGTTGATTTGGATGAAGCTGCAAATACATGTGAAGTCTCCGTTAATAGGAAGCATGTCTTCCTCCACATGCTTAAACTTCGAAGACCTACTTAATACCAAATTACTCAAGCATATTGGCTCTCTGGTTCTGCAGCCATCTTCTCTGCACTTTTATGTTTAACCAGAAGAGATGCCCACGCTTTTATTTTCATTTCAAATCACATGTAGAAATATGATTCCTGCTTCATAGTCTCCTATATGCAGAATAACAGATTGTATCTGTAAATGTGTTTATAGAGAATGTTACGTAGTTGAGGCTGAGTTTTTAGTCAGAATGGTAAGTTTACTGGTTATGTGTTGTGTTTGTTTACATATTGGAAGTGAAAGGGGATTTGGTGTGGTGCAGAAGAGCTTAAGAGTTCATAACAGTAATTAATGTAGGTGTCAATTAATTAGTGATGCCAAAATGAATATAAGGTATGGACTTAATACACAGATTTTTTGCTGTCAACTTTCAGTCTGCCAGATGTGCTGTTTACTTACTGTAAGACTGGGTAATGCCTCCCTAGCATAGTTTTGCAAATTGCCCTAGGAAATTTCCACATAGTTAAAACCTTTTGTGCTTGTGAATTTCTGCCACTTCAAGATTTCATGAAATCAGAATAATTTTGCTGTTTGTGACAGCATCCTTTGCTTCAGTGGCTGTGGAATTGCAATTAGGGCATCAAGAAGATGTAGAGGGAGCTTGTTCACTCAGTGAAATGCACTTCTGTCCAGACGTCAAGCCATACATACAAACAGTATCTCTAATGCCCTACTTTTTGGTGGGATTCAACATGCATAAAGCTTGTGCTGGTTCTCTGCAAGTAATTAAATTGTCATCCACTGAGATCAGATGCATTTTCCCACCTGCAAATGCTGTTTTCTCTTGAACAAACTCTGCCCACAATTATCTTTGCTTCAGTTTTGTTGTTTGCTTCTGCCTGAAATGCATTACTGTTTATATCCTAACTCTGTAATTAATTATTTCTTCAACTATTCTAATGTATTTTGTTTCACAGTATACTTAATCTGAATTTAGTCTTGCTATGCATAATTTATTTATTACTTGCAGTGTTATATAAAATTTCCTCCTGATTGCACCTTGTCAGAGTGGAATTCTTTTCTTGGCTACTACTGAAAGTTAGGTGTCTCTTTGCTGTAGTAACAATATGATTTCATTTAAAGGGGAAGTTGCCATTGAGACACTTAAGCAATGATTCAGCATTTCAGAACAAATGCTCTAAAAAAGTGCGTGGTTTTGTTTTGATGGTGGTCACTTTTCAGATAAATGAGAACAGGAAAAAAGAAGCTGGGAGACGCACAGTTAGCCAATGGAGCTCCCTGCTCTCTTCCATTTTAGAACAAACTGCATGAAACAAAATCCAGTTCCAACACAGTGTAATTCCATCAGCTCTCTGTTACTTACAAGAGGTTTGCGCGAAGGCTTATTTCATAATGATTCGTAAGCATAGTACAGGCTCGGTTAATTCCAAAGTCTTTCTGTTCCATAATGAGTGCATTCTTCAGTCCCTGATTAGAAACTGTTAAGGGACATAGATTGATTAATTCCTAACACACACACAAACATGTATTTATACATACGTGCATATTTTGCACTCTTGCCTTCACTTTGGGCTTTGGCATAGATAGCAGCATTTAAACAAAAAAGCACTGTTGCTGATTTACTAAGATCCTTTGTTTTCTAATATTTTTAGCCCTCTGTTTCATAGCTGAGAAGATGCATTCTAATTTTAGGACTGATTAGTTGGTACCTTGTTTTTAAAGTATTCTAGAGAAGGATGCACTTATGTCTGGATTTTTATGCAAAAAAAATGAAATTCCCTTGCTAGTAATTTACACATTCACAATAAAGAAAAATCGTCATTATTATCACTTGCAGTTTAAAGTCAGTAGGGATCATGAAAACAACATTTTGAGCGGTTACATTTAACACAAATCAAGGTAGTTTATGGCTAATTCTGTTCCCTCTTCTAACAATCCTCTGTACAAAAGCCACATTGTTTGGGGCAGTTTGGATACACCGTAACACAGAATTCAGATTTGCTGGTACGTCGTACCTAGCTTATTGATAAGGCCTGTGATGGCACACGGTTAGAGTGGAGGTAGCTATGGAAGAGCAGGAAGGTAAATGGAAAAATTAAGCCATAGTATGAATGCCAAGAAAACTCCCTTTATAAAATCTTCTATTATTAATTATTTTATTGTGTGATGAAAGGGAGTTGGCATCTTTTTTTTTTCCCCTACTACAACTGAGCAGGTGAACAACCATGATAGATTATTTGACGTTTTTGAGCGTTTTAAATAATTTGAAATTCTTACAAAGAGAAGTCCCTTAGCTTAAGTGAAAGCTATGAATTCAGTGTGTATTACTGTGTCACAAGGTAATTAATGGTTGCTTTTGATCTTACAAACTGACGTACACCACTATGACTTCACAGGGAAGGCCAAAGAATGTCTGGGTGTAAAACTGAGGTCTATACTTAAGAGACATAATCTTGGAAATGTGAAGGAATATGAAGGGGTAGAAATCCCTATTTTTGTTTCCACTTTGCCAGTTCTCCTGCAGCCAGCCAAATAGGGATTTGTATAGAGTCTTAGCAATGTGTGGGCTGACACACTATGGTTAATTCTGCATGTTGAAGTTTCATGGTAAGTAAATACCAGTTTTAAGAAACTAAATATAGGACAGCATTATTTTATCTCTGTGCTGTTGAAAGTGCTCTGTTGGACTGACCTAGTTCACACCTGTCTCTTATATCCACCGTAACAGTCATATTTCATGAAGTATTTTTCCATTTTTAACAGGTTCCTTTTTTTCCCAACCCCTATATTTTATTTGAAAAAAATAAAAAGAAGATATGTTTTGAATCCTTGCTTATAAATGTGGATGTGGCAGAGAAAATCCTTCTCAGGTTGCCCCCTTCCCTCCAATGTCTGTCGAACCAACCAAGATTTCACTCTGTCCCCTTTCCTTATTCCGCACTTTATCTGCAGTCCACTATGGAGCTGTTCCACCGTTCTAGCTGAAAACATACCTCCTCCCAAAACACTTCACTAGTCCTAGTTATTACGTAGCTATTTCCAGCATGTTAAGACTACACAGTGTAACATCAGAACAGAGAGAAGCTAGGCTTCAATAGACCGGCATCTGTACATGACACTTCCAGTATAACACAGGAACTGTGTCGCCTCAAACCATCTACGTTTTTCTTGGGCTCCCACTTCTAGTCAGGGCGTCTGCATTTATCTCAGGTGAAAAGCACCAGCCTGTAACACAACTGCTTTGAATTTATTTCACATAGAACCATCTGGGCCAGAAGGGACCTTCAAAGGTCATCTAGTCTCTTGTTGCTGGATTATTTCGTTTGGTTTTTGGGTTTGGTTTTTTTTCTTTTTTTTAAGTTTTGGTGTTGGGGTTTTTTTTCTATTTTTCTTCCCCCACACACCCTTAACAGTAAAAATAGAGCCTGGACAGCTGACTTGCTGCTGATAGTGTGTGTGGTGAGGGAATTCTGTGCTTGAGATGCTTGTTAGCGCTGTGCTCATTCCCTGCCACTTCCACTGCAGTTACAGCAAGTGGAATAACCTCACCAAGCTATACACAGCTTTCGGAGACCAGTGCCTCTGCTACTAACCACGGGCGTTATCTGCAGTCTTGAAATTTCCCTGCAGACCTATATGAGTCCTGTCCTCGTCAGGAATTAATACCTTCTCTTCATACTGCTTTAAAGTGTTTGAAAGCTGTCAGGTTTCGGTTGCTTCATCGTTCGTTCTCCGAGGTCAGGGAGAGCAGGTACGGGGAAGCGCATGCAGCTACAGCGTGCCTGAGCTAGTGTGCTCTGTGACCTGCTTCTGCCTCTCAATTCCTCAGGCTAGAAATACGCAGAATTCAAGCCTGAAATGTATTTCTTATGGCACTAGAACAAATGCAGTGACTGGATGCCACATACTCAATGAGGTCACTCTACAGGGACAGCAGGAATTACATTGACATGTCTGTACCCGGTGCTTCATTTTAGGCATGCTAGTTTCAAGATACTGTGAATTCTAGCACCAACAAAGGAGGTTGGTGTGTAATAATAGCATCTGCAGAAAAGAAGACATGATTCCCCTGTGTCATGTATGTCATATAATCCAATCTGTATATCCATAAACTCCCCATTTCCAACCATTTTTAAATTACTCTTCCATCTGAAAAAGATGTGGAAAATAATTTTTGTCATCGCCCCAAATAGAGGCTATGCAGCTTTTGTTCTGTTACAGGAAGTTTAAATATTGCTTTAAAACAGAACCCATTACTCTAGTATATTGGTGTCAAAATGCTGTATTAATTCAAATGAAAACAAAACAAAAAAAAAAAAAAAAACCATGCAGTTGTCAAATATAACAACATTAAGCAAATGCACAAAATCTTTCTCAGTGTCCTGAATTCGGTGGGGTGACTGACAGCAATTTTAATGTGCAGCAATGGTACTGTGCCACTCAAACTGCAGCTGTGTTCAACGCCACCTTTAATGTAATGTCAGAGCACCATTTCTCAAGGTGGTGTCCAGTGGTGGCCCATTTTGCACCAGAAACTGCTTTAGTGAGAAACTAAAAATACTGCACCAATCTAAGGAGGAAAAAAAAACCCAAAACCAAACCAAACCAACAACAACCAAAAAAAAAAAAAAAACCACCAAACAAACACAAAACTAATGGTATTCATTAAGTTTTAGCTTATTTATTATTTAATTGTACGTGAAGCTATGGTAATACCAAATAAATAGTTCTTTGCATTTTTTTACTAAAACTATTTGTCATGGGCGGAGTGATTGACTTCACTCATGACAGTAGTAGTGAAATATTTATTAAGGTGAAACAGAGATTTAACAAAATTAGTAGTAAATGCAACAGTATTTTACGAGATTTGATGCCAAGGTACATTTGGTCATTTATTGCATAGAGGACAGGGTCAGACAAACTGTCAGGGAGAGCCTCCCAGTGAGTCACGAGGTTCAGGAAGGACCCCCTTGCTTTCTACACTCCCTCTCAGAGAGGAGTCTGGGTGCGGCAGGATCCAATCCTGGTCCCAGACTTGGTCAACAGTTTATGTCTGAAGGATTATACATGTGCAATCAATCCTGTAAAACACTTAGCTAAGATTTCAAAGTTTAATATGCTATTAGCTACTTACCAAGAATCTGTTGCGGCAAGGAATCCCTGATCTTTGAGGAGTAACCTTGAGAGGTGTCCCTGCTCAAGGGGAGATCCTGTCATGCAGCCTGCTGCCATACAGGAGAGTCAAAGGGTTCGTGGGCTGTCCACTGTTATAGAGTAAGATAATTGACCTGCAGTCATATTTCATGGGAAGAAGATATCTAGGTCTCCACTCCAGCCAGTGTTAGGACTGTGTTGTCAGCCATCTCTCAAAGTCCAGGTGCAACTTATCACAACCCCCACTGATGGCCATGGCCTGAGCAGGAGCCGGGGGCGGGGGAAGAGGGAGACGAACAGAGAGTGCACACCATCACAGCATCAGAATGTTATTCAATTTAAAGTCCACTAGGACAGGGTCCATCAGAGGGAGGTTTATGTTTTTACCCTTCTGGTGGGTTCAAACCTAGGTGTCCCAGAAGGAAAGGGCTATGCATATTATTTAACTTAACCAAACGGCAATAAACGTGCTTTGCAACACGGTTTAGTGAGGACCATGTTTCATGCAATGGTCAGATCATAAATACACCCTCCATGCTGCATGCCAACACGGAGACACAATGAACATAATGAAATATAGTCTGCCTCCAGTTCACACTATATGGAGAATTAAATGGTGTAAATGGTTCTTCAAGCCTTTTTTAGCTTTAAGACCACCTTCTCCCCAGTCACAGGGAGAGGCACCAGAGCCCAGTGTTTGGAAAGCACAATGCCACCGCTGTGGGATCCGATTGCTCTGCATATGAAACACTTTTAGGCCAAGACTACAAAGCCTGCTGCACCTCCTTCCTTCCCTCCCCTGCGCCCTGCCTCTGTCTTGTTGAATGCAGGTGACAACAATGACAGAACCAGCTTCTGCCACCATGGGTGATGCACAGATATAAGCACCATCAACCTGGACAACAGGACGATAACTCCAAAGGTAATGGCAGCTCTAACACTTTGTAAGTGGTGAAGATCTCAACAGAAAGTCATTTAATAGACACACAAGTGTGTATGCAATAGAGATTTAAAAGAAAAACACAGTACAAAGAAAGAAAAACATAGGAAATCAATTACCAAGCTAGTGTTAACAAGATCATAGGCTGTTATCTGAGACACCTGGCCTGCTGGTGGCGAGTGGGACGCACCTGTCCCAGAGGGGGAAAAGAATTTTGGGTCAGGAGTTAGCAGGGCTCATTGATAGGGCTTTAAACTAGATATGAGGGGGGAGGGGAAGATGACTGGGCCTGTCAGGATTAACCCCATGGGAAGCATACCAAAGCTTGAGGGATGGAGGACTACTGAGCACTCTTGCTCTGCCATTTCATTTGGGAGAAGGGACAGATGTTTAGAAACAATGGAAGCGCCTGTGAAGGGTTTGGTAGGAAATGGGGCCCACACTCACAAAAAGGTGTTGAAATCATTAACTCATCAGAAGTGCATCTATACCAATGCACACAGTGTGAGCAACAAACAGTGGGAGCTTGAAGCCATGATGTGCCAGGAATCTGTGACGTAGTGGCGATCACAGATACATGGTGGGATGATGCCCTGCATGACTGGAGTGCCACAATTGATGGCTACAAGCTCTGCAGGAGGGATAGACAAGAAAGGAGAGCTGGTGGGGTGGCCCTGTATGTTACACAATGCTATGAGAGCTCAGAAATCAAGTATAGTAATAGTGGGGTTCAGAGTGTTTGGATTAGGATGAGGGCCAATAAAGCTGATATCACTGAAGGAGTCTGCTGTAGACCTCCCACCCAAAGCAGTGAAGTGGATGAAGCTTTCTATAAGCAGCTGGGAGAAATCTCGCAGTCACTTGCTGTTGTTCTCGTGGGGGACTTTAACTTCCTGGATATCTGCTGGGAGTACAACACAGCAGAGAGGGAACAATCCAGGAGGTTCCTGGAGTATGTGGAGGATAACTTCCTCACACAGCTGGTAAGTGAGCCGACCACGGAAGGTGCCTTCCTGGACCTGCTCCTTGTGAACAGGAAAGAACTTGTGGTGGAAGTGAAGGTTGGAGGCTGCATAGGGCACAGTGATCATGAGATGATTGAGTTCTTGATCCTTGGAGAAACAAGAAGAGGAGTTAGTAAAACCACCACCTTAGACTTCCGAAGGGCAGACTCTGACCTGTTCAGAATACTGCTTGACAATATCCTTGGGAGGCTGCACTGAAGGACACAAGAGTCCAGGAAGGCTGGACATACTTCAAGAGAGAAGTCTTAAAGGCCACAGGAGAAGGCTGTCCCTGTGTGCCAAAAAACTAGTATGTGGGGAAGGAGACCGGCCTGGCTAAACAAGGACCTTTGGCTGGATCTCAAAAACAAAAGGAGAGTCTATGACCTTTGGAAGAGGGGTCAGGTCTCTTATGAAGCCTATAAAGATGTAGTGAGACTATGCAGAGAGAAAATCAGGAGAGCCAAAGCACAGCTAGAGCTCAACCTAGCTACAGCTGTTAAGGAAAATAAAAATGTTTCTATAAATTCATTAACAACAAAAGGAGGATTAGGGAAAATCTCCCTCCTCTATTGGATGTAGAGGGGAACATAGTAACAAAGGATGAGGAAAAGGCTGAGGTACTCAACGCCTACCTTGCATCAGTCTTTAGCAGTGGAACTAGCTGTTCCCTGGAGACCCGGCCTCAGGAGCTAGGACACAGGGAGGGGAACCAGAATGAGGACATCACAACAGGTGAGGAAGTGATCAGTGACCTGCTGCACCACCTGGATGCACACAAGTCTATGGGACCGGATGGGTTACACCCAAGAGTGCTGAAAGAGTTGGCAGATGTGCTTGCCAAGCCACTTTCTGTTATTTTTCTGAAATCATGGCTCCTGATGGACTGGAGGGTAGCAAATGTAACACCCATCTACAAGAAAGGCAAAAAGATGGATCTGGGAAACTATAGACCTCTCAGTCTGACCTCGATACCAGGCAAGGCCATGGAGAAGATCATCTTGAATGTCATCTCAAACCATGTAATGGACAACCAGGGGATCAGGCCTAGTCAGCATGGGTTTATGAAAGGCAGGTCCTGCCTGATGAACCCGATCTCTTTCTACGACAAGACCACCCGATTATTGGATGAGGGGAAGGCTGTGAATATTGTATACCTGGATTTTTGAAGAGCATTTGACACAGTCCCCCACAA
>VXBJ01003671.1:156201-181210 GCA_013400055.1 Nycticryphes semicollaris
AAAAAGACGAATTTGTCACAAACTTGTAGCTACACAGGGGAAGGAAGCAGAACTCCTAGGCTTTACATCTGTTTTAACCGAAATCTAAAGTGAGGCTGAAGTTTCTTACTTTGAAAATGATGCAAATGTTCTTAACACAGTAGGTATGCATTGATTTCTCCCTGTGTTTTTAGGTAAATCAGTGATGCTATATGCTGCAGAAACCATTCCCAAACTGAAAACAAGAACCCAAAAGATGGGAGGTAGCGATCAAAGTCTTCAGCAAGGAGAGGGAGGCAAAAAAGGTAAAGGGAAGAAAAAGAAATGAGCTCACGTCTGGAATAATTGTTACATCAGAGTTGTAGTTACATCAAAGATGGATGGACGCATTACTCGCTGCAACTTTGAAGTGAAAGAGAGAAGCAAGAAATAAACAGGTGAAGCTGAACAGAACTGCCTGCTTTTCTTGGAACTGGAATGCATGTAGCTGCCTCGCATCTGTGTAACAATAAATCTGTCTTCACACACAACCTGCTAGCATCCACTCCTCAAAGTGGAAGAACATAAAGAAATGGGGTGGGTGGGAGTAATATTCCTTCCAGAAGAAATATGCAGCTTTTGATAAATAAATAAAAAAATATTCTTATGCAGACTTAGATACCTGAAAACTGGTTGCCTTAGTAAACCATTTATCTATGCTAGTGAAGTGATTGTCTTAATTACGGAGGGTCTGTGTTGCTAAGAGGAAAATGTAAGTTAGTGACGTTATGGCTCTGTAAACTTCCCTTGCTAATAATCTTTCACAACTGCCAAGTGTACTAATAAAGGTGACATGTTAATTATAATGTAATGTAATTTTATAGAATACTTCTTCCAAAAGTGTTAATTTTTCCTCCACAGCCTGTTGTAAAGAAGTCAGTGACATATATTATAGGGATAATATTGTAAAGTTTTAAGATAACTTGAAAAAAAAATAGTATCCTTTTGTGTCTTGTATAACGCAGGATACTATATTATCCTGTTCTGCATTGCTGTTCGAGAGCTTAGGAAATACAGCTTTGTTTTTTACCTGTCAAATATTATTTCAGATGGCCGAGGCTTGCAACATCTTGCCACTTAAAATCTTATTTTCTTTTTAATGCAGTCGACAGACAAAGTTATTTGGAGGAAACGAGTTGGTCAGAAAAGTTGTCCAGTAGCAAAGCTCTTTCAAAGTAATTAAGAAATATACTGTGCAAGTTAAATGAGGGATGATTTAGTATATGGAGACTGAAAAAGGAGGAGTAATTCCCACTTGGAGTTGGAAACCAAAAATCCTGCATGAGTTTTCTAATCGATAGTATATGAAATCAAGGTCAGTTGAATGCTTTCACAGATGACTACTGAGAGCAAGTTATCAGATTCTTTTTGATAGATTTTTCATGTGGCAATATTCTCTTTTAGGATTTGTCCCATTTGTCTATCAGATATGCTATTCTGTGGCATCACCTTTTTCCCATTTTAAAGATAAACAGCATCCAAAGTGTATCCTGACATCTAATGGCTATTCTAAAGTAATGAAACTGGGTAAAGTTCTTGATGATATCCCTGCTGAAGTGACTTGTGCTTGTAGTTTGAGTTTTCTTATGTTCTTACATTTGTTGTTCCACTCAGCTGCGTCTTTCTCAAGTAGATGGTGAGTTACCAGTGCCCCTTGAAGTCGACAGGTACTGATAGCGCAGCTGTGTAGAGACCATGGCTTGGGAATAGTTCAAAGTCAATTGTGTAGGCTCTTTTAAAATAGAACAGCTTGGGAGAAAAAGAAGAGATGCTGTGTTCTAAGGCTGTAATTGACCATGGTACTGTAAGAGTGTCTTGTTTTTTTCTGCTGGTGTAATGGTTTACAGAGGCTGCCTCTGGAGTGCCCGTCCTTGAAAACACACCTAAGTTTTGAGAAGTGAGTTAAATGGTATGTCTGTGAGTTGATGGGATGCCTTGGGGTGGGAAGAGGTGCTATCTGAAAAAGTTTTTTGTTAACAGAAGACAACCTGATGTGGTCAGAGGTTGTTAGTTACGTCTGCTCTGTACAGTTAGAGAAGTGCTATGGGTTAGTTGCAATGTGAGGAAAAAATACCAAGTGGGGTGTGCAAGCCAGAGTGGAGGATGTTCTTGTCATAAAAGACACTATAACTGCCCAAGGGTTCTGGCTTTTCCTGGGTGCTGAGTAGCTTTTCTTGAAATGTTATTTAAACTGAGAGGTCTGTCAAAATTAATTGGTGTAAGATGATAGAATGTTAAAGTTAAGTGCTCCGTGGTGTTAAATGGAGGGGAATGAGTCTGTCCAAGTCATGATTATGTTATCCCCAAGTAGTGTAAGGCGGAGCTTTAGACTATGGGCAGCTGGAAAACGTGGAGGTAATGTTCATGGGGTATCTGTTCACAGTGGCCAGAAATTAAATGTCCTAGGAACTTGCCTGTGTTGTGGTAGGTATGTTGAGAAAGAGAACCCTAGTGGCATTGCTTATCAGCATTTCCCAATCAAAGAACCCAAAATAGTAAAGCTATTTTAAGTGTATGAAACTGGGATTTGATCAAATTTACAATGAAAACCCTATGGGTATTTTGGGTAAAGGTGACTGTTTTGAAACAAACAGCGTGCTGCCAGGAAATTAGATTATTATTGTCATTAGGGAGTCTTAGTCTGATTTCCCTCAACCCCTGCCTGCTTATTAACTTTAGAGATGGGGGGAATTTTGCTTTTTTATTATTGTAATTTCTGCCTGGCTTTAGGGTAAGTACACTGTGTGAGCAGTATTTGTTCTGAAATAAGGCATTGCAAGGTTAAGCACAGCTCCCCCTTTCCCCAGAGGATTAAGAACAAGTGGGACACGGTAGTATGTATCAGGTTCTTCCACAGGTCTTTCCATCTTCTTCAGCACCTTTCCCCCTCTCCCCTTCACCCCCCTCAGTTCCTGGGAACAGGGAAGATGGTTCGAGGCCATGGTGGGACGGGGCGTGGAGACAAGGCTGCTGTAAAAATACAGAAATACTGCAACTGTTTGGTCTCAATGCTATAAATAAATAATTATTAAGGGAAAAACTTGGTGATAATGGATGTCTTTATTGTGCCTGTCTTGCTCCTACAGTTTTCTGTGACAATTTGCTGAAGCAGTGGTAGTTACTTAAAAAGGCGCTGTGGCTTCCTGTAGGTGGCAATATTAACAAAGACACATCGCTGAGGCAGCATTGACTCCGCTAAGACATGGGGAATACGGGTGTTAAGCTGGTGTCACCCCAGGAGATAGTACTCCAGCTATTTAAAAGTATTTACTTGTTATTTTCCTATACTGTTTTTTGGGCACCTAGACAAAAATTGAAATATTTTGAAATGGATGTGTGAGCTCAAAATCCTGTGAACGGTCCTTCTAACAATGTCTGTGCCAGCGAGGGACGGGAGCGTTGACACTGGGTGTTCAGTGGGTCTGAAGACAGAGGTGTGACTGAGAACGAGGGCTCAGCACTGTTGTGAGGCAGGTGCTTTATTCTTTCAGATGTGTGGAAGAGGACAGGTAGCTGCTGTAGCAGAAGCCCAGCCCCTGTTACTCAGTTCTTGATGTACAGAAAGAGAGTTTCAAAAGGTTATTTTGCAATGGCCGTACGTAGTTCTCTGCTGTTAGACATGAAGCAAACTTCTCAAAGACCAGCTCTACAGAAAATAGCTGTTCTTAAAAAAAAAAAAAAAATGGCCTGTGTAAGTCCTGTCCTCAGTGTGTGCTTACAGTCAGCACCTTCTAGACAGAACTCCCTTTTGGGGCAGCATATTCATCTGGGAAGTTTCTGCTCTACTGGGGGCACAAAAGATGGTGTGGCTCCTCCCTTGTGTCCTTCTCTGTCTGTAGCTGTGTTGGAATGGAACGGACCGCTTCAGTTGGGAGGGACCTACAAGGATCAAGTTGTCCAACTGCTGGACCCCTTCAGGGCTGGCCAAAAGTTTAAGCATGTTAACAAGAGTGTTGGCCAAGTGCCTCTTGAACACTGTCAGGCTTGGGGCATCGGCCACCTCCCTGGGAGGCCTGTTCCAGTGTTTGACCACCCCCTGGGGAAAGAAATGCTTCCTGATGTCCAGACTAAGCCTCTCCTCGTGCAACTTTGAACCATTTTCATGTGTCTTGTCACTGGATCCCAGTTACTTAACTTCTTCCTATTACAGCTTTATGGCATTATTTTTACCTCTTAGGATAAAATAACCTTGCCATTCAAAGAGGTATCCACCTCCCCACAAAGGAAAAAATGCAATTCAAATACTCTTCATCTATTGCTTTACAACTTTTGAGCCTGTTGTTTGGTGGACGTGACAGGAAGAGTCATGGTCTCAAAGACAGTAAATTCCCTGAAGTCAAGTGCCAACTGTTAAAGCATCATCCAGTGAAGAAACTTCTTACGTCCCAGACCAGGGAAAGCAAGGAGAATGTTTAATCCTTCCTGGCTGGCGGTTGGCTCTGACCACACAGCATTGAGTATGTTGGGTGTTCAGTCAGCACCGGTGGAGCGGCACTGGCTGGGTGCTGGCAGCTGGAACAGCGCAGAGGACACCAGGCTGTGGTTCCCCAAGTCCTGTTTCACTCCCATCACACTGTCTCTGGAAGGGCAAGACTGATGGTGACTCTGTGTGCACGGCTGTCAGTCTACAGGCGATACTGACAGTCTCACGTGACCAACAAGAATCTGTGAATTTATTGTTTTTTGAAACCCTGTTCTTCCTCCTTTGCACAAGTTACTGTTGGTTGAGGCTGAAAGGAAGTAAGGAATGAAGCAATTCAGAAATTAAGCGCATTATTTTTTTGGTCTTGATTCTCAGACAACTTGAACAGAGTTGACAAGACCGGAATGCAAACACAAGACAATTTCTTAAATTTATCAAAGAGAGATGTGAGGGTTTGACCTCACAAATATTAGTGGCATCTTCTACTGCTTGAAAGAGTTTATATTCTTTGTTAACTGTCGCGCTTTGAACACTTTGGTTTCATTTTAGTAGGACTAGTGGTGCTTTTTAATTTACCATTAATTTTCAAGGTTTTTTTTTTTTCTGAACTTTTTTCCCCTTTCGCTGACTTTGGAAATGTAGTGTAAAGCAGAAGAAATGTCCTACTTGCAGTGGCAGCAGAAAAAAACCCAACCAAAACCCTAAAAGCATAACACACACCAGCACCCAATGAAGTAACTGCAGCCTTACTTGTTTAGGTCATTTATGGCACACTAGAAAATCGATGGACTGGCAAAAAATCTTGGAAAGCCCTGTACCTTACCGTTCTTCCTCTCTACGTTCCTGAGGAGGGCTAAACGCTGGTGGTTCCCGAGGTGAGCAAGGCCAGGAGGCCTGGCCAGCGGCGCTGCGCACGCAGCTGCCCCTGGTGCTCACCACCGAGACCTGATCCGTGTTCCAAACCCCTCTGCTGAGGCCTTGACGCTCTGAAACAGCTCAGTTGCACGAGATCCAGCCACGCAGCCCAAGCACCTCCCTCAGGCTTTAAAGAGGGGCTTCTCCTAGTATGAAATCTGGGTTAAAAAAAAAAGGGAAATACCCTGTAAAGACGTTCTGCCTTCTTAAAAGAACTGGGGGTTCAGCGTTGAGGTAGAGGGTTAAGAAACACTGAGGCATCATACCGGTCCTGTAAGAATCTCTTTATTTGTGTCCATTTTTACTTAGCACATTACAATTCCAGCACAGACACAGAGCAGAGGCATGTACCACCATTTGCACATAAAATGTGGTGAAGGAGACTTTGAGAAGAGCACTGATCTGTGGGGCCAGCCCAGTGGAGTGACTTGCAGGAAAGGATAACTTGCTGCAGAAAATTCAGCCATTCCTACTTGCATGTACGCAAACAACAAGATCAAATTCTGTCAATGACAAGACGGTTGTTTCACTTCCAAGTAGAAATCCAACAAAGCAGCATGGAATTTAGCTGATGGTCAAGAAACAGCAAGTTGTAAAAACAAGAAGTTGACTTAAACCCTACTTGTTGCATCTCTCTCAGAATGTTTTAACACTTAACTAGAAATGTTTTATCCCCATTAATAACAGTGAAGAACTGTTGAATAGTATGAGAACTGAAAAAATCAGTTCTGTCTCTACTACAGACCTCATTAGAAAGTCTAAGATTTATCAGCAGCTTTTAGA
The DNA here is from genome assembly GCA_013400055.1 of Nycticryphes semicollaris. Lineage (NCBI taxonomy): Eukaryota > Metazoa > Chordata > Aves > Charadriiformes > Rostratulidae > Nycticryphes > Nycticryphes semicollaris. Next base: position 162,341 of record VXBJ01003671.1, read on the forward strand.
GAAGTTACGTAGTACTTCGCACCTAAAACAAATAGACTATTAGGTATCTTTATTTATTTATCACTTACTATTTCAAGAGTTGAAACTAACTTACACTGACCACATGACTTCTATGTACACAGTTGATAGTGTTTTAAAACACAGCACTAGGATTTGGTTTGGCTTACAGAAAAGGTCAGTGAGTTTAAGACAGAGGAAGGTAAGACAAGAAATTAAACCACTTGATTCTTACTCGCTTAGATCTACAGCTGAAAACTTGTATCCCCTTCAGCACAAACACTCACAACAGAAACTTGTCACGGAATGATTAGCTGCGGTATCTCCTTCAAATGACAAACTGCACGCTGTCCTACAGAAAATCATGTGCTTTCCCAGCTACATTGACAGCGGTGAGGGCTGTGCTTTCCAGCTTAAAGCTTAAAATGCCTTCTCTTATGACACTTTTACATTTCTTCTAGTAATACCTATCTCTCAATTTAACAGCGACCTGCTGTGCTTCATTCTTTTGAAGTTCCTGCATCTGAAAATTTACAGTGAATGTTTGTATACCTACTTTTTGCAGAAAGCCAAAAATCTGCAAAATTCTCTGTTGAGATTAAATCTTTTGAACCTAATACTGTGGCCCAGAAATTACTTCTTATCAAAAGCACAAGCTTACTTTCCGCACGTTCTCTGAGTTATGAACCATCATATCATTACTGTGGACTTTAAGAAATATCAGCATAGAGATGAGAACAGGGAGATCTCAGTAATTTATGCTAAATTTGTTGAAAACCCTTTGTTTGCATTCTTACTGATCGGTCAGGAATATCTCAAGTGACAACAAAAGCATCTCTATTTAGGATGTTTCAGTGCTCGTGCAACGTTGTTCTCAGTACAGGCAGAAGAGACTGTAGATTTTTTATGAGCAGAAAAAAAAAATCTCACGGGGGTTTTGGTCCATCCTGTTAATGATGCAGTTCGGGGATGGACGCCCAAAGGAGTAAGTATTTCAACAGGACTTTAGGAACAAGTGTTTGGAGTGATATCACTCCTTAGCGAAAGGTGGTTTGTGCTTTTGACTGTGATCCTAAAAGGCGCTCTACTAACAATTTTAGATGACAATTTTATTTAGCAAGAAGAGGCGAGGAGTTGTACTTTAGTCATCTCATGCTAATCTTGTGCAATTCAATGCAGCCGTTTCTGGCAAATTACTTCACACCAGTATGTCTGATGCCCTGAATGAAGTTACTCTTCCCTGTATTTAGTATCTGCTCATTTAAGAATACACACACTGTAACAAATATTGTGTTACAACAAAACATGCAACAGTGAGTAATCTCTATTATCAGGTGCCTAGAACATGTCATTTCATAATTTACAACTTTGGTGGGGAATACATCCATTATACCACCTCTCTCAGTAACTCCCTGTACACTCAAAGAAGATCCATTCAGACTAGTATTTTCCTTAAACAGTATGTTCATGTTGCCAGATGCACCACAGTCAGAGTGTTAAGAGTAATTACATACACAAAAAGACAACTAAAGTGCAGAGCCTGTGGGATATATACATTTTATTTATGTTACTGCAAGAAGAGATTACTGAAAGTATTCTTCTGCATGAAGATGAGTAAGATATTTTCATTAAGCTTCAGATGCTGCCTACTGCATTGCTGTTAAATAAAAATGCTTACTTTCCATACAGACACAGCAAAGTAGTCAGCAAACTTACAACACATTCCTTTAATATATCAAAATGTTTCCAAGGCAATATTCTCAAAGTCATACTACAGCTCCCAGTAACATCAAGGCTTCGTAAAGGAGGGTGTAGGGAAACTTTATCCAGTTAATAGTTTAAGTGCTCTTCTTTTCTTCACCTAGCAAGTTCACTGTTGCTTTCTTGGCTGCAGGAAAACAGAATCAAGTTTAAATCTTAAGAGGCCTACAGACTAAGTCGCTTACTCAGTGTTCCTACGCTGCATTAAAAAAAAAATTCCTTTTAGATCGCAGAATAAACATCACAGAAGAAAGTCACAGCTTTTATACACACATGTATCTATCACCCAACATAGTGATAGAACTGACCATATAAAGATTTTACAAAAAATACACCATAATCAAGAAGCAGCACAATGAAGAGCCCAGACTGACTCACAACCATTGCATCGATAAAACAGAGCTGCTCACACTACTCACAGCGCTGAGGACACACAGGTTTACAGCAAGAAATATATTATCAAGCTGACGAAACAAGGCTGGAATAACGCTAATGTGTCTCTCCACATGCATCTGTTCCATGCACATGTGTGCGTGATTTCTTAAAAGACTATATATGTATCTGGAGATCTGTGTATGTAAGAATATTAAAAAGAAAGATTAAGTGATGGAATGAGGGCAGAAAAATCCCATGTCCATCACGGAAGGAAGAACATTACTTAAGACACCTGTCTAACAATAATGTTTTAGGAAGGATCATACAGCAAACCTACCAACCGTAGCTGAGAAAAGCAGATCATTAAATACCAACGGGAAAATTGCTTAAGTTCGAAGAGCAAATGAGACTGTGTTGTCTGCAGAGAAAGGAGACTTAAGGTGCTTTGAAATATCTTATATAAATAAATCAGCTTTCAAATGAAATTGAAATAAACCTGTATTTTAGCTACTTAATAAATTTCCTTCTCTTATTCATAAAACTGTCATGAGACATTTTAGAGTATGAGGGTCCACTACAGAATGCAAGGAAGTAGAAGCAAAAATTAAGCAATCTACAGTCTGTGTAGTATACTGTGAGAATACTCATTCTAACCATATGAAAACCTAAGTAATTTATGTAAGAGTGTGATCAGAATTCTTTGATCTCCAGATGAAGGAAAAGTCTGTAAAACTTGTAGATGGGAAAACTTGATTTCACGTGTTGGCTGTTTGCAGGATCTGCTTTACTACATAACTGGCAGCCCTTCCATACTAACAGGCATTTGAGACGCTATTTTAGGAGATGCAAGAATACACTGAAACAGTAACTGTATTTATGACAGGTATCTTGTGAGGATGTTTGGACCTGCTTATGCTAAGACAGAATGTTTACAGCAATATAAACTGTGATGGGAAGACACACAAACTAATTAGCCATTTATTCCACTCATATAGCTTGCACTCACTCTAGCCTAACTCCACGACTGTGGAGTTACTCCTGTAACGCAAGATCCACTGCAATCCTCTTTTCTCAGCAACTTCACCCAGATTTAAATTCTCCATTATACTTACATAGACGTCTTACGTCTTTCTTCCCCCCAAATAATGAATACTAACTCTAATATTAGAGTTGCCCAGGGAAATCCCTCCTACCGGACGTCATTAGTGATTAGTCTTTTCCTCACCTTCTTTGGTGATGGTATCTGCAGTCTCGGCAGCCTTGTCTTTCAGGTCTTTAACAACACTGTCAAGCTGAGCTTCATGCTTCAGGAAGAAAGGCCGGATAATTCGATGATAGAGAAACTCTGCCCCATTAGAAGGGCTTGGAGCCATGCACCACAACAGAAAACCACACTGCAAAGGACAAGAACATACGCATAAGGTGGAGAAATAAGCAGAAGACAAAGTTTAGTGTTCCTTCCTAACTCTGCCAGAGGCTTGAGTGTCCTTCATTTTGTATGGTCTCAGGCCTGTGAGTAGGCACATCAGTACAGTCTCATACAGTGAATCTTTAAATTGGAGTAAGATAAAGGAGGAGGGCTGTAGTAGCAAAGCTAATCTGGTAACAGGTGTACCAAGATTGCGTGGACTTTTTTTTTATCTTTTGAAGGTAGAAATAAAAAAACCTGATTACACCCTGCTAGTCTCTCTGACTACCTCTAAACTATGTGGCACAGGCCTGACTGAAGGTCTCGGTCCTTGCATCACTTAAATCCTGCCAAAAGATATCCCTGTCCTCTCTTCCTCCTACTTCGAAAATGCAGGGGGGGCAAAAAATGGGATTGTGCATCCCAGAGCTGAAGTGGCAAGGAGGAAAGATAGTTCCAAGCCACACACAGCGCACAGACAAGGGTAACGCTTTTGGATGGTGCAATTTAGGCATAGGTTTTTTAGGACAATCTGCTCTCTGGGGTAAAAAAAAAAACAAAACCACAGAACACCACAGAGAATCTTACAAAGAGCATCTTACAAAGGGGATTAGAAAGACAGCTCTTACATGTATTACAATTATCTGTCTTTTCTCCTGATGCACCTTTATTTGGCTGCAGTTCCACTGCCATGCACAATGCAAACACAGCTATGCAAAATAAGGGATTGAATTATCACAATTACATTTGCTTGAGCACTGAAGTTATGCATAAAAAGATTCTGCAGGACAAAACAGCAATAAAATTAAGCAAGTTTTATCAGCCGTTGCACAGTCCTTCCAGACACAATTCGTACAACACTATGCTGTATCAAAAGCCTCTCCAAGAAAATAAAGGCACAACAGCTTTTGCAGACCACGTTTTCTTAAAACACAACATAAAATAACCCCAGCCTCAGCCAAAACTTGGGGTTTTTTTGATGTTAGACATGATTACATGTTTGAGGATTTGCACACATTTTTGAGAGGAGAGACAGAGACAAAAACTCAACTCTTCCTCCTGAAACAAAAAACCGAACTACACAATTAGATAAACTAGGCATCAAAAAATCAAAGTAGTAATTTAAACTACAATAAACCGTAAGCAACTTAAAGCTCTGCATTTAAAAAAAAACAAACAACAAAACAACAGACAAATAAAAAACTGGCATTACAAAAAAACACCAAAAAACCACAAACCCACAGAAGTCTCAAAACAGTTTTCAACTGAAGAACGAAAGTATATACAAATACCATAACATATTCAGAGAAGTTCTTGAACAAGTCATTTTCCCATCTATAAAAATTCCTAGTATGCTGAAAACTTTGAGGTGACAGAGCCTAGGCTCTGGACTCAAGGGAATATGGGAGCTGCTATGATCAGTGCCTCTACCCTACACATCAAGGTATACAGAAATATTGAACAGCTACAACTCAGTTTGGGGTGGAAGCTACAAGCCGTATCAAATCAATGTGAATACAAAAATTTAGCATATTTGGAAAAAGAATGCACGCTTCAAATTTGTATGAATGACCTATCTGGGCTACTATTTCGTAACATCATAAAAGAGACACAGAAACATCACAAACCATACTACAAGAGGTTTTGGTCATGGATGTACTGACAGTTAGAGGCTGCCTGCCTCCTCCTTTTCCCCACATGGAGTAACTTCCATCCTCCTACCCAGTCAGCAACACCTTCTGACTCTCAGCCAACATCTTCTGCTTGCCTCCGTATCACAAAAGTAAGCCTCTCCCACCAGCCACCACCGACAGTAAATACTTCTATGTGCCCTCAGCAGCTATCATAGAAAACTGTGCATTTACCGTTAATTGCTTCCCTGTGTTTACTTTTGCTGAACTGAGAAAAGTACCCTTCTGTTGTTGCCACCGCCACCTGTAGACGTGCCAGTTCTGACACCACAATATCAGAGCCACTTGTGGTTGTTCTTTATTTGCTAGGTAAACCTGAATCACAATTGCACACTCTTAGAAAGAGCGCTGTGCTGGCTTGAAGAAACCGTTGCCACCTCTTTTACCACCAAGAGATCAGGGAAGCAGCTCCGAAAGTGCACTGTATGAATTCAGAACTGTGAGCATACATGCAGCGCTGCAGACAATGGGTAAAGCCGTAATCGTGCTAAATTGTAAGGTGAAGCAGGGGATGTGATGTGAAGTAACTGCATTAAGAGGTTAAGGACAGATTCTTCCAGTGCCATAAGCAGTTCTTTTGGACTCGATTCAGATTTGAAACCTGCACTTTCCTATTTGGCTTGGTCTTAGTATATTAAAACAGTAAAGCTTTCACGTATGCGTTACCAATGCTGAACTTCAAAATTAGCAGATTCTTCTTAAAAATTTTGCAAAAACACTAAACTTAAAATGGAAAACACATTTTTGTTTTTGATTAAGGGAAAAAAATAAGTCTGTGTGGGGAGAGAGAATTAACTTTCTGAGGCAGAATACTTTTGTTTGAAGCAGTAATTTATATATATGTAATAGGTGCTTTCTCTTCAGAGCTAGGGAAGTAAGTGTCCAAATGATTGTACAGTTGATGCCTGTCAGAGACACAAAAGGAACAACACAGAGTGTAACTGAGCTGTCAAATTCGATTTTTGTCTCTAACATATGGCATTTCTTGGGAAAAGCATTTGGCAACATCAGACCTTATTACATTTTAAATGACCGCACCACAATAGTTGGCAAGCAAATCCTTTCAAGAACCTTGGTGGGACTAAACCAGGCTACCAAAGGAAAAGAGAAGAAACAGAACAGCCCATTGAAAAAGAAAATAGGTAGCAGTGCTTTATGCCACACAACTGACTCTGCAATAAGCTAGAATGTCTCCCACTCAATAGTATACACGGTAACTGGCTATGGCCTAGACTAGTTTAACACATTGAAGTTGATTGATGTTACATCACACTGTACTTGCAAAACAAAGCTTGAAAAACATTACACAAATTATTGTTGGCAGTCAAACCACACTAACAAATGCACAATAGCAACAAGATCCCATAATACCATTTCCATTGCCATTTCCCTTCAGGAAAGTAGGTTAAATTAAAAATGAAACCTGTATGATTCAAACTATTCTTATGTTGCGATTTCCTTCTTTGCTCCCAATAGCACAGATGTTAATACTTCCTTTTCCTGCCTTTGTGATTTTGCTTTCCACTTTCACTAATGCACTTAAGCAAAAATAGAGCCAGTCTGTAGGCCACCACCATTTTGCCCAAATTTACCTGAACACCAAGACAAAGAACTGTCTTTCCATGGTACAGCTACACCGCCTCTTTTCTCCTAAAACATGCCAGACCCTTCCTTGCCACCCATCTCAACTTCCCCTCTTGCCTCACAAAACCATCAGCCGTAAACAGATCACTTTCACAGTGCTAAATTACATGTAACCAGCATCTAAAAATAAGGTGTGACCCAGCAATGATTCCAAGGGAATCTGTTGCCATCTATCTTTTCTCAAACACATAAAATCAGCTGTATCAAAAGTGTTATTTTAGGAGAGAGGTCACAGGAACTAACATACCTTTAGCATGTAGTAGAAAGGGAACCAGGACAGAAAGATATCAGAGAAGAATTCCACTATGCTGAAAACACCGTACACAACCCAGTAAGTCAGCCACTGTGTGTCATCGTCTTTGTTGGGACTTTCAATTGCCTTGATTCTGCAAGGAAAACAAAACAGGTGAGCACATCAGTAGCACCAGTCTTATCTCTAATGGTCAAGTTTTTATGACTCCAGTTTGCTTTTACACGTAAATCCTCATAACTTAATTACTCTATATGCTCTACAGAAAAGGGTCTCTGAAAAGCAAAGGTTGTTCCTGCATGTCAGATTTCAAGAAGAAAAGATACTCAAGCTATTTCTAGATCTGTGGCTACAAAAAAACCCCAACAGACACTAACAATAAACCTGAGCATCCTAACTTTGTTCATGAGACCATTCATGGGACGGGAAAGAGAGGAGATAATCTCTGTCCAGTTCCAATTCAGGGTGCATTGTGGTAATCCTGACCAAAAGACTATTGTACATTGAAGCATTAATCATCTGTGTAATAGCTAACCTGAGCAAACCCAGGCCTTTGCTGCACATACAGCCTGGCTTTTGGGCATAAATTCCCTGGTCACAGGATAACCTCAGGAAGCTCCCTCAAGAAGAGGAGCAGCACAGGCAGCTCCCACTGGGTACCAGTGAGTACACCACCTGTGTGGCCATCTCTTTATCCAGCAAAAATCTCCTGCTTTGAATAGAGTTACTGTCTTCAAAGACAAATCCTACAATAGCTTAAATTATAAAAATGAAGTCACCTTATCTACAGAGGAGGACTGCACAGTGTGCTGTGTATGGATCAGAGGCCCATTCAGTGCTGCACAACTTGTAGTTCCCAGCATCTGCAGGGATGGCAAGACTGTCCATACTGTTCTCTGTTTCTTTATAGCATTAGCTCTAATAAATAGCATTTTAAATGAAGCTTTACAGAATCAAAATGCCTTTCTTACTGGTATCATGACAGACCAGCACTGCCTGGTACAAAAAGCAGCTACAGAAAAATTTTAAATCTAGTTCAGGATTTTGAAGTGAAGCTCAAATATATTTACTTATAATGTACACCATTAGGTAAACCCAAAAGGTAAACTGTAAGATTTGCTCTACTAACAAGCACTTGGTGCACAGAAGCAGAGGCGATGCAGTACCCACCTCGTACAGTGCCAGACTACGTATCAACATCACCAATTGTTTTGCTCTAGAAACCCTTTCCTCCAGGACTCAGCAAATTCTGATGTAGCCTACGGTACTAAGAACAGGGTGTAGCACTCTCTAGCCCAGCATTGGGCTTTCTGCATAATGACTAACTGGGATTTTGTTCGCTCACTGGTAGGAGAACGCAATTAAAGTCTGAAAACAGGAAGTTGAAAGAAAGATGCACATGTGCTTCCTTCAGTACAAGTAATGAAGTGGAGACTCTAGACTCACTAAGTTCCAGATTAGCACTGTAAGAAGTTTTAGAAGTAAATGCTAGCACCTGTAAGCCTCATAATGTGAAGCTTAAGAGTATTAAAAGGCATTCATCCTCTACTCTCGTGCTGTAGGATTAAAATCTGTAGCCTCAGTTTAACGAATTTAATTTTCATTCTTTTCTAACACTCCTTTAATATCAGCTATACTGTTGCTGAAGCAGCATCTGTGGGATATAGCAAAGGTGTCAAGTTTTCCTTTAGTCTGTAGAAAAGACTGAGAGTTAGGGAGGTTTACAAAATAGAAACCAGGTAGATGGCTGGCTCTGAGTACACTTCCTGGTTTGTGAATTGAGAAACTGTTTGGACTCTGTCACTTCCTAGTTCCGTAAATGAAGAAGGGAAAAAAAAAAACCAAACCACAAAACCTAAAGGAATTAAAAAAAAAAAAAATCACTCACATGACATGCCTCATGTTTTAGCAAAAAAACCATCAAACCCACCACACATATAGAGAATTGGCATAGCTACTGGATTAAATTACTGTGGAATGCAATACGAGGATCTGGTACTTAATTTATGCATTATTTCCATTAGAGTGTGTGGCTGGCCAGCAGGGACCTGCAATGGGAAGAACAACAGCCCTTACCATACCCCATCATGCACAATAGGACATAGTTACTGAGGTACTGCATTGGCACAACTAGAAGAACAGGTTTTCCACAGGTGGAAAGCAGCAGGTCTGCTTACTGCTGTTCCCAACAACACAGTGTTAGGAAACAGTAGTCCAGACAGTCTGCCCAAAGGTGGTGCCGACTTCAGCTCCTCTTGGCCTCCCACTATCAACCACATTTTTTCTACGCCCTCCCAGGTACTCTAATACTGCTGGATGAGTGTACCCTACAACAACAACAACAAAAAAAGCCCCAAACACCAAAAGCAAAACAACAAAAAACCCAACATGGGAGGTAAAGGAGAGGGCTACTGATCTATTTTCAAGGTGTGAAATTGTACTTCTGGACAGAAACAGTGACTAGCAGGGAAGGCAGAGCTGTGGGTAAATGGAGAAATGAATGGAACTAATTGCAAAGTTTCTCAGTGTTAAGGGAAACTTGCTTAGTTCACTTAGTTCACTGTGTGAATTTATCTGGTTCTGCTGACAATTCCATTGGAGGCATACAGGGGAAAGCTTATTTTACCACAGTAAGCATCCTAGCTTGGTATTTGTGAGAGAACTAACTTTCTGCAGTGCAACTGCTAACACCGTTTTCCAGTCATCTTATGCAGCCATCCATGGATTTAAGGAAGAACTGTTTAATTTTTGTTTATATTAAAGTCATCCTAGTGATCATGAAAATATTTTTTTCATTAAAAAACCCTTAGAATTTCTAATTTTGCAGCAAAGGGTAGGTGACATATCACTGTGTTAATGAGGAACACTCTATTGTCTTCTCTCCTGGAAGAGTGGATAGCCTTTGAGAGTTTGTAAATGCAGGGCCACAGGTGTGCTCCCCTTGAACGCTCACCATCTGCCGCTGAGTTCCCTAGGGTGGTGTCTTGGAAGCAAATACAGGAACCAGACACTTTCATGGTCAGTTACAAGCAGCAGTTCTATAAGCAGTCAAAACCCCATCTGATTTATCCAGCTGATACACAGCATCAAATCGGCATGCGGCGTTTTCCTGCACACTGTAGGAAACAACACATTTCCCGTCTCCTAATACTCCGATCTTGGTGGGTGCCGTGGGCCAAGCTCCAGTGGCAGACCCCTACCACACTCACTAAGGTAACAACCACATCAGCTCTGAGCAGGGGCACAAACTCTATCTGTGAGAGCCATGACTCCAGCCCCAACCCCATCTAGTGGGAGGGAGGAAAGAAACTGGATATATCAGGGCCATCAGTGCATGAAGATTTTAAGTCAAGGAAAGGCAAGTATTTTATAAATATTCTGCTTCTGAATAGGAAGTATGTCCCTCAGCTGAGGCTGTCAGTGGAAATCCAGTCTAACCTGTCCCTGTTAAATAAAAGGGCAAAAGTTATCGTCATCCTTTGCTACTTTACACACTATTTCAAATAGCGAGTCACAGAAAATACTCCTTATCCAAGAGTAAGTAAGTGCAGTAAGTTATGTAGAGCCTATGTTTTCATCTGCTTACAAATCTACTCAACATGAGAATCCCCCCTAATTAGATTTATTCTTTTAAGTTATTAGGTATTATCCTGCTGTAATGCTGTGCACAATTAACCTTAGGAATCTACTCATATACGCTGCTTCAAGCCAAGAACATTGTATTCTTCCCCATATTAAGTCATGAATCGATCAGTGTGATACTCAAAATGCAATCTCCATCAATATGTGAAAAGATACAGATCAAGAGGCACTAGCAGTACAGCCAACTTTAGGATAGCCTTCTTATAACAGTTATTTATATGCTGTAAGAGCAATTAGACAGTCTCATTAGCACATAGCATTAAAATTTCCTAATAAATGACGAAGCATCCAAAGCCTATAGTTTCAAATTTAAAAAGAAATACTGGCAGGCTTTTGTAAATTGTTTCTACTACTGATTTGGCTAAATTCCATGCTAGCTATGTGTAGTAAGTACACATCACAAAGGATTTTATAGGGTGCTTTAATAATGAGAAAATAATGGAAAAAAAACGCAAGGACAACTGTAGACACGCTCAAGTGACCTGCAGCTGAGGTATTGAAAAATACATAAATCACAAGCATCGTTGTTTAGCCTTGGTGTGCTTGACAAGTAGAACGTCTGTACTTAGATAACACAGGCCTGTAATAGCCTCTGAGGTACCCTATCGAATGTGCCTGAGATTCCTGCGCTGCTGTGGGAAATGTGAAAGCACAGTGGAAAACTAGCACTGCTCGCACCCCCAGTACACGCACAGGCGAGACCAGCAGGTTGGTAATCCTCTCTAGCAAGGACCGAGCTCCGTGGAACCCAAGTTCCAACTTGTGTGCCTTTGCCCGTGTGCTGCTTCAGAGATAACCCCGGGCTGTGAGATACCAAGATTAAACATACTCTTTGTGCTTGATCCGTGGTGGTGTGGTTGTTCCTGCGTCAGCACGCACACTAACTGTAGAGGACTTTTATTTAAAGACTCAAATAACTATTTACAGCAGTGTTGCACGTCGGAGGTAAAAGCAATCATTAGGAACAGCTGCCAGCAGACTAGATGGTAAACATTAAAGTATTTTAACATAACTTTTTATCATTTCAAGTATTCTAAAAATTATCTTAGTTATTTTAATTTTAAAAAATACACTACTNAGTAGTGCTGCAGGCCTGCTTAGCAACTTGTGCAGAAAGACAGTGAGCCAAGAGAAAACTCCATTTTTAGTCAGATACCTGATAACCCTGGTAGCTGGTGACGCCAATAAGGAACAGCAGAGGCTGCCATGCTCAGCTGATAAGAGCCCTGGTCTGCTGCAATGTGGCTAGAGTATCAAGAGTACCGGCTCAATTTTGACTGTGTGCATCCTAGAATCAGTCAAACTGAACATCAGATCAAGTGTGGTTACTTTATCCTGTTACCTGATAGTAGCAGACACTGGTCTAATTTTAGAAAGTTGCCCAGTTGAGTTTTTTCGCTTTAAGCATCTGACTCATTTCAACAGAAAAATCAGCTCTTTTGCAATATGAGACTGTCACATATTCCCAAATTAGCTCTGGCATAACAGATCACTGTTAAGAGTCAATTCACACATACACTACATTTGCTCCCCGAATAAGCGTATTTTAAGTACACCAGCTGTAAGTTTGGGGTGAAATGTCAAATTAAAATGTGCTCTAGTCTCGTGTGAAGTGATCACTCAAATCCCTGCAATTTACAAGGTGCATCTGATGACTCTTGTATAAATAAAGTTACAAGTTGAAGACAAAGGATGAGCCTCCATGCTGTAGTTAGGAAAGACTGGATCATTCCATGCATCCTTCCTTTTTTGTAATCAGTGTTACACCAAATGAGCAGGCAGGCATTTGTGACAGTCTTAGCCAAACATGACTTTCTTCCCCCTTCCCTGCCCCACCCCCAGCCTTAACTTAGAAATCCCTGAAATTCCCTTATAGTCTGCTGCAACGCTTTACAGTAAGTTGTGGTCATTCAAAAATAATTACAATAATTTACTTCTAGCTATGTCAAGACACCTCTGCAGGATCAAGACTCCACTGCACCACAGACTACCTCAGTTCGGTGCCTCCCTCATTTTGCTCATCTTGGCAGGCTGCCTCCTTGCATTATTTCAGTGCAACAACTACCCACATATTTGTATTGGCTTTCTCATTTTGTCTTCTGTACTTTCATCCACCAGTTAAAAGCCTTCTGTCTTCCATCTTTCTTCCTCCTTACTGACTCCAATAGCAGAGTCATGCATTTCCAGATACTGCTAACATCTTCCTGCCAAATGCACTTATACAGCACTGTAACTCTACCATCTCCTTTCTCTCAAAATTTTGTGTATGCAGAAGATGTCAGGAGACAAATTCAGGAAGGATAGCAAGGGGTGGTCTCCTCACAGTCCGTGCAGGGACAAATATTACCAGAGGACAAACAACCTAACAGTAGTACAAAAGGTTCTACCTTCGCTTCTTCAAAGGAAATAGACTGAGGCACATGCCATTTTGCTCACCAGGGAAGTGAGGAAGTGAGTGGTACAGACTACATGTTAAACTCAGCACAAAGCCAGATTCCAAAAAAAAAANATTCTGTAACTTCATTGCTCTCTGCACATTCATTCTTGGCCCACTCTCTTCTGGAAAAAGTACTTGTAGGGCCACACTATGAGTCAACTCCCCGCTTCTGACTCAGGTTAAAACCAGCTCCATGCAAACACACACCTACGCAGGCAATTTTTTTTTGCTGGGATTAACATGCATCAGTGCCTCAGTCCAGCCTGACAAACTTTTTGGGCTACTGCCTGTTCTGCCACATGGGCCAGGCTACGTGGGAGGTGCTGTGCAGCAGATACCCAGTCCCGGGGAAGCCGTCCACTCATTCTATCTGGCAGGGGGATTTCCTCCACTTCTACCCTTAACATGGGCAAGGAAAGACACTGAGAGCTTCAGCAGGACTCCCCTGAGTATGCAGTCCCAGGCTAAGCTTTACCAGCTTCACTGTTGGCTGCACTTGTCCACATCAACAGTGAGACTAGTACTGCTGCACTGCATGCTAGAGACTGAAAGCCGCATTTTGGAAACCTCCAATCCCAGCTTATATTACAGAAGTCTTTTGGGGTGTGAAGGTATTGGCAAGAAGGAGAAGTGGTGTGCGGTGAGGGAGCCTCAGGAAAAAACCCGTTTTACCTGCATAGTGCAGACATGCTGTGTCCCACCACAGGAAGCTAAGGATCCACAACACCATGCTCCTCTGCCTGCAAGTTGATTTTATCAGAAGGGGAAAAAACCTTTCAGAGGCTTCGGTTGCCTCTCCACAGCTGTTACTGTTAAAGGTGCAGGCACAGAGATCAAACAGTACTGTTGTGACCAAATGGAGAAGAACTGGGCTGCTGCTACATGCTTACAACAATACAGTAAGAATGAAAGTTAAATTTTCCTGCCAACCTATGCTGCACTGTAAACTATATTTCAAGTGTAATTTTCTTAAAGCTCTACTACAGTTTTTTAGTTCTGTTTACTGCAATACCAGCAAAAGAATTATAGTATGGCCTTTAATTTATTACATACAAAGCGTGTAATCACAGTGCAACGTTTTCAGACTTGCCTCGGTAAAACACTGCTGTTTCAAGGTAATCACTGCATTTAACTAGAAACAAAAATCCTAGTTTTAGTTATTAAATGTAATTGAAAATTGACTCCTGAGGGAGCGGGAAAGGGATTAGAGTTTTAGGCTGAGGACTAAATTCTGGGTTGAGGCTGGTTGGCAGAGACCTGAAGAATTTACTGCACAAGTTCAGTGCTAGCTGCTAAACTGCGTGCCATAAAGGTTAGTACTTTTTCTTATTTAAAAAAAAAAAATAAAAAGTTTTATGCAGTATTCAGAGACCCTCACATGGAAGTTTGCATTTCTTTTCCATACATTTGAAGACAGCCCCATTATACTCATCTAAAATCTGTGTGCCTTGCCCACTGTGCACACAGTGACAAGTAGGCTTTCCTTCCTTTTGGGACAGCAAGATGTTGCCAGGTGTCCTGTGTCAGGTAAGTCTTGTAACTGTGAGGAAAGACTTTTGAAATATAACTAGAGTACATCACCACAACAAAACAAACAGGGAAACGAGAAAAGCAACTAACAATAACTCACATTTTTTTAATCTCTCACTTTTTGACTCTAGCTCATTTTTCCAGCATGTAGGATCGGCAATGCCACACGTGGAATGTTAGAAGCACTGTGACTCACCAAGGAGAAAGGGTAGTTTAAAACTATATTCCAGCAAACCCCACTGCGGAAAGTCTATTCCTTTACCATCTGTAGGCCTATCAACCAAGTCATTAGAGGTCAATACAGTAAGAGAGCGGTGCATACAGGATGAAATACTGCAGTGCATCTTGACCAAGAAGGTCTGCTAATATGCCTTCACTTACACCTGAAACATCTGTAATCCCTAAAAATAGTATCTACATCAATTACAAACTGGAAATCTTTCAATTAATTCAGGTTGTGGACCCATCTGTATAACGGAGACCTTTATCTTTTTAACCTAACTTTAAAATAGAGAAGATAAATTAAATTTTTCCTACAGTTATCGTAAGATTAGACTCTCTCTTGCATCTAGCCGCTTGCTATCTCTATAAAAGGAAGTGCATCATTTGTCCAACCAACAGATAAGACAGCTTTTATTTTAAAAATATCACTCCAAAACCTGAAATACATAAAGCAAGTATGTTTGGAGGAACTGATTTTACAGAACATACACAAAAAAAGTCAAAATATACTTTTTAACCTCTGAATGTTAATCCTTCTCCTCAAAACTTGTTAAGAGAAATCAAATTTGCTGCCCTAGTTCTCAACAAATGCAGGAACGATTTTTCATTTTCTAAACCAGTGTGAGCAAAGAAAAGCAGTGGTCCTGTTTTAGAGGTATGGAAGAGGCAAAGGAGCAAAGAGACAGGCTCAAGACACCATGACAATATTCAAATTACTACTCAAAGTGTGTGTTTATACTTCTCTACAACCAATCTAGGTTGTTTCCTGTTTGTAAAATGCCCCAAGCAGCACTTACACGTAGTAGAAATTGTTGAACTGAAGTAACAGCGTAAAATTAGGCAAAGCAGAGAGGCGTAATTGTACTATATTGCTTTTCTCTGTTGAAGACAGCAGTAGTAAGTTCAAACATTTTAATGCCCAAAGCTATTTTCATCTTTGCAATTTTTAAACCCAACGTGACAGCACTCCAAAACTTCCAATCCTTTGCACGCACTTCTTAGTCATCAAAGGCTCCTTTCCTGCTTGCGCTCTAATTTTTTTGAAGCAGTTAACCACCATTGGCTATGGGTGGAGTTACATTTAAACAAGCTAACTCTGGAAAGTTTAGAGAAGCAGTGAAAATCCTGGCAATGTTATTTATATACTGCCAACACTCAATTCTTCCATCTACTTGTTTGAGTATTGCCTCGGGCAGTTAAAACTCACTAAAATTATAAAAAGTTGCTTCTGTCACATGTGGTAAACTTTTCAATGCTGGTCTACTGCAAATACAAAAGCCTGCAAAAAATGTTATATCTCATCTTAAAATTAATTATTCATCACATGGAATTCACCACTTAACGGAATTTTAGGTAATAAAGCTAACATTTTATGACAAACTTTAATCCAGATCGTCTAATTTACTTGGAAAACTGCCAGGTAAGATTTACTTAGAAAATCATTGCTTAATTTGGCCTACGTTAAGAGCCTCAGGTGGGCCCTTGCTGGCAACGTGGCAAAGAAGACTCGGATTTTTTGGGAATATTTTGTATTGCTGGAGAAGAAACTCTCCCATGTATAAAACCACTAAAGACTTACACAGTGCTGATGGTGAAGATGAGCAGAGGGGAAGGAGAAGGGAAACAGCTGTGTCTGCCTGAAGATGTAATAGGCTTTAACTGGGGAGTTGCCCTCTCCCTTGGCGTTGGCTTTGAGCTGTGGTGGAGGAAAGATGGCAGTGAAGGGATGTGAAAGCTAGCAGCCGTGCAACTGAGGCTGTACCACTTCATGCTGGTGGGCAGGCAAACCCCATCTGCCCCGTGTAACCCAGCACCTACAGCCTCCAGCATTTCTCCACTTAAAGTCCCACCTGCTGCAATGGCACAAACAGAAGAAAATAAACTGCAAAAATAGACAAAGGCCTGATGGGCAGACACCTGCACATCCATAAAACCGTCCTGGGCTTCATGTGTAAACAGAAGAAAGTCTGGGCTGAGCATCCTTCTCTGGGGTTCCTTTTTCCAATACATTTGCTTTCAGGCAAGCAGAGATCCACAGTAAATACTACGATCCTAATAAAACTGATTTGGAAGACACCTAACGGGTCACTCACCAAGTAGCCTGTTTACCATTTTAAACAACTGTAATAACAGCAGGTGGTCTCCCTTGCACAACACAGACATCTGTCCTACTCCTTCAGTAACGTCTTTTCTGATAAACAGATGCCTGACCCAGTACTTTGTTGGTCTTCATTTTATGCAGTTCAGACACTGACAATGCAGGAATGATACACTGGTCTATACACAGCAGAAGAAAGTTAACTGAGGAGAACTGTTCTCCTTTTTCAGTACCTTTCTGAGACATTTCAGGCTCGGTTCCATTGTTGAAATAACATGTGTAAACATCAAACTAACACCCTGCACGATAGCTTCTCGTTACAGCCCCTGACCTCTTTGAGAAGCCACAGCTTTTACAGCGAAAGTCATTTAAGGGTGTCTGCAGCTACAAAAAGAGCTGAAAACTGTTTTCTATACAATGCTAGGAAACAAATCTCACTACTGTTATTTCATACATCAGGCTCTTCAGTTGTCTTTTTAAGAGGGATACACCAAATAGAAGACAGAAATAAACCATCTTGATTAGTGTTCTTTTGCTTTGGGTCTTTATGCTTTATCAGCATGGAGGGCATCACTTGGCAGCACTCTGATTGCAGTACAGGATCCAGAGCAGCAAAAATGAATGCAGGAAGCAGTCTAGTAATTTAGCTTTATATTCTCACAGCTTAGACCTGTATTTGGGTAGAGCTCCTACAGTTTATGGAGAGTGACACAGCAGCACCAAGACAAAAAGAAGCCCATATGCTGAAAAAAGAGTAATCACCAAATGTAATTCTTGCTCTTTCTCACGCTCGGGCAGCCTGTGCTCAATTCCAGACTGAAAGCCAACTCGGGAGACAGCACAGATGTGTGTTGCCGTCAGACTGATGCCACAACACTGTACAGGCTAGCAAGGGACCTGTCTATCCTCCTTCACACACACCCATTACTCAAAAAAAAAAACCCCAACCCCAAAACACCCTAGGGTACTACAGTCTGGGATGTAACTTTCCACACTGTTACATGGTTAAACCATTTTCCAACATGAAAAAGGGTAGACAACGTATAAAAAAATTTTAATAAAAAAAAAAAAGAAATCCATATTGGGGAAGAAAAAAAAACATTGGAAGATAAAACCCAATAACTCATATTTGATTTGCTACTGTCTTGCCTCCACAGCCCTAAGAGCTTTTATTATCAATCTATTCACCCTAGATGCATAACAGCAGATTTAAAATGTAATTCCAAACCAGTTTTAAAACAAATTAAAAAAATTAAATAGGATTTTAGAAAAGTAATTATGTAAGTTTAAAAGTGACCTGTCAGACACAAAATATTACATAAACAAAACTCCTACGCAACAATTTTAAAGTTTTGAAGCTTTGTTTGCTGATATTTTTACTTTCAGATTTTGATGAAAAACTTTTAACTAGTCCTTTCACTAAGAATTGCCTTATAGAAAACAAAACCTAAGTTTCTACAGAGTTTTTGGCTTATAATGTCCTAGATTAGTACTCGGTGTGGAAAACTGTTGCTTAGTTTTAAGCATCACAACCTCAAATGCATCTAAAACTAAATCAATTTCCCACATCTCTGAAAAAACAGAAAAGAAAGAACTTATTTTGTATTGCCCAAGGCCTCATTACAAAGCATGTATTTTTAAAACTTGCTGGCTGTATTTAAACAGTTATGTAAAAGGCAAGCACTGTGTTTCAATACAGCCATATAGTCGGGAAGGGCACTCATTTTAAGAACTTTATTAGGCTACACAGAGGGGTTTATTTAGTACAGTTCTGAAGTCTTTTGGAACATACTCCACTTTGGTCTTACCTGACAG
>VXBJ01003682.1:0-51542 GCA_013400055.1 Nycticryphes semicollaris
GGGGGTGAGGGGGGAGGAACTGCTGCAGTGCTGGAGTAGCCTATCAGAGGGTAGAAGCAATGGCAGGTCCATAGCTCTCGTGTACATGATGTCTTGATGCCGGTAGGCAGATGGTGAGCACAGAATGCAGGGACAAACTCAGACTTTGTAGGCAATACTAGGACCCAGAGTCAGGATAGAGTGTGGGTTTTTTTTTCCCCCAACTCTAATCCTTATTTTTTGCATCTGGCAATAATTCATGCTCATGTTATGCATTTTAATTAGAATGATTAGCTCTGTGACTAGGAAGCCAGGTAGGTTTTCCTCTGGAAAAAAAAAAAAACCAAAAGGTTTTGAGCCTTTCACTCTCACTTGCAGAATGTGTGTGTCTGGCTGCGACTGCATCGGGTGGGCGCGTGTGGCTGCGCGGATACCCCGGTGTACGTGATGGTTGTGCTGAGAAGCACGGCTGAGCACGTGCCCTGAGCTCCGGTACACGCCGTGTGTCCGTGGGCAGGCAGATATGAATCTAAGAAAAGGGTTTCTGGGGACATCCGTCCCTGCAGCTTTCATACTGGTGTTGGATGTGTCTGTGTGCTCCCATTGATATGCTGATGTCTTGCTGTGCGTGCACAGATATTGATGCTTGCTTCAGACTGGTCCCTGTATAACTCTGTGTGTGCATGGGGGAGTGCTTGCACAAATACCACTGAAGTTAAAAAAAAAAAAAAATCCAGTAGAAATAATTGGACAAATTTATTACTGTCAGTTCATTCAGAAAGTGAGATTTGTGACCAGAGCATCTTTTCCTCTTAAGAAACGAAGCAAAAAGAGCCCCAAACAACCAAGTAAATGAAGTAAAAATGCTGTTGCTTTTGTATGTGGAAGGTGAAATATAAACGTTGTTAGCCCTCGCTCTTTCACATGGTCTGAGAGACTGGAACCTCACTAATCACAGGGAGATAAGCCGGAGAAGTGTTGCTAACAAGCCTTCAAACTGACAGCAGGATTTGGCAGGGTTGCTGTACTGCTGTGCTGAAGGTCTTTAAACTTTAGGGGTCATTATCCTCTGACCCTGGACAAAAATGTTACCAGAGATCCGTGCACACTGGCTGCACAGTTCTCACTCCTAATTGGACACGCAGGTGTGCCGAGGAGCATCTGAGATCACTTGACAGACTATCTGCATAGTTACCTCGTGTCTCCACTCCCCACTTTTCCAGAGCAAGAGAACAGCTTGTGCTCTCTCTGTCCAAGCTGGTCACCAGCCTCCCCCCAAACTCAGGATGCCACTCAAAAAGCTCCCCTGGGCTCCAGCGGGCTTTAAGCCAGACCTGTTCCAAATCCTCTGCTTTTGTAGGTGTTTGTGTGAGTAATTTTGACCCCAGCCTTGATCCCCCGCACTTAACATTCATGGGATCTGCAGAGATTAGCAACCCACAAAACATTGCTTTGCATTTCATGCTCACACCCTGTCCTGCAGATTGGGCCCTTTACCTTCAGGCTTGATATTCCTGGGAGTACAGTCCTGTAGCACGATTATCCTTCAGTCTGCTTAGCTTTCAGCAAGGTCATTCCCTCACCTTTCTTCTGTCCTCTGTCATTCCCTCTTCCTATACTGGCTTTGATGCAATTGATTTCATTGCTGTTTCTCAACTCCCCAAAGGGGTTTTTCTTGCATTGTGCCAAACATGCTGCAGTCATGCACCTCTTAGCAATTTCTGGCTAGACTCTCGTTAAAACCCTTTAATTGAAAAGGTTCCTAAGATGTAGCACTCTATGCATGCGTAATTTGAAGTATCTGTATTTTTTTTTTCCTCATAGGTCACTTGCATATAACGCTGAAAGAAATGGAAATAGTAAAGTGGGATTTGGCCTGTTCCATCTCCTTTTCATTCCCTTCCCCATCTCTGAGGCAACAGTTTAAAAAGTGAGCATCTGCCCATCCTCAGGCACAAAAAGGGATCAGCTCCCTGGGGTGGGAAGGACAAAAAACAGATTTGTATTGGTTCATCTTATTCTGCCGCTGCTCTGTTCACTTCCCACAGGTTCTGACACTGGAAGACTGAGCACAGCACTGATTCCACAAAAACTTGTCTGATCTACACTGTGGTCTCATCCGTGTGTTGTCAGACCCCTTGGAGTCTCTTTTTGAGGCCCACGGAGCACTTTTAACCACCTGTGGCTCCTCTTGGAACAGGCTGCAGATGCAGAGCAGCGTCTGAGATCAACCCCCTGAGATCACTCGCTGCAGGTACCTTGATCTCCTTAGGAAGGTCTCTGGAGCCGTAGGCTCTCAGAGGCTGGGGTAAGTTATGCGTTTTTACAGCTAAGTCCAAAGCACTGTGTGGGTGATCTTAAGTCCCTGTGAAAAATAACTTATAGCAGCATTGACATACAACCCGATCCTGCCGGGTGCCGTGGCTTCCCCAGGGAATGTGATGCTGCCAGCTCTCTCTGACCCTGGGGCTTGAGATTGTGTTGCACCCTCAGGGAGGCATCTCTGGATCTGGATTCTCTGGATCAGGCCCTTCTCTAGCAGTACTTCCAGATCACATCCCTTAGAACCAACGATTGGCTGAATTATCAATAAAGGGCAGCATGGTGACAGCGATGGGTGACTGAGAGAACTAACAAGCGGGTGTATCTTGAGGGAGTTCCCATAGAAAGGGAAGGGAGGAAGAAGCAAGCAAATGTTGCTACTTCCATATCATTTCTTTAGGGGGAAAAGAAGAAAGTAAATGAAGTGGAATAAAAGCTGCAAAATGGAACACCCCTGGCAGTTCACTACTGAATGTAGTTTTTCATTTAGAACCAAGAGGGTGGTTCATAAGGGGAGTAGAATGAGGAGCACACAAGTGTAGGTGCCATTCCAGGGAGATTTCAAAGAATGTCTTGAATTGAAGAATTTGTGCGATTGGCTGGAATTACACACAGATGCAAAAACAACCTTGGCAAAATGGCATGAGCAAAAAGGTGGGGGGAGGAAAAAAATCCACTGCTTCAGTGTCTGATGCTATTTTGTCTTTTGATGTTTGTTTTCTGCACAGTGCCAGCAATTTCTGTCATCTCTGGTGCATGTTGCCAAGTCTATTATTCGGGATGATTCCTGCTTTAAATATTTTTAGCAGCAGCGGATCTTTAATCACGGGGAAATTGTTTTCAGGAATGATTATTTTATGTGCATCCAAAAGCAAATCTGAAGGTCTAATCCAAAAGCATTTGTGATCATCTTGTAGCCAAGGGACAAAGTGGGAAGGATGGGGCAAACTCAAAGACCATTAAGGAGAAGGATGTTTCATTTGGATGAAACAACTGATCTCTGCCCTCTGCTGAGTCCGTAGGGTGCTTTTCGCTGGTAATGATAAATTCAATCTGTGACCAGAGGAAGCAGTCCGCCCTCTGCTATCCATAATGTTGGAAATTAAGTATTTATCTGCAGCATGCTTGTGATGAGCTAAGTAAATCATTACTACAGAAAAGACTTTTTAATGCTCCAGTATATCCATTGTTCTTAAAAGCAGCAATGATTTTTTTTGATGCTTGAGAGTTAGATACCCAGCTGTAAGTCTGTATAGTTCCATTGACTCCAACTAAGGAAACGGCAAACTGGAGAGCAGAAATGTAAAATCAAGCTTGTTGTTAGTTATTTCATTCCGAAAATCCCAGAATACAATTTTGAAAAGTCATATTAAGAACTTAAGAAGCGTGGCTTTGGAGCTAAGTGAAACTTTGACCTTGAATTTGTTCCCTCTATGAGGTAAATCTCACCCAGGATCCGCTGGTATTTGAGTACAAAGCTTCCAGGAATTTTACTGCTGTGTTTCCATGTGTGTGCGCTAAATACCTTTAACAACGTTACCTCAGAATCAGAGGCTTGGAGGTTCAGATAAGCACATAAAACCTCAGATGATTATCTGAATCAATTTTGGAATGTAAAATTAATATAAGAACCTAACAAGAGCACAGCTTTTCTAACAGCCTATCTGCATGACTCCTATCGATTATTATTTGTATTAAGGAAGGACCTGTAGTTGTCAACTGAAGTTAAAGGCAGACGGTTTTCATCGTTGGGCTTAAAATCCATAACTGGGGCTTGCAAACTCAGAAACACGCTCACAACATGTATTCCCAGGGGCTGCTGTGCTACTGGTGAGGCAGTAAAGACAGTAAGAGCTTGTTTGTACAGGGAGACGTAGAAAAACTAATCCAAACTGACTTTCAAAGCAGATTAATTGCATGACCTTAAACTGTGGTGTGGGCAACCTCAGTCACAGCCAAAGGAAATGGAATTGGTGCAGGGGATGTAGGAATGGAAAAGACAGAGCTTCGTGTGGCTTTGTGAGCTACCAACTGCTCACAGCAACACAGTGACTGCACAAACTCTTACCCTGGCCAGGGGGAAAGCAAAATTCCAGTAAAGCTGGTGTTTCTGTGGCTGGAAGGGGTTCAGAGCCTACACACAGGCTGTTCCTGTCCAGTGTGAAGTTAAGTCATGGTCACTTGATTGCTTCTGGCAATACCCATGCTCTCTAGTTGGAATTAAAGGGCCTTCAGTTATGAATGTGTGTGTCCCCAGGAGGCTAAATGTGTTTTAACTAAATCATTCTGAATTCCCATCATTAGTTAATTTGGATCAACTTTCCTGAGAATTTCAGTATTGTATAGGAAAACTGGGACAGGACAGGGAGACACATTAACCAGCTCATTTGTTAGCCAAGTTTGTCTTTTCTGTCATTGCAATTAGTCATTTCTCCACAGTGTATTTTAGCACTTTGTTGTTGGTCCTTCTCTGAGCCTGCTGATAGGAACAGAATATAAAATGAGATAGTAAGGAAGAAAACCTCATGGACTATGTGGGTCCTTCCACACACAAAAAAAGCTGTGGTTGGAGGTCTGCTCTGGGTCCTGTAGAGACACAAGGGCTGGTTCTTTTGGTAACCCAGGGTACATGGTCCACCTCTGGACTCTGACACTTGCTGTCTGGGCTGTGCCATCGAGCACAGTTGTTGTTGTGACATCCCCAGCGCTGTCACCTCTGCAGAGTACTGCCTCTCAGCCCCGAGCCCTTTGGCACTGGGATGCTGCCAGTCCCGTGCTGCCGTACTGCCCGTGGGCCGCTCTCAGGAACGGTAATCGGGGCAACGTGTGATCCCATGGCTGTGACAATCCAGGGAGCAGTCTTGCAGCTGCCCCTCTCAAACAGGAGCTAATCTTTCCCAGCTAGAACGGCTTCTGCTCGGGGCTGGCAATTTCACCTCAATAGGAAATTACAACAACTGACAGGACCACATTAGTTACAGTAAATTAGCTTTGGTAACACTCGTAGGGAAACAAGCATGCAAACAGTCTCTGAAGGAGCTGAGCTGCTGCTTGCTGGAAAATCGAGATGGGATGGTGGTGGATTCCCATCCTTCAGTACAATGACAAAGGGCTTTGCTTTAACTCAGGGCAGCAGCCTGCACCGCAGAGCTCGGGCTGATCCAGTAAGAGGCATTCCTCAAAATGGAATTTACAGTGCGATCGACTCAGTAATTTTTGAAGAAAAAGAATTGAAAGCCAGAAGAGTAATTCCTTGTCTCTTCTGCAGAAATGTGTAGGAGTCAGTTCGTTCTGAGTTATTACAAGGTGTGCCAGTCAAAACGAGCATGTGGAACAGGCTAAAGTGAGGCATATTATATTTGTTACTGGTATTGTTGTTGCAGTCTAGCATTCGTTAACCAGTTCCTCGATGGCATAGACATACCTGCCCCAGAAAATTAGTAAGAGTGTGATTGGGTTCCAGTCAACTTTAAGTCAAAACTAAACGTATCGGGGAGAATTTAACCTTAGTAAATCTTATATCCTGGGTGGTTCCAAACATATGCTTATGCCTTGCTTGGAAAGGGAACATTTACAAAAGTGGATTCAGTTGATATAAGCTTTTGGGGGGAAGGTCTGTCTTTTTCCTTTGTCATCATAGGACTGTTTTCTTGTTACGCCTGTAGGCGCTGCTGTAATGAACACAAGGGCATAAGGTACGTGCAGAGCTGGGGCTGCCATGGGAAAACACATCTCCTTGCTTCAAAGGTGTTGTATACCTTTGAAGGTATGTGTCACGAGATTCCCCATAAGAAATTGGCCACAGGAGCATAATTCAGTACTCATTAGCCTCCTTGCTTTCATAATTACACTAATCCAAAGGAGATGGCCCAGGTGATCCTACAAGGGATGTTTTGGTGTTGGTGTTTTTTTTTTTACAGAAAAAGTTTGGTTTAAATCTCTCTTATTTTGGGCTGAAAAGAAACCTAATGTTAAATACAATGAACAATCCAAAGCAAACCTGAAACAAACCAAATTTTTTTTTCAGTTCCTGCATCCTTTTTCCTTTTCTTAATGTAGTAATTTCTCTGTAAACGTAAGCAAATGAGACAGGCCCCAAGAAGGGACTACATTGTTTGCAAATGAGCTTATACATTGTGATCCATGGCTTGGCAGATCCCTTGGCACTCCAGTACCAGTTAACTCCAGTTAAGTATGGTAATTATACAGCCCAATCAAGAGGTAAAGGACTGATCTAGTTGCTTCACTGGGTGGGCTCTGGTACATGTGAAAGATTTCATGGAACCTCAGACAACTCCCATCAGTTTTGCAGCCGCTCAGCAGGAAGGATTCCTGGCAGTTCCTCCTGCTGAGTTTGTGCTGTGGGAAACGTCCCCATCATGGGAGAAACCTGGAGCTGGAAGAAGAGGTTCTGCAAACCTGCTGCAGAATCCAGCTTCCTTCATTATGCTGCTGTTGCAAATCAGGGCTTTCACAGAATCCTGAGGCAGTCTGCTTCTGTGGGAGTGCTGTACACCATTTGCTTTTCATTCTTTCTGTGTTTAAATCACTTTAGGCTTCTAGTTAGGAAACAGACCCATAAGACTTACAGCAACCAATCTCCCCCCACCAAGAGCAGATAGCTATGTAAAATTTACTGAGCGAATACTTCTGGGACTGCAAGCTTTTAAGGATAGGCAGGAGATATCCAAAGTCTCCAAAGGGATTTATAATGTTGCCAGTTCTTGTGATTCTATCAGTACAAGTCTCTCAATATTTACTGTTTGTTCTTAAGGCTGTGTTTGTTGCAGAGACGTGATTACATGTGAATCTCAGCATTATGCACTTGTTTCTTTATGGAAAGGAATGAGTCTAACCCTGGTAGATTTAGAAATAAAATGGGACATGTGCCTTACCTAAACCCTGGGGCAAATAGAAAGAAATCCAAGCTTGAACTTTTAAGACATTCCATGAATTTAATCGGACTTTTGTATTGTGAGCTATGCCTTTGACACATGATAGACTTAGTTGAGCTGTGTGCTGTCTGTCTTTCCCTGTGCCTGAGGCAGATCACTGTCTTGTTAATACTGTGACCACTCCAGAGGAAAAGTTTTCTGTTTGTTATTAAAAGTCACTCAGATGTAAATGCCTAATTCCTAATGCTTTATAAATCTGTACCAGGGGAATATGATTCAGAATCTCCAGGGCCCACCATTTACTGCTGAGCTGCAATGGGACAGGGATGCAGCAGTGCAGTTTCAGTCATCTCCTCTCCTGCCAAAGCCAGAACTGCACATGTTTAGAAGTTTCTTCAGAGATGTTCTCCCTCAGTCCGTGTTTCTCCTGCCTTACAGGCAAAGCAGATCTACCTCCTGGCTGCTGCTACCCAACCTCATCGCGTTCTAAGCCACAGATCTTCCTTTACCCTCTGGCACTCTAACTATCTTCTCTAATGTAATTAAAATTATAATTATTCCCCATCCAGAACATTTCTCTTACTTATAGTCTGTGGAGGTATTAAAGTTGATTAAACACATATGCTGCTGGTAGATAGCACCTCAAATCACATATGGAGTGATAAAGGGTTAGTGAAGGGAGGACACAATATAATGCAATACTCTGCTGATGCAAAAGAAAGGGCAAGTGAAAAAAGCCGAGTCTGTAACAGTGGGCAGGCTGCATTCAACAAAAAGACCTCTTTGCATAAGGTAGGGCTAAGGCAGGAGGGAGAACAAGCCCATGGGAGCTTTCTTTGAGAGAGCTGGGAGAGCATTTCTTACCTCTTTACCTGGCAGAGGCCAAACATCTGCACTGCCCAAACTGATCCTTCAGCCAGGAGACAATCCTCACTTCCTGCCCTCACCAGGTATTTGTGCAGTTCTGTTGCTTGGTTTCAGGTTGAGGTGCACATGCTCAGTTTTGGGTGAATGCAAATGCAGAGAGATGGTGTACACGGGCATGTGCCAGATAAATCTGATCTGTCTATATTTGTCTATGTACCCATATGTCTAGCCATCCACTTATTCCTATATTTATCTGCTGTTGTCTTCAATATGTCATCTCTCAATCCTGATAGAACAAATGGAATCAGAGGGGCAATGTTATTAACAACTACTTCACAGTGTGTTTTCCTGCAGACCGAAATTGTAAAGCGAGGTTTGAGATGGAGATATATATAAACACCACCCTACCTGACAAGGCTGGCTGAGGGCTGAGAGCAGGTCAGTGTTGTCACTGTGACATTTTTCTCTTCGGGAGTTCCTGCGTGGGCATGGATACAGGAGTGCTGTGCCCATCTCAGGTACTGCCCTGTCCAAGACCCATGTGCTACGAGTAACCAACAGCAGAAGCCTGGAGAACACCATGGAGGAAAGTTTGCAGGGTTTTGTGGATAAAGAGAAATTCAGTCTCTGAAGCTTTCAAAGAATTATATTGAACTAGTATGAAAACTAATACGAAGCAAAGCTATTTCCTCATTCCCTGATCTCACAGACTAGACACAAACTGCTGAAGGTGGCCAAGTTCCTCACCACAAACAAGTGTATCTTTATGTATCTTAAAAGCATTAGTGAGACTGTGAGGCAAAAGGGACAGAAATAGCACTTGCTTTCACAGTGTAATTGCCTATATTCTATCTGGGGAAGAAGTGTGCCTTTTCTAATTTGCAGAAGTCACAATCTAAAATGCTTTAAAATGTACTTTCCCCCCTCCCCGTTTTCCATCCATGGAAAAAGTGCTGAGGTAGATTTTTCTTTCCCCGTAAACAGGATGCATTTTATCATTGTGGTGGGTACACTGCAAACTTTACAAAGGAAAGAGAGTGGAAGTCAGCGCGCGAGAGAGAGAGAATGACAAAAGCTGCACAGATTGAATTTGCTCCTCTGTGTACTGGAGGGAAAGACTAGGAGCATGTTGGTGTGGAACAAGGTCTTTGATCGTATGAAAAATTGGAGGAAGCTGCAGAGGTAGGGGCCGGTTTTGAATAACTAATAACTAACAAAAAAATTGTTTGGTGCTGCTCTGTATTTATTGCTTTCTAATCGCTACCTCTGACTACTTGCTTTTGTTCTGCTGCTGTCAGCAAAGTTTCACAGAAGACCCAGGTTCCTTTTCCTGCTTGTTCAGGGACAAGGGCGCATTACTTGGGCTGTGTATTTTGTGAGAGTGAAGCTGCTGAAGCACAGGTTTCCATTTCCCAGCCTTCTTGACCCACACATTTTCTGCCTGCATAGCCTTCTGTTAACCTGGCTGTACCTCAGGGCTCTTTATTTTTTACTATATTGCCTGTGTGGTACCCTAGCAGAAGGGTTAGGTCCAGAGTCTGTAGCTGCAGCTGTAAATAACAAATATCTAGATCTTACTGCCAGGAAATAGCATACCTTGAGGATTCCATTCTGTAATCTTACTTTTTCCCTTTCCAGAAAAAGCCATGGAGGATTTTTTCCCCATAAGGGAAGCCATGGCTACCCATAAGAAGCTTGAATGTAAGGGTGCAGCCCGTAATGTGTTTGTGCACCCAAGATCTCTGAGCCTGAGATGCAGTTTAGATGAGATCACACCTCAGAACCAGGTCTGTGTGCTCCTGCCCTCTCCAATGCTTTGCTTTGAGGCTACAAATGAGTGTCCCCCACTCTGGGAAAGGCCTTTGCAAGGTGTGTGACATGGCTTTCTGAGTCAGCCTTTGGGTAAATTGGAAGCTCTTTGTGACCATCTATCTTGCTCTGGTGCACGAATGGATGATGAGTAGACCCCGTTCTAGCTCATCCTCTGCCCATCCATCATCTGCCCTGCCACCCGCTGTCCCCTTAATGAGAGGAACAGAGACAGATGAGAGTCAGACAGACAAACGGACATGGACTGACAAAGGGACACACTCCTGGGTTTCGCTGCCCTCCGCACCATATGAATAAGGGGTACATGGAGCTAACTGAGCTACTTCTTCCTCTTGATGGAAACTGTTCCAATGGAGGGGTTTTCAATATTTTTTTTTTCCTTAGGGATTTGCAGATAATTAACTTGGCAACAGTTTGTGGGGTTGTAGGTAAAGCAGGAATCATTAACCAAAAGACATAGGTGGGAATGACTCATTCTCCAGAATACTACTGTACTGTTGTGATACAGCTGCTACAACGTGACACACAGAGAGACAGGTTGATGTCTGTACAAACAGGAGAACCCTGTAGCTTCATGCCATGCTGATGTATTTGTTCAGAACCTAACACAGAGGTGATTGATATCCGGGCAAGACTGCAGTGGCCTTTGGATCGAGCCTGTATTCACAGAGTGACACAGCATTAATTGTACTCAGGGCTTTCATGGCAAGTAGATCTTAAAGCAGTTTGCAGAAGCAAACACTCTCTGGTACCCCATCCCTCACGCCGTGTCAGTGTGTCCCCCCATCCATGCCAGTCAGGCAATGGAAAGAATAAAAAATATCTCTGACACTTTCTAATTTCTGATCTCAGATGAACACTGCCTACAAGGAGGAACTCTACCCTTATATTTGACTGTTGTCAGAGAAACAGTGACAGAGCACTAGTTTCCTGACAGCCTTATCTCTCCCAGAGAAGCCTCTACAGAGTTTCTTCTAACCCGAAGAAGATTTGCTCCTGTGCCAAGAGGATGTGCAAGGGCACCATCTGGAGCCCCCTGCCACAGTGGTATTAGCAGAGACATCCAACAAATGACTTGCAATGAAAGTGCCATTTGTTTTTAGAAGGGAAAATGGAAATTCATTTGTCCTGCGGGAGGGGAGGTGGTACTTGCCCCACATGTGGAACAAGCTGGGAGTAAAACTTCCTGAACATTTCCATTGATTCAGAAAGCTGCACAGGAAAGCCGGCGTGTCTCCGTCCTGCCCTGTCTGCCTTTCTCCTCTCCTGTGGAGTTATTTCAGGCCAGCTCATGCTGAGAGTTCCCTGCTAAAGACGGCTGCTGCCCCCATCATCGCTAATGCATATTGACATGTATTTATCTTCTAGTGGTGAATACCAAGAGGAAGCAGTCACTACCACGGATGCTCAGTGATTTGAGGGACCAGCCTGGCGAGAATGCAGTTGGCATTTCTGTGGGGTGCACACAGCTCAGGCGCAGAATGCCAGCACTCTGCTTCCAAGAAAACTCTGCCCATTGCCGCTGGCAGCTTGCTCTATGGGATGGATGTTGTGGTCACGGCGTAACATAAAAGCGGTAAAAATCTGTTGCAACCTGCTGAGCCACCTGTGGGTTGTAAAGTGTGCTTGATTATATATAAAACCAGACCTGATGAGAAGCTATTGCATTCAAGTTGCAGGGTGTCCTTTGGAGACAGATAGTGGACTCCCCAGGTGGAAGCAAATACCCGATTAACTCTGGCATGATGTTTGGCAGATCCACAGGCCTCTAGGAAACATGAGAAAGACAAAGAGAGAGAGATCCGTGATCAATAATTAATTGCCATCCTCAGTGTTTCACTGTTCCAAAAGTGCCTTCTTGTTCAAGTCTTCTCAATCTTTCTCTCCATCAAATTCATTTTTGAGTGAGCATCGTGGTGATGACTGTGTTTTTCAGTCCTGACTGGGTACCGATGTTATAATAAACACAAGTATCTTCCAGGCCTCTGATCGCATCCAGGACGAAAACCACAGGAACAGTAATTGTCTCCCTGTGTACTACTTCTGGATGCTCTACACGGGCTGCAATGAACTTACCAGCTTGTTTGGCACCATCCAGATGAAGCGAGTGCACTGCCAGTTCTGCTTCTATACCTCGTTTGCCAGCAGATAATTAGACCTGCACAAGATGGTCCTGGCAAATAACGTGATACTCACCTGATGTAGCTGGAGATACAGGTTCTGTTCTTTGCAAGATTTGGAAACTTTTCAACCTATGCAGATTCTCCCCCCACTCAGATGAGGGTAATGTCTGAACGTCTCACTAGCCTGAATGCTTTATTTTACCAGTGCTGCCACGAGCTAAACAAGGATTATTCCCATTTTGTAGGAAGAACTGAATCATGGAGGGATCAAATGACTTGTCACAAGGAGTAGGTGGTGTCACCAGGAATGAATGTACTTCTGATGCCTGTCAACTATTTTGATTAAGCTCTCTGAATCTGGCTGCACATGGTTATTGGTGACCTTTTAGGAGCTTTGCCTCAAAATCAAGTGAAGCTGGCAATTTTTCAGTGTTTCGGGGTAAAATCAGATGCCATTTGTCGTTGGGTCCCATTGTCTAGTCACACAATAGGACTTTTTCAGCATTTAAGGACAGTAAATTTCTTGCACATCATGTCCCACAAGCACAGAGGATGGGAAGAGGCAAATCTCCCCTTGCCTTGAAGTGAATTTCTCCCTACCCATCTTGCAGTACTGGAGTATTTGAAGGGAACTGGAAGGGGTAGGGAAGGTTGCGGTGATTTTAATACCATGTTATGAGGGAAAGAGAAAGGTGCCTTTTGGCTGAAAGGAGAATGGGGAAAGACAGCTCTCTCCTTCCCTAAACGAACCCATCTGCAACAATTCCAATTTCAATCCAAATAATATCTGAGGTTTGGGATTCAGCAGCAAACTAGCTTTGAGTCCTTAATCCCAGCGCCTGATGTTTGGGGGTGTTGGGATTTAGAGCTAATTAATTCAGCCACCTGTAATTTTTGCTCAGATGTGCTGTCTGCCTTTTCCTTAGATATATCATATGGTTTGGAAGCTGCAGACAATGCTGGCCTGAATCCTAATGCCCCGTACTGCTTATTTTTAATTTTTTTCCCTTATTTTTTCCCCTACAAGTTTTCCTGTTTCTTTTTGTTTTCTTCTGCCTTTCTCCTGCCGCTGTCTCCCTTGTCTAGGTCCTTACTCCAAAAAAAAACTAACCAAAATAACCCACCTGGCATGCAGTAAGTGATTGGGCACGAATGGAACAGTCTTGTTCCCTTCAGGGCTGTCTGCAGAATGATGCTCCCAGTGCCTGTCCCAGTCTCCCTGGCTGGTTTCATCTAAGCACAAAAGATTCAGTGCTGAGCGTTCCTGTTGGGAACAAGGCTTCAGGTGATAAATATTGCAAGATCTAGAAAGCCCAGGAGCCCTGTCCTGATTTCTTTCCCTTGGCAGTGAAAGGATGGAAGAAGAATGAAAAGATAATTAGTTTGGAGTTTTCAGAAATTAAATGGAAAAGGTTAGTTCATTCCCTTCTAACGCCAAGTGAAAGCTTGGGCTTAAACTGTCCAGGCTCTAAGGTCCGTCAGCCAGAGAGTGTGTCTGCTTGTTCGTTTGCAAAACACCCTCTGCTCTTTTGTTCCTGTAAAAATAATGCCTTGCAATAACTAAGGCTGGAGTCAGTTTTCCCACATCTGTAGAGCCTGGAGCTGTTATTTTTTATGACTGCTTTTCACATTACATTAGTGCCAAGTGAGCCTGGGAGCTGGATTCTGCTGGGTGCCGCAGAGGCAGGCAGAGAGGGAGGCAGCTGCAGCCCCAGCAGCTTGGAGCCCGGGGCTCCGGCCAGGAACCAGCTCTGGGCGTTCACGGGGAGCTTAATGGCTTCAGTGGGAGCTCCACGCTGAAGAAGAGCCTCTCTTCACGTTTTATGCAGGCCCAGAGGCTAATGAGTACATGAAAAAATGAAGAGGGATGGAGGATGCCAGAGCAACAGGAACAAGATCGTGTTGTTGTGCTGATTACCTGTACATCCAGCTTTTTGGTGCCTGATACAGACGCGCTAAACCAATCAACGGTACAAGGCTCATCTCATCCTCCGCCCAGCCAATATCAGCAGGACTGTGAGTTTCTGAGCTAGCCCATTTGAATTTCCAAATCCCCACCAGATTTACTTTGATTTTGCAAGGGAAAATGATCTGTCTTTGCAGGATTTCCTGGTTCGATCTCTGTTTTCCCAGGTTGTTAAGGATGACTGGCAATAAAACTTCCCCTGAGCCACATTTGTCATTTCACTTTACGTGAAATGGTAGCAAACTTGAGAAAATCCTACAGCTGCAAGCCCTCCGTGCAGTGTGGAAGTCTGTCTTGCAACTACATCCTATTGCCTGGTAGATGCAGGTGTATGAAAACCCTCCCTTGTCTCCTGCTACCTTACCAAGCATCAGCTTATATTCCTGTCTCATGCAATCAGGCAGCGGAGCTGTAGTTTCTGGTGCTGGCAGCTGCTCATTAATATTGTCATCCATGCTTGGATCTGTCTTGAAGACTCGGGTGAAGCGCTTTGATACTGGCCTAGTCAGACTGCTAATTCATGTTACTGCTGTTTCCCTTGCAGAAATCTCTCTTTTGAAGGTACAGAGAGGCCACCCAGGTTGTTTCGATTGAAGGTCAGGGGACATCTGTGGTGGTAGCAACAAATAGGCCAAAAGGACCCTGGAGCTCGTGGGCCATTGCTGTTTGAATGAGATAAAGTTATAACTATTTAACATTTCTGGGTGTGAAATTAGAATGATCACATAATCTCCTTAGTCTCTGGCTACAGGTCCAGCATGGGAATATGAATCTTAATTGGTATTTTCTTATCAATACACTCAAGTTGAGGGATTAAGGATAAGACTCTTAATACAACCTGAAATTTTGGAAGATGCTTCTGATTTCAGTGTGATCAAAGAAGCATCGCTGGTGCAGAGAGAGCCTGGGGGGAAGGAGTGTAGGAACACGAACGTCCATTCTCAAGGTGCACGTGCTCTGCACACACCGGCCCAGCCGTGTTCCTCACCTGCACGCCTCACGTACAGCCTGTGCAAAATGTCTCAACGAATCAGTAACACAGGCAGGTAGGAAATGCAAATGCATCATTGCTTGGTCTCTGGGTAGTTTTTTAGGCATTTTATTGACATGACACTGCTCTAAATGGTGTTCCATAAAAAAAGATCTGTGACCATGTGAATAAATACACAAAGGACTCTTGTTGATTGCTCTATTTTTATTTGCCATTTAAAGTTAAGGGCATGGTTAAAAACTTTGCTGAACAGTGATGATAAGATGAATCCCCTTAATGCATACCAAAAGATGCATTACAGCCGCACATTGCATCTCCTCTGTCTTCTCCTAAATACAGCGTCATGAATCACTGTGTAAATGCTAAACTCTTGCCGTCCTACCAGATGAAGAGTGGCAGGTATAATATGCCATCAGCCTGGTCCCAGAGCACCAGCTGCTGGCTTCGTCAGGGTGACCTGGAACAACAGCAGGATGCGTGGATTGGTGTATTTTCCTCCGATTAAGTGCGAACTCGGGGCTCCTTGGAGTACATTAGTGTGCAGGAATGCCCTCTGTGCGAGACTGCCTGCCAGCACGCATCCCTGTCCATCTTCATTTGCAGTGAAAGGCAGAGGTTTGTACCTTCTGTGGTAGTAAATGGCCAAATAGGATGGCAATAACCAAATCTGCAATTCTCTTCTGTTGTGGGAGCTCTTCCTCTGCTCCCTCCCTGTCAGCTCCAAGTTGCATTTCTCTCTTCATTATGTCAGCTATAACTATATATCTCAGCCCTCCTTCCCTGCTCCCCCTTGTTCCCTAGAGCTTTTCCTGT
This sequence comes from Nycticryphes semicollaris, assembly GCA_013400055.1. NCBI lineage: Eukaryota > Metazoa > Chordata > Aves > Charadriiformes > Rostratulidae > Nycticryphes > Nycticryphes semicollaris. Next base: position 15,787 of record VXBJ01003682.1, read on the forward strand.
GAAGATCTTGTATTTCATTCTTTCTTAACTGCAGTTATGTCCTCTGCCTGACCATCAACCTTAGAAGTTGTATGGGTACAAGGAAAGACTGCTACACAGGGGGATATTTCCATCACCTTACTCTAAAATGCCTGGGTTCAAAGCACGTCTCTGTAGACTCCTCTCATAGTCACAAGACGAATTCCTCTTGTGAGCAATTCTGAGCCAGACCGAGCTTAGGAGTAGAGGCAGCTTGGAGTGAGGAGGAGCTGACGATATCAGTTTAATAATCATCCCTTTGTGAATGAGAACTTCTGTGCAGACAGCCCTGAGTGCAGAGATGATAAGGCAAGAACCCCCACTTGTTTTCATTTTTCATTGCTGTCAAGCTGGAAGATCACAAGATCTGGCTAGCATAGCGTAGCATATCCATGTGCTGGGCTATGTCTTCTCTTGAAAACATCCAGCGTTGAAGGCAGTTAGAGACTGACAGAGCCACAGCCCAGACAGTGGCCTAATCCAGGCTGGGAATCACAGTGGGTCCTGCATTAGCATGCATCAGGCCTCATTTTCCTCTCAAATCACTGTATATCAGCAGTATTTACAACTGTATATTTCCATCTTGTTACTGATAAAAGAATTGTAATTATTTTTTTAGCTTCAGTGGCTGAAAGGTTAGAAAGTGAAGTGGATATTTTATTCCTAGAATTCAGAGCATTTACGATTTTCCTCATTATCCAGATGGAGGTGGGGACACATGGAGGGACGTGACTGTATATATTAAGGATGTCATATACAGAGTCAGTGGCAAACTGTGACAAACTCTTATAACTTCCAAGACCAAATGGTATAAGAGAGACCAAAAGAAAAGCCTGGCAGAAAATGACAAACGCTCCCTTTCCAGGGAGCCAGAATCCCATCTAACTCAAACAGCCACCAGTACTGTTCTTGGCAGTGTAGTGTCAAGTCTCCTGAAATTGCCCTGCTGCTTAATCCTTCACGCCTAGCATAACACGATGCTTAATTAAATATACCGCTCCCTCTTCCAAGTAACGTTTCAGGAGTAAATGGAACCCTTGGCCTCAATGAACAGGCCATGTTGTGTGTAGTTATTAGAGTCAGTTTGTGAGATGAGCTCGCTGTGCTGCAGAGATGGTTATTGCAATACAGCTGTCAAAGACAGACGCTGCCCGGATCGCAGAGGGTGAAGGTAAAGCTGCCCAGTCCCGGCAGCCTCCCCGCTCCGACCAGGCACAGCCAGGAAAACCTTCAGCCTTGGGATGCAACACAGCATCCCAGTCCAGCCCCAGTTGCCCAGGCTGGAGCCTGACAAAGCAGGATTTTATTCCCCGTGAGAGCAGTAATGGGCCGTGTTACACCACTGAGCAGGGCTGCCTGAGCTCACCCAGGCTGTGCCGTTACCAACCTGCTTTAAATTAAACTTTTCTCTTCCGTGTGGCATAGCCTCAAACCCCTGAGCTCGGGAGCCTGGTGGTACCCGCTGTCTTAGTGTGAGATGTGGGTTTTTAGAGCCCTGCCAGCGTAGGAAAAGTGTGCAATTGGTGAAACCTAAACCTGTGTGGGAAACACCGCCACACCTCTGCGTGGAGCAGAGCTATCACGTTGTGGCTACAGCTGGAAAGCCTGCTTGCCCACAGCCCGGGCCAGCTGGGTGTCAGCCAGGCCTGGAGTGGAATCCATACAGAGGGATTAGTGCGGTGCCAGCACCAGGCTGGAAACCTCTCCTGAGAGGCTGGGAACGTTACCCTGGGCTCAGCATTGCTCTAAAACTGGTCCCCCTCATCTAGATTGGAGCTGGCTCACATCTGCCTGGAGCTGACCCTGTAGATACTCCTTTAAATCCATCATTTGCCCACCAGTTCTCTGCAGAATGGTGAATCTCACCCGGTACAATTACTGTCCAGCTCCAGGCCCTAAAATCAGAAGCTGGTTCTGAGGAGTTCCAACTGTATCCAGGAAACTTTGGGTGATCTGGTATGCACAGGCTCAGGCACTATCTGAAACACTTCAGGAGGCTGCATTTAATTAAAACTGCAAAATAGAACAATTAGCTGAGGCTGAAAATTTCCTACAGCCTCGGCTGAGTGTAACGGGTATTTTCTAATCTCTCTATTTATCTTATTGTTAATCTGTAGCTATCAGTTAAAATAATTCTCCAAACTTTGATGGGTTCATTTGGAAACTACTCAGACAACAGTGGAATCATTTAACTTTTCTTGTGTGAAGCTTAATTTGCCCTCGCTTTTTTTTTCAGTGCTTGCCATTTATTAAAGGGGGGTTTGTGTGCTGATCTCAGGCCTGATACGTTAGAAGATGCTGTTGGGGAACCAACACTGGCTCTGCTGGCAGAAAGGGCAGGATATCATTTAAGGCAGTTTTCAGGCGCTGTAGTAACTCCCAGCTTTAGTCAGTTGAGGCAAAACACACGGCAGAGTCTTGGGCCAGGAAAAAGCAGTTGAGGTATGGAGCCTTTGATGTCTGAAAATTGGTTTTCTTCAAAAGGAGAAAAAGCTTCCTGTCAGTTCACGGCTACAGTCACGGGCAGCAGTGGCTTTTTCCTGTAGTCACAGTTCAAAACCAGACTAAAAGTTAAAGAATAAATAGTGTGTAATGCTTAGTCAGTCACAAGGCATTACTTTAGGTCCATTTTCTGCTCGTCAGGCTAGGGGCATCTAATTGAATTGGCACTGGTGAGGAACTGTATTGCCAGGTCGGGGTGTCACGAACTTCTGCTGATGCCAGGAGTCACAGCCCGTCACAGCCACGCAGCTCCTGTCACCCTGTCCCAGCCCACCTCACAGTGGGGCTCCCTGGGCTCGGCCAGGGTTTCAGTCCCACCATTCTGTCCCGGATGGCTCTCTTTGCCATGCAACAAGGCTGGCAGCTCTGGCCCATGTGTGTTTTGTTTATTTTTTGTTGAATCCAATGTAGGTGCTGCTCTTTGGGGCGGTTTCACAGCAGGTGCTGGGCAGGCAGAAATAACCCGTATTGTCTGCTGGCCTCAGGCAGCGCTTGGGGCTGCAATGGGGGGGACAACAGCTCTCCCTCCCTGCCCCCTCTTGCTGCAGCCCTCCAGTTCCACCTTAGCATTTGATTCAATAATCATGAATAAACTGTGGGAAGAGCTGACCTTTGCAGTCACCCTTCCCGCACAAAGCTCGCGTTCTCGCTGAAAGCTGCATTTTTGGTTTTAGCATGAGTTTTAAGCACTCTAATTAAATCAGGGACCTGGTTTAATAATCCTGGTTGGCTCAGGCAGCTGAGACAATTCGTTCACAGTTGCTTTATTAATGCAGCAGTAATCTCCAGGTTGGGAGTTCACCTCTTTACTCATTCATCCACTTCTTTGGGAATGGGGAATGATTTTTAAAGGAGCACGTGCTCTGGCTGGGAAGGCTCAGCTTCCAGCCCAGTGCACGGAATGAAAGCACTTGCCCAGAGAGGGCAGGGGAGGATGGAGCAGGGAAACTGCACTGACAGGTTTCCGTCGGGCTTTCGCATTATACCACTTTGTATTTCCACAGCACCCGGCATAGTTCAGGTCCATTAAGTCTCACATCTAACCCTCTGGGTACCCACAACAATTAATAAATTATTGTCACCTGCCTGCCCATGGTTTAGAGCGGACCCAGCAAAACCATGGCTGGCTGAAAATCACATTGTTCTGTAAGTCAGAAGTATGTGGCTTTGACTGTTGAGCTTCCTGTATGTGGCTTGGATTAGAAATTATTCTAGTATCCTCCCGTAAAACTGATACATTCATCTGGTGTCAGATGCTGTTTGCACTCACTAGGGTGTAAACCTGGAGCCGTTCGATTCAGGTTGACAGCTACACCACATAAAAATTGGCATGAGCAAGAGGAGAATCAGTCCCCTGTGTATTTTCAAGGTGGGGAATGAAATGCCTTTCAAAATGCTGCATAATGTACAACCTAGCAGGTATACAGGGTGGTTTTATTTTTCTTGGTCCCCCCCAAATAAGTAAGAGGATAGAGATAGGAAAAGAAGAAATATGCATTGTTCGATACACGGAAGCTATATCACAAAGTGGCTCTAGGGCAGATCTATTTTCTTAGATGACACCAGTTTCTTAGTAGAATATCTGACATCTCAGCTGTTGTAAATCACCACTGCTGTGTTGACACAAGTGAAGCTGCATTGATTTACACCAACCAATGATCTGGTCTTTATTCATTATTATGACCTCAAATTAATCCCTCTGGAGAAAAACAGAGAAGTTGGGAAAGTTGGGCTAGTTTGTTTTGCGTGTGTATTCAGTCAAGACAACTTCCAGAAACTCAGATAAAGAAAAACATTCAAATGAAGCAAAGATGAGTAATTGACGATCACAACTGTGATTATAAGGTATAATTACAATTAGCTGCACAACAGTGTTAATCATGAAAATAATTACATGTCAGCTGTTTCCAAAAGAAAAGGGAACATAATTAAGTGGCCCAAATGGGTGACAAAAACATAGCGCAGGAGTGACAGAGAGGGTGTTGGCAGAAGAGGAACAGGAGTGTACTTAGAGGCAAAGTCCACTGGATATTTGCTTGAGACCTTCCAAAGAAAGAAAAGTGGGGAGTCAAGCTCTTAGCTCTGATAATGGGATATTTAGGTTGATTGAGCCAATTTTAACTCCTAGAAAATGAGGAGAAAAGGAATTTCAGGGATACAGCTACTGGATTTCTAATCTTTGTTAGGTTGGGGCTGTCTTTATTTCTTCTTAAATATTAAGATCAGACCAGTCCTCAAGTCACCTCTCCTTTACTGGACTCCAGAATCAAGTGGAGCTTCTTGGTTTGTCCCATAAAATAAGGCTTGAGGCAGCCACCCAAGTTTTAGAAGATATTTACAGAGCAAATCTCTTTTATTTCTCATGGGGCTGTTTTAGCTGGTTGTACTGGGAGCTTGCTTTTGGTCCTTTCCCTCTTTTTGCTTAGACAGCTACTTCTGGTTCCAGCTGGTGTTGGGTGAATCAAATATTGCAGCCTCCAGAGCAGGTCTCTGTGCCACGGTGTATCTGCCAGAAAACCCAACTGGCCATTCCCTTACACACACATCGTGAATTATAAAAAGCTCTCTTCAGAGAGTGAGGGTGGCAAGTCCTGTAATTTATCTTGTGTGTAATGAGCTTGTTTGAATGGACTGGAAAAGGCAAGCCATTAATTTAGAATAGCTTCTGGGCTCTGCAGAGCTGCAATGCCATTCTACGTATCCACTGCTGTAAAATCTATGGGGTTTTAATACCCTTTCTTGTTTGTTTTATTTTATTTTATTTTATTTTATTTTGTCCTGCTCTAGACTTGGTGCTGGCTGCTCCGGTCGCAAGCTTCTGAATGCATCTTCACCTCACCAGTCACGTGTGAACAATTGAGTAAGTTTGCTCAGTGTAAATCCTCTTCTTTAAACTCATTAAAGTGTGCCAAGCCTCTCCAAGAGCCATTTGACAAACTCCCCTGAGTAGCAAAGTAGTGTTTATTATGATTATTATTACTATTATTATTTTTCTCTCAGCTCCAGCTGTAATGTAAACACCATTATGTTTTAATTATCTGTTTGAAAAGGAGATTTAAAAGTGAATCCTGCAGGAACCTGGCCAGCATACACAATAGAAATCCCCTTGAGAGTCACTCCAGGAGGTGAAATCTGACATGGGAGGCATCCAAGATGTGCTGGAAGGGAGAGGTCTGAATGTCACAGCCATCCCCTACCCACGAAGTGTTTTGTGCCACGGAAGTGGGACTGAAAGCTGATAAATCACCCCCTCCAAGAGGGTGTTTTTCCAGGTCTGTTCTCAGCTGTGTGTTAGGGGAAGGAAGGTGCTGGCAAAAGGATGTTTTTCTGCCTTTGGTAAAGGGATTGTCACCCATTCAGCAGAGAAGGGACCCGGGAACTAAAGGAGCATCATCCTACAGACGAGGGAATGAAAATGCATTGGTTGCCATGGTGCCTCCTCTCAGGCACGATGATAATAACAAGTATGAGATCACGCAGACGGCATCCCTCTGCAGCCCCCGAGACAGATCACCAGCTGGAGATCTGAAATTCTTGGTCAGCTTTTCAGATCCCTTTTCTTCCCCCTCACTCCTAAGCCAGCTCTGTCCCCTGCCCTGTCACACCCTAAAAAGGAGTGTGGAGTCACTGCTTTTTGCTGGTTTTCCTCCCCTTTCTCAAGCTTAGGAGTGGGTTTTAATGTGCAGGATTTGGTGGGGAACGCTTGGGCTCACCCAAGTACAGGAAACAGGAAGGATAAGTTGTCAGGACAGGTGACCAAAGGGCATGCAAATGCCTTGAAGAATTAAAAATGCTGCCAAAAGGAAAGGCACATGGAGGGAGTGAAGTCAGTTCAAAACCAAGACAAGAATGAATTGTTGCAAAACCTGAAAAACATCCCTCTCACGCTTCTTAAGCTTGAAGTAAACTCAGCTTTGTGACCCCTTTTTCACACCCTTGCACTGGGACAAATCTATTTGCCTGTCCTCCTCCACAATGTAATCAGTCCACTGTTTAATGTTCTGCATTTTCCATTATCGCTAATCTCCTCAAATGAAAGGCAGGAACCCAGGCTGCTCCTCTGCCCGTGCCAGAGCCCATGTGTTAATCACAGCCCTCTTGCCTGCCAGGACCATGGAAGCTGGAGGATGGACTGTGATGCACCACATTTTTCTAGACTGCCACGCTCTTTTTCCCCTTCCTGCACCCTAGAGAGGGCAGCAGCCCCCCAGGAGAAGGTGCTGTAACATCATGACTTACGTGTGACCGTAACACCTTAAAATTAAAAGGTTCCCAGAAAGATGGAAGAGGCCCTCCTGCGTCTCGCAAATCCATGCAGCTTAGAATTCTTCTGGGGGGGAATGACACTGTGAAGGCATGAGATGAAAATATTAACACCCCCAGGGTTACCAAATAAAAAAAAAAATTGATTTTTAATAACTTTAACTATCTCTTCAGCTTTCATTAGTCTCCTCTTTGGCTTTATAGTGCTGGGCATGAAGAATATGAGGATTTGAAGAATTAACTGAATTAATGAGGGCTGATTATTAATGTTCAGAGCTCAATAAAAAAGGGAGAGGGAGAACTAAAACACAAAAAAATGAGCTGAAAATAAGGGTAATCTTTCATTCCCCCAAAATGAGATACATTGAATTATTGCTATACTTAAAATTGAAGCACCAAAGGAATGGAAATAAATACCTCCCATTAGCTATAGGAAGACCTGTGAAATTTGCTGCAAGCAAATGTCCAAGTCAGGGAAAGAGGATGATAATGAGAATATGGTACCAAAGATTGTGGCTGAGGCTTTTGGGCAACTCCTTTTGGGCCAGACTTTGAAAAACACTCAGCCTCTGCTGATTGCAGCCAGATCACCAAAGAACCCAGTGCTACTTCTGCCCTGCCTGAGGATCGTAGGGGATCCTGGAGGCAGGAGAAGCTGCTCTATATTAAGAAGCTGTTTAGGGCTTCAGCTCCTCTAAAGGTCTTGTAAAGGGCCTGCTCCTTTGTGCCTTTTGAATTCCCCATCTCCAATGAGAGCTGTACAGACAGAACCATTACTGCTCCCATGCATTTAGGTTGCAAAATCTTCAGGAGAGGGTTTGTCTGTGGAAATCTGAATTTAGCCCAGCCCTACAGTCACAACTGTAGCGCAGATACCTCTGACAGTAATCCCTACCTCCCCTCCATCCCAAAGTCCTAAACAGCTTCGCCCTCACGAGAAAAGCAAAGCACTTAATTATCTGCATAGAAAGAAATGCAGAATTGACTGCCATTGCTCCTTCTCCATGGGTGGGATCGTCCAGGATTGTCAGGGCTAATGGTAATTGATGTTTCCTTTCACACCTGCTCTCTTTCCTGCTTTATTAAGCCTCTGCAAACACTGCTGTCTCTGGGGAAACAGTGGGAGTGGAGGAGGAAGCCTGTGGAAGAGAACAATTCCGGTTGTTCAGCACAGCGTTTTGCTAAATTGCATTCAGCCTCTTTTGCAGAGTAATAAAGTGTTGTCTGAAAGGCAGCATGGAGTTTTAATTTTCTCATTGTCAATGGATGCTGTAATCACGTAATTAACAAAGTGCGGGAGAGAGTCATTTAAAGCAAGCCGAGGGAGCCAGGACATGAAGCAGATGCTTGGGGGAGTGGAGCAACTTTTATTGGAGCTCTTCTAGACCTGGAGACCTTTTTAGTACTTGAAAGATGGAGGAATCCCACTTGGTTAACAGGAGGAGTTAAAAGGAGGCATGTGCTTTGGTCTGCTGTTTTATCCCTGTACTAACTGAAAAATTCAAGGGTTAAGTTTTCCCCTGCGTTGCCCCGATCTGAGAGTCTGGGGGCTCAATGAGGGATAAATCCCAGCATCCAGTCCACTGGTGTCAGGGGATGGGGATCTCTCTGGTCCTGCAGCCTCAAATCTCCAGCTGCTTTTTTTTTCTCCTGCACCTTCAAGATTTCTCCCTACCCCAGCAGTCTTCACTAGAGCTATTTTTCACAGCCACTGCACTTCTACCAGAGTTTATTACTGGTTGGACAGAGCCCTGACTGCTTTATATTACAACGACACCAGTGTTTCTTCTGCTGTGGTTTTGTGTTTTTCCCAGAAGTGAGTAAAGGGCTTTTTGGACCCAGTAGCAGCAGAGCTGTGCGGGTGTTGGGGTTGTCATGGCACCCGCACAGCCGTCGCCTACGTGTGTTGTATCGGAGTAATCAGCAACCCTCGGGGAGACAGCGGGCGGCGATACGTAACCGATAGCTCCTTGGACTCTGTGATCAGCAACAGGCAGCTGATGACTTTTTCAAAGTAACTCTAATAACCCAGTGCACAGACCGTGGGCACAAATGTGGCCGCTGCATCCAGGAGCCCATTTTATGGAGGATCCAGCGGCTCCCGTGCCCCAGCCCTGGCCTGGAGTGGGATTTTCTAGAGCTGAGGAGACCCATGAGTGCGGTGGTCTCTCCTCCCTTCTGCACCAGCTCATCGTGTGGCTTTGGCAAGTGCCAAGATCACTTAAATTTTTCATCACCAATGCTGTGTAAACACCCTGGGGCTGCTCCAGTGCCTGGATGCTGAGTGTGGACCAGGGCTTGCTGCTGCTGAGGACACCACCAGATGCGTCACTGCATCTCTTTTCTCTGCCATGGGCTGGGAGCTGGAGAGAGTCGGACCATGGTGTGCCCGGCAGCCTCCATAAAGCATCCTCTTCTTACCCTCCCTCTTTCTATTCACTCATAGATATTTTAGGGTGAGGAAACACTATGTACCTACCAGGGAAAACTTTCTTCTTCAGTGGCTGTTGACCAAAGAAAGAGATTGTCTAGAGGAAGGAGAAGAGAGGTGCTATTTTTTATGCAGGAAATGCCTCCCTAAGTCTGGGAACCCAGTAAACAATTACAGCAATGGAAGGATCCCGGAGATTTAGAGATGTAAGAGTGCTGACAGAGGCTAAGCTTGACCCATTTATCTCTCAGCCCCTCTCAGCATATTTAGCAGCAGCTAAGAAGCACCTCACAAAATTGAAACCAGTGAATTTAAATGATAGCCTCTTCTGTTCTGGCTTTTTAATTTAACATCCCTTGGATTCTCCCCTCCCCACTTTGCAATGTAGAGTCCTCTTCTTTGCCAGTGATATATGTCGGGTCTGTCGCCACCTCCACACCACTGAACTGGAAATTGTTTACCAAATGGCCATTACGGGTCTGCTGACATTCATTAGGAGGAGATGCCAGCTTGCAGGTTGCAGGCAGCGAGCGCAGACACTTTGGGACAACTGAAGTTCAGGGCGTTGGTTTGTGGACCAAAGTGAGCTGAAGGAAACGCTGCAGATAAGGAAAGGTCACGGTGTTCCTCAAGATGTTTTTCTGCTGGGAAGCTCCTTCAACTATCAGACCTCTTTTGAAGTACTTGTTTGCTTTATACCTCATTAACTGGGAAGGAAATCACCCATCAGAGCCCATAATTCTGCGTGCCTGACCTGTGGATGCTCCATACTTATATGACTTCGAAGAAACCACCAAGATTTGAAGTAGTATTTATAGTATGACAGTGTTTACAGGCACCAGCTGAGAACAAGACCTACAGTAGGAGGGGTCTCACACATCTGTAGTGAAAAATGTGTGAGGAACGAGGTTATGGGCTTAAAAACTGAGGGAGGAAACAGGATTGCACGGGAGGACAGTGTTGGGCAGTGGGTCAGGTTTGACACCCTACTATCAGGCACATGCCTTGGTGACTGTTCATGAGCATCAAAGTAGAACAAGGATGTGCTGAAATTCAGTATCTTATTGAGGCTTCAATACGTACTGGGATTTAATGGGGAACAGCATCCAGATTGTATAAAGGTTTGAGACAGAGACCACTAATGGACCTGCCCCTGCAGTCAGTGGAGGGAAGTAGCTGCAATTCTTGCATAAATCATCTCTGGGAGACAACATTACTACCTGATATTAAACCCCTAAATAGTATGTGCTGTGCATCCCTCACTGCTGTCTTGAATTTAGGCGTCATAGTTGGTGGTTTGTCTCTCAGAGCCTCATTTAGTGTTTTGGGTGTTGGAACCAGACAAAGACCTCCAACATCTCATTTTTACCCGTAACATCACCGCATCTCTGCAAAACTGATGCCAGATTTATACACAAGCAGAAATGCACTGGCTCAGTGGAGTGACTCCCAGTTTGTGTGGGAGTAAATAAAAGGAGCATTATTTCTGTGTGTGCTGCATGCAGCCCCTGTTAAGATTTTCTTCAGGACTGTCACTGTCTGCAGTCACCCTTCCAGATGGGGGAAGAAGAAACCTCGCTGGTAGCTACAGCGCTAGCAGCAGTGCAGAGCTTGTCTCATCTGCAAGTCACTGCTTGCACAGCCCGCAGCCACCCACAACAGTAATTATTCACAGCTCTTTAAATTCCTTTTGTACTGCTCTGCTGCAATTCTAAATCACTCCATCAGTCGTGACAGTTTATGAGAGCTGATGTGGCTCATCCTCTGGAACAGACAAGCGGGCATAGGAGTGATTATTCCATAAACTCCATTTTATTTTTCATCCTGTGTCTTCCCTGATCCTTAAGCCATTAAATATCAACTGCTTTTCTTTTTTCTTTGCTTTTTTTTTTTTTCCTTTCCTCTCTTGAGCAACTCTTGTCAGCAGGGCTGGAGCCTGAGTTGTTGTTTTTTTTCATAATACCCCAGTGTGTTCACAGCTCCACCACTCCCCCACAAATGACAGGCTCCATATTGTGCCAGGGAAAGGTAAATTGTTAAGTGCATTTACTTCTGTTAACAGAACAGTCGACACAGAGCAGCCTCCCGTGTCAGCTGCCAGGCAGCCGGCTGGTTTTTAAGCAGCTGTCACTTGGGTACCAGGGAAGGATAAACTGCATTCTGGAAACTCAAAGATGCAGGGAAGGGTATTTGCTTATGTAGCTCCTGTAAAATGATAAGCTTTATTAATTAATCACTCCCTTTGTAGGGTAGGTGTTGGAATCAGACAAGGGCTGGTCAGTAAAGGTGGGAGCAGGAGCATCGGGCAGGAGCGGTGCTGGCAGGAGAAGGAGGAAGAGGAGGAGGAAGAAGAGGAGGAGGAGGAGGAGCTGTGCCAGGGTTGATGCATCACCCCGATGGTGTGTTATCCCACAGGATAAGCTGTCCCAAGGCTGACCAAGGCCTCACAGGTAAACTCTAACGACTCTCCTTAGCTTACCCTCAGCAATGTGTAACAGGAATAGCCCTACTGAAAGTTAACAGGCTATGCCAATGTAAAAATCACTGAAGCCTAGAATTTTAAAATTCGTTTAAGTGCCTGGCAGCCCTTGAGATCAATGGCAGTTAGATACTTATAATCCTTTAAATACAGCAGACCTTATTGAAAGCCAGTGAAGTCAGTGGAAAGATTCCTGTTGATTGCAACAGATATTAGTCCAAGATGGAAATGTAAGAGAGAATCCGGGATCCTGTTGGTTCCTTCTGATGTTACCCTACAGGTGCTGGTCTCACCGTGCATCGGCACAGACCAGGGTTCTTCTTCAAAGGGGCACGTTCAGATGTAAAACTGGAGCAGTAAATTGTTTCCAAACGCACAGCTAGGTCAAGGGAAGGAGTCAGCAATCCCTGGGCAGTTTTATGATCTCATTTAATTTCTCAAGTATATCAGTCTGTGGTTCATATAGTCCCTGACATATGTACTTGGCCAAAGCCTAGGAACAGGAGTATGTGGGTGGCGGGATAACTCTGGACGAGACAGGAATATAGACTCTTATCAGCAGAATGAAATCATCAACCCTTTATTGGTTTGAATTACTTACCTTCACTCTCCTACAGAGCCAGATCTCAAGCTGATATATATCGGCCGAGGATCTTTCTCATGGCAGCATTATCAGCAGAGAATAAAGTCCCTAGAAATGTGCATTAATCATCTAGGAGGAAGCATTTGCATCTACATGCACAGCTGAAGTTTGCCTTGAGGTGTGCCAGTTTTGTCTCTGTTTAGAACAGTAGCTGTATCAGCCAAGCCAAGGGCAGGATTCGTGCCAGCGAGGTCCGGAGCAGCAAAAGAGACTGAGGTGTAAATGTGGCCAGGGCCTCCCCTCCTCACAGGCATTTACAAACCTGGCCAAGGGGAGCCTGCATTTTGTTTGGTACCCTCGCTGCACTCAGAAGCACAGAGGATTACTCCAGGCTTTGTGTTGAGGGCTACAGTCCCCGTCTGCTCCAGAAAACAGCTGTACGAGGCCACCCAAGTGCCCGAGGAGGGGAATTAAGCTGCAAGATGGGTGGTGAGGTCATGTAACACCACGAAAGCTGTAATTTTCCTGCAATTGATTTCCTAAAGACAACTTGTGGTCTGTGTGCAGTGAAAGCTAATTTAAACAAGAAAGATGAGTCTTTCCAACACACCTTGATTGGCAATTGTGATAAATTCCTATAATTACTATTGACTCCACAGAGGGTTTTCGTTTGTTAAAGGTGTTGCTGAAATGACAGCCCAGCAATGGAATAAAACAGGAGAAGGGGAAAGTTACACAAAATGCCAGTCTTTGCAGGGTTCCCTGAACAGATCTGTGATGAGCCACCAGTTTTCCTTCTCTCTCCCACCAGCACCTCACTCTCACAGTCAAATAATACACACTGAAATAGTTCTGTTCTGTATTCGGTCCAGGTGGTTTCCAACATAGCCATTTATTATTCAGTCCTTGTCCTGAAACATGGAGCAACGTGTGCAGCTTGAATCACATGGGTCTTAGTCATAGGAATAAAATATTTACAAATGTGAACTATTTCACAACTCTCTATGGTCTCTACCAAGCATTGAGAAATCAGGAGTATCATCCAGAAATATTTTGATCTCTTTTTAGAAAGTTGTGAGTTTAACAATGTGGCATCTTCAACTTCTTCGAGTTGCTCTGGCTTCATGTTTTCAAGCTTTTGTCATTCCCCCTCTTCTTTTTTAAGAGAAATTGAAATTGTGGTATTTTTGCCATGGTTCGGGCACTAAAACTGTAAGAAAAAATAAGATCTGAGACCCGTGATAAAACAGCAAACCCAGGGAACATTACACACCCCCTCCAAAATTCATCATAAGGTTTGCAAAGCCCTAATCCCTGAGGAGGCTTTCCAGATCTGTTTAGAAGTTGTTCTTGCCTCAGAGCTTCCAGGACAAGAAGAACAAGGGAAAATGAAAAGTGCAGACGGACTCTGGGTTAAATCATCTGTGGCCGGGAGGGGTCCTGGGTTCTGATGCATTGACTTCAGTGGGATTTGGCAGGAGCTCAGGAGGAAAAAAGCTCCAGAGCTGTTTTGCTCCCATTAAGGAATGAAAGTATGAGGCCAGGTCACCCCAGAGCTCCTCTTGGTTGCTGAGCTTTTTTAACCAGCTTCCCATGCGTCCGCTAAGTCCGTTATTCCCTTCCCTGCTCTTTGGAGACAGCCCCAGAGCCCTTGCTGGTTTGTAACTTCGCAGATTAAGACACACGGGGCTGGAGTCACAAAGAATGGCAGTCTGCATGACCAAACCCAAAGGGACCAGGTATTTTCCCCCTGAAAAGAAAACTACATGTTTACATCCGCTATTTGTTTCCAAAAGAAAAGCAGTTTACAGGCGGCAGACAGACAGAAGCTGCGTCTTCTGTGTGAAACACTCAAAAGCAGGCAGGAATCATATTGGCCACACTTAAACCTGCCTCTCTGCTTTATAAATTTTCATACCCTAAATTTGGCCAATTGTGTGGGTGTGGAAAGCTCAGCCAGAAGCCGTGATTCTTGCAGTGAAGAAGTGAGTGAACACAAAGCAACCGAAAGGGAAAAGAACAGCAGGTAAAATGAGTGCCTTGTAGGAGCCCTCCACTCATTACTGCAATGATGATTTGACTTGTGCACTTTTGCTTTTGGGCTTTTTCCCTCCTTGGAGACAGAACACTTAATGATAAAATACCACCTTTGTTAAAGCAGAACTAATATTTAACAGCTGCAAAGAAACCAGTTCATGCTGGAGTCAGCGTCTGCAGTGGAGAAGGAAGGGGGAAATGTCAAGGGCACAGCAGGTGCTGCAGTTTCCTCCCAGCCTGCTTGTGTCTGCCTTTAAAGTGGGTTTCTAGATTGCTCATGCCCAGGCCCATGTGCAAACTGCAGATCCAGCACTCACACGTGTGCGTGGATCTGTGTGACCTGTGCAAATCACGGCCGTGACCACGCTCAGCTGCCTGCAAGGTGTGGTGTTACCTGTGTCCTCACTTGGCAGAGCTGGAGCTGGGGCAGAAGTGTCCCCATGGCCCTCTGTACGTGTAAGTGCCGTCAGATCCATGTGCTAACATCAACACACCTTGTTACACATGTCAGTGTGCCACTGCACAAGTTCATACGTGACTGCAGCCACCTCCTGAGTGCCTGGCCCTGCTCACAACCACGGAGAGGTCTGGCCTTTACTCCCCATCCTGAAGAAGGTGAGAGCTGAACAGCTAAAACCACACCAGCTTGAGTCCCTCCAGCCTTGCCGAGACCTTGCCAAAGAAGCTGACAGGTCTCTTCTCTCACTCGCAGGCAAATTTCTTTGTGGGGAAGGAGCACTGAGGCCCCGGCTCAGCCCTTGTGTACAAATTACAATCCTTGGGATATTTGCTCTGGAGGAGGAGGACAGAACAGGCTGGGTGCAGACACAGAGCCGGTTGCTGAGCCAACAGGGGAAAAGAAAATGCAGGCACTTCCTACAGAAATGTCTGACGAGATACTGGAAAAATTTCAGGCAGAAAAGTTGCTGTAGTTTTTTATTTCTGTAAGAACTTTGTGGGACAAGAAGGAGTGAACTTCTGGCACTAAGGGACATTTCTGAATCAACTCTTCCAGTGAGTGCCATGACCCTTCTGGAAGGCTCAGCACAGGGGTTGTGCAGACTGAGACTGAGCTTTGCCAGTGACTGGGTTACTGTTCTCAGTGGGGGTCTGCATTCGACTCAGAGACCTCTCTGCTGAAACAGAGGGAGAAAGTTCCCCAAATCTACGTTCAAAGGCCTGTTTGTCTCCTTTAGATTTTCACTGGTTTTAGTGGGATTCTAACACACCCAAGGGAAGTGAGGGCAGTCAGGACTGGGAACTTTCTTTGCCCACTGATGAGGGAAGAGGCGGGCTTTGTTTCTTACCCCACCTTTCAGAAAGGCATTGTGACTACATCTTCCCAAACTGGGACCTTATTTTCACTGAGGAAGCTGCTGTGAACTTGGTCCTGACAGAATATCTCAGAAATAACCCCCAGAAAGCTCAGACACAGATCTGTGTAATGGTGCAAGAGAAATGGGAAACTGGGTCCTGCATCTGCGATGGGGAAGGATGTCTCAAAGGATTAGCGTCCTCACCTATAGTTTGCCAATGTTTCCTGTTAACTGCATCATCCAAAATTAGCCCCTTTCCACTTCTTTCCTACCCATCTCCATGCCAACACAGCCCTACGGTTCCCAGTGGGATTACTTTGTAGGTAGGCTATTTTAATGAATGGCAGAATCCGACCTGTCTTCTTGCTGACACAATACTTTCCTGCCATTCCCACCATTCCTAAGTCATCACAACATCTCTGCATTAGTGCAAGAGACGTATTACTGCCTTAATTCTCCTCCTTCTCTGGAATTCCAGGAATACATACACATATTCCAGGTCTCTTCTGCATTCTAGCCAGAGCTCGGCGAGTGCAGTGTCTGTCTGTCACACCGGTTACAGCTATAGCATGAGTAATTTGGGTGAGAAGGGAGGTGAGGGAGCAGAAAAAGAAAAAGCTTCTCCAAATCCTTCAGCTCTTCACTTGGACACCGTGAATGAGATATTTAAATACGTTGCCGTGGAAACAATCAAAGAGGGGGTCTTTGTGTGTGTGTGAGTGTGTGTGTTTTAGTAATCCCAAAGGGGGTATTTAATTGGAATCAACCACAGCTTTTTAACTGTGTTTTAAATTGGAGAGAAATAAAAAGAAGAAGCTGCCAGAAAAGGAACATTAAATAAAAGGGGGGGAAAAAAAAGCCCACATGAAACAAGATGGGGGGAGAAAGGGAAATCAAAAGAATAAATTTACTGTAACAGGCAAAGGATTCATTAGGGTTACAACAAAGCTCAGTTCAATTTCCCTCCTATTGACATTAACGAGTTTGATGTAGGTCCAGCCTGAAAGGCAGCAAGAACGTCTTTCCCTCTGCCCCCCTCCTCCTGGTCCCAGGGGACTCAGCAGCTGTCTGGAAATTGCTCTGCACAGGGGAATAAGGTTTCTTTTCTTCCTTCCTTGCAGTTTTCTTTGTCCGCCCGTCCCCGCGTTGAGCAGTGCCCTCGGAGCTGCCTCACCACTTTCCAGTGTTTCTCCTCCGACTGGGACAAGCTGTTTTATTGCCAATGAACCTGAGATGTTATTTATTACTATCCTGCAGCTTGAATACATTGGGCTTACCAGGGTTATTTTTGGTCCCAGCCACAGCCCCTCTAGGCTCGTAATTAACTTTTATTATTGTTAATGTTAGTATTGAAGTTGCTATTTAAGCTAAAGGACACTGTTAGTATAAGAACAACCTCACTGGGAGTAAACTTGTGCTGGAAATTAGAGTGAATTCTGTGCCTTGGAAAGACTGGTCTTGAACTAAGGGCAGCAGGAGAGTAAGACTAACAGTTTTAAGAGAAAATTTGATGGGGTGAATGAGATTTTGTCTCAAAGAGCTGAACTTCATGGACCAGAAGGTCTTTTCCAATCTCCTGCTCCTATGTTTTATGCTTTTGGTATTAAAATGAGATGTCAAAGGGTCTGAATTACAATGCCGTGTGTATTCAGTCACGCACACACAGAGTAGGAGCCAGTTCCTGACCCTTGTGTAAAAAGACAAGATTACATTTGAGATTAATTCTGCATGGACGGAGGTGCCAGTACATGCACATTAAGGAAGGGGCATTGATCCCAGGTGCCAGGATCAGCCTCTGATGTTCTGCTGCAGAGAGAGCCAGCACTAAATTAGCACACAAGATAGACAGTGGCTGGGAGGAGTCCAGGGGCACAGCAAAAGGCAGGGACTTATTCAAGGTCCGGTTTCAGTGTTATTTTTAGACACAGCGCATTTTCACCATCCTCTGGAGAGGAAACGGGAGAATGCTGCGTGGTCCTACTGCCTTTCTAAAGGCCTTGGATGACAGAAGAAGTTAGGAGGTTTTCTCATTATTAATAACCACCTACTGGACTCATAAGCGCAGTTGTTAGAAACTGGGAATGCCCAGGGAGGTGAAGAAATTGGAGTCTGTGGTGGAAATGCTCTGCACTTGGTACTGTCCCAACGCACGAGGACAGCAGTCTGTTGGAGATAAGCCTCAGAGAACCTGCTGCGCTGTCAGAAGCAGCTTTACCTCTTGGGCCAGGAATGAGGACACGCTGAGCTTCCTACAGTTGAAACCATTACATTTTGGGCAATATTCTCCCCTCCTGCTTGGCCATTCCTTGACTGGGTCTTCCAGTTTTCAACCACGACAGCTCCGAGCCCTTGCTCAAGTGCAGAAACCTCTATTGCTTCTCCCTCCTGTTCACCATAAGCCAAACTCCTCCCTGCCAGCCTTTCCCACTTACTCCCCCCACTCTTTGCAACCAGCACCTTCCTTGAAGAAGAATAGCAAGAAGGAAGATGTATAGCTGTAATAGATTTTCCCCGCTGGAGTGTACATTAAATTTAAGGCTTTGCTGTGGACACTGAATGGTTGGTCATTAACGCACCTCAAACCAGCAGCATAAAACAATCCTCATAAGTGCTACCATGAAAAATGGTGGCAGAGATCAGAAGTGATCAGAATGCAGACGGGAGCTGCAGCTCTCGGCGTAAAAATGATTAATGAAAAATCCCCAGCATCCTTTCTTCTCTTTGCAAGGGATGAAGCGAGTGAGCTTGACAAGAACAACGGCTCCTCATGTGAGGAGGATAATAGCAGGAATGATATGTCTCCAGGAGATTCCCAAGGCCTTGTGCACACATAATAAATTGCCCTTGTCACTTTTGGGAAACTTATGAAGAAAGATCACCAAAGCCAGCAGAAGCGGTGAGGGAAAAGAACAAAAGATTCTACCCCAAAGAGCCCAGCCTTGCCTGGGAGAGGCACCGGCTCTGCTCACCCCTTGCCTCCGTTTGCTCAGCAAAGTGGTTTTGAAGTGAACAGAAGGAGTTGGGTCCCCAGGCTCATAAAGTATCTGCCAGTGTGTGACGGCAGTAAAGCCGAGAAAGGGACTGCAAGATGCAGAGCTGCAGATCTTGAACCCTGCGTTAGAGAGAGCAGAGGAGGCTGCTGAAGCACTGGCAGATGCTGGCAGTCTGGTGTCTGGGTGACCGACAAGGATGTTGTGGTAGGTGAGTGCTTTGGCTTAGGAGAGCTTCTTTTCTTCTTGAATTGAGTCAATTTTCTTACACGGATGGGGCAAACCAGCTCATTTCCTCCTGCCTTCATTCCCTGCCTGGAAAATGGAAATGTTTCCTTTCTGTGCTTCCTCGGGTACTTACATTCAGATTTTTTGGGGCCGGTGCTGTCTTCCCACTGTACACGTGTATCAGGAGCTGCAGATACAAGAGCCAGTTGTCACACAAATACGGAGGAGCCTTTTTGAGGCTGCTGTGGTTCTCCTTTAGGTGTGCTGCTCCATACGAGCCATGCTGCACAGGCTGAGCTTTGTCTGAGTGAGCCCATTGGTGAGCTGAGGGGGGATTTAAAGAAGGGGGGTCGCAGTGGGAAACCTGCTTTAATTTCCTACTCTGCCTCGAGCTTCCACGTGACACTGTAAATCACTGAAAGCAAGGAACGTGGAGGTAGATGGACTTTGCAATGCTCACCTGGTACTGCCCAAAGCACCCAGGGCCCATCTAACAGAGTTCAATCAACACAGCTCCCGGCGGCTCTGTGTGCATATGCAAGAAAGGCAATTTCACAGAGCAGGGGTCCTTCAGGCAGTGACTCAGGAGTGAGATAGTTTCCCTTTGTGAGTCATCTGGTAAGACTTAAGACCTTACAAATGATCTCTGTGGATTTTTCCTTTAGCCTCTCTGTGTCACACCCTCTGTATTTTAATGATGGGGATGACAGCACTTGCTGTTATCCTCCTTTCCCGTGGGCATTCGTTGGAACACCGGCTGCAGGTGGCTCACCCTCCCTTGCTAAAGCACCATCAGCCTCAGCTGTGAGAATATTTCCATGAGTGCCTGCCAGGTGCCTGGAGAAGATAAAGGCAGGTCCTGGGTTGATGGCTGCCCTTTGGATTTCTACCATAGCTCCAGGACTGGCTGTGAAAGGAGGGCTGGGCAGCGGTAGGTAAAAGTACCCCTTGGCAAAACAGGGATGGTCATGGTCAAACAGATGCCACTAATTCTGCCTCGTTGTTCCACTGAGAAAAATAGAAAGGAGTGTTTTTCACTCAAGCTCCAGCTGTCCCAGGTCTGTGAGGGGAGATAACAGCCCACTGAGGCCAGGATAGTGCTGTTGTTGGTGAGAAACCTTTTATGGAGTTGGAGGAGAAGCTCCATTCCACGTTATAGCTCTGGGCAGTATAAATCATCCAAGAGCTGACGCGCAGCAGTGACGTCCCTCACCAGGATGGCCTCACCTGGACACACTTGTTTACCTGCTGTCATATCCCATTAGTCCCAGTGCTTTATGCAAGGTGGGCTCTGGCCTCCCAGGCTCAGCCAAGTTCTTTCAAGGTATTTGCCTTCCTCTGTGCAGCGCTGGAACAAGAGCGGCCAGTAGCAGGGTCATTTATTTGGCCTTTCATGCTTCAACATGATGGATGAGGATACTGATAAATAGCTGCCTCTGTGAGAAAGTCTATTCTTGGTCCCTAGCTCTCATATGTGGCTGTATGAATTGTCTTCCTGCTCACCTGCTTCATGAACAACTGTCGAAGGCTTCTGGATCTTTGCATGCTGTGTCCAGGGTTAAAGGCCTCATGCTGTGCCTTACGATAAGGGCTAGGGATTTTCTGCTGCCTTACTGTAAATAAAAGGGAGTTTCTTCCCTGCTTACTATCAGATCCTTCCTGTGGGGCAGTGTCTCCAAGGAAGCCCCACGGACGCCGCTAGGGCCAGGTCAAATCTTCATGGATTTCACAGCCTGTCAAATGTCCGATCCCTTGGTATTTCCCAGCTCTGAAGGAGCTCTGCTCCTGTAACTTCCAGGCCAAGGAATTGCAGCTGCAGATCCCTCAGGAAAAGGGCAGAGGGGAGAACATCCTCATCGGTAACAGAAGAGTTGGGAAAAGGGAAGCTATGGCATGGGAATGGTGTGCAGGAGGCTTGGCTTCAGGGCTGGTTTTGCTTCAGCTCCCTGCCTGACTTTGCAGCAGTCGCTGTGCAGAAGTGTGTGCTTTAATTTTCTCTCCTGTTTCTGAGCATATTTTCCATTATTTTCTGTCTTGTCTATGCAAGACAGAACTCAGGATAGATTTAGATACCTGCATTCTGTGACTGTACATTTCCTAGTGCCATGGGACACTGATTTCATTTGGATTTCTAATTTATTTCACAATACTGTGGAATAATTAGAATTATTAAAGCAAAAATGTTCTTTGCTGCCTGTTTCTATTAGGCAAAGC
The DNA here is from genome assembly GCA_013400055.1 of Nycticryphes semicollaris. Lineage (NCBI taxonomy): Eukaryota > Metazoa > Chordata > Aves > Charadriiformes > Rostratulidae > Nycticryphes > Nycticryphes semicollaris. The sequence goes on from VXBJ01003682.1 coordinate 36,848, forward strand.
AGCTCAGGCTGTCAGGTCTTTGGGGAAGGAGGAGAAGGTTTGTTTTTCACCCCCTCCCAATCTTTTGTCCTTCATGACCTTTACTTTTGCTAAAATTAACATTCACGCTACAAAAAAAAAAACAAAACCAAAAAAAACAGAGGTGGAAAATGGATCCCTCTTCCCATTGCACCAAACATTCCTGCAGAGGAAAGGTTATTCTTTTCATAGTCGTGCTATAGGGCATATCAGATGATATAATCTGCCCTTTCTCAGGCTAAATCATCAGCTTTAATACGTTTTCCTTCTTTCGTTATCACTATCCTCTCCTTGGAACACGAGTGCTTTCCCTGTTGACTGCAGCGTTGCTGGCTCTGCTGGCAGCAGATGGAAAGCCAAGCTGGAGGTACAAGTCGTGTTACCATTAAGGGCCAGCAGCGAAATGGAATGGTTTCTAATGTAACCCTTCAAGTCACCGACAGAGCTGTTTCTCAAAACAACAAAAAAATTCCCCAACCAAACAAAAACAAACAAACAAAAGAATAAATCCCCCAACCCAACCCCGAGGCACAGCTAAGTGTACTGGTTAAATCCTCTCTTTAAGATGCTAAACGTTTTGCAACTGGCTTTGATGGAACTGGGAATTTTTAGCTTTTTACTGGAACAAATCAATCAATCGAGAGCTTTCCTGGATATAAACAAGACAGAATTCCCACACTCTGAGATCAAGCAGCCACATTTTCAAATGGAGGACTGTTCCTGACGATCTGGTTTGAAACATGAGTTTGGGGTTGTCGTGTCCCATCCGCTGAAGCAAACCAGGCCCATTTAATCTTGAGGGCAGGGAATGAAGATTGGAATTTCTCTGCTGGAGAGAGCCAATGCGCCTGCACTTATTCTCAGAAAATTAATTGAGAAGTGGCAAAACATTTTAACTGAAATGGTTCATTTTGGGTTGACCCAGTGTAATTATTTCCCTCCTGCTGACATTTGTCACTTCATAACGAGCTGGAGTTTCCTGTGCAAGTATGAAGTTCACGTGTGGATTCTGGTCTCCCTTAGGCTGATGTTGTCCTGGTGCTGAGACATTGACTTCAGGGGCATCCTGCTTGTTACCTTGCATAAGGGATGTGAAGATCATAGCTGGATTGTTCTTGCAGGGGGTTGTCAAGGAGTCCTGCTAGAGGTCCAGGTTCTATAGTCCCTGCTCTGTTCAAAACAGGCACTAGAGACACATCTCCCTTGACAGGGCTGTAAGAGGCCACTGGCCATCTGGGTTAGGGAGTGCTGGAAGCCATGCCACTTTGGATATTTGGATATTAATGTGAATTTCCCTGACTGTTGACTTGCCGCAGCCTCTACAAGCTTTCTAGAACCTCATTGCTGGGGTCATTCTCACCCAGTTAAGAGACCCTTTCCTCCTCACTTCCCCATCCTGTACGGCCCTTGGAGAGCAAACCCCAAACTCGGAAGCAGAGAGAAAGAGAGAGAGGAGCCGATTTTGATTCATTTCACCATTTGATTTGCAAATTTAGTGCCTGCCCGTTTTCACATCTTTAGGAGCCCTATAGCCAGGATGAGATTTTCAAAGCTCTCTGTATTAGCCGTCTCTCCCTTGTCCCACTCCCCCCCAGCCTCCTCATTCCCTATTCAGGGAGCTGCGGTGAGCCTTTGTGCTCCCGAGGCCCAGCAGTCACCCTCGCGTCTCCCTTCATCAACAAAGAGAAACCTTATCTTCTGATGGACACATACAGCACATTCTCTGTGACATTTAAATCTCCCTTTGTAGCCAGCTCAGATATTTTTGCCGTTAAAAGAAGACGGTACAGCCGGGTGATTTCATTACTGCAAATGTTATTACAGTGAAAGCCTGTTTAAGACATAATGTCACTGAAGGGAAAATAGGATCTAGCAGCAAGTGTGGCCTGATGGAGGGTGCTGGGATTCATCACAGGCTGAAAGAAACCTCTCAAACATCAGACCTGCTAATGGAGCAGCTCTTTTCCTCATCAAATCAAACCAGCCACTTCCTCAAAGCCCTAAGGCTAGGAATTAGAAAGAAGATTGAAAGGAATTAGGCACCCAACTCTCACTGACTTTATATTTGAGCTCCTAAGCTGTTTTTGCTGCTTTAGAAATTATAGCTGGGCTGCTGGGGTTCTCAGTACCATAGGCACGGTGAATAGAAATGCATTGTGTTAACAGCAGCCACAGGCCTCAAAAAGACAGCGCTGCTGCGTGTCCATGTTCATAATGATTAGTTCTTGGTCCAAGAACACTCAAGAAAAGAAATAATCACAGACAGGTCCCAGCCTCCCTGAAGTCAGTGTGAATTTGCTAGGGACTTGGCCCCAATTTCCACCCTGACGTAAATATAATTCCTTTTTTCTCCCAAGCAGATTTCCCGAAGGGTTTGGGATTTGCAAGAATAAAATTTGAGCTTCTCAAGTCAGAGGTGTCGCACAGAGAGATCAGCGCTTGGCTCTGGGAGCGTGTGGCTGTGCTCACATGGGTCTGAGCTGCTCCGGGTTGATGTGGTGGGTATTTATGGAGCAGAGACGTCCAAACAGACGTCCAAGACCAGTGCCTTTGAGGTACTGGTTTCCAGTGTCAATTGGCTCTGTTTTGAAGATCGCTTTGCTATGCGAGTGAGATGCGACCTTCATCGTTAGCCTTTAGAAAGTGTGAGGAACTGAGACTCCTTGCTAATGGGGATCATGAATGTCTCAGCCGTGCTCCCTTCCAGGGGGGCCGTGGGTGGTTCTCTTCCATTTGACATCTTTCCGAGCGTGGAAACACAAAGAGGATCAGGTCAACAGCAAACCTCCCACCAGCTTCAAGAAGGTTTGGACTGTGCCCCAGCCTGCTCTGCTAACAAGATGTGACAAGCTGAAGTGAACAGTTAGACAGAAAGCATCAGGATTTCACAGCATATTTTGCCAGCATCTTAGTGTTTTTTCAGCTTCATTTTTTTTTTTTCTTGCCTTTGATTTTTATTTTCCTCCTTGCGCCGTAGCAACTCAAATCTATCCCAGGCTGCTTCTGACATTAACAAGACAGTGGATGACAGGCAAAATGCATCCACGAGCAATTCGGAGTCTCCCCGCTAAGTAATCATAAACACTGCAAGTTTGCAACAAAGCAAGCAGCCGTCTCTCTCCCTCTGGACAAGGACCACTTCCTTGCAAATTGGGGCTCCACAGGTTTTACAGCTGTTGGACAACGAATCTGTTGCCTGTTATTTCTTCCTCCTTTTATTCCCCACCCCAGCCTTTTCTTTCTTTTAATGGGAAATACCTTAGTGTTGCCAGAACTTGGCCGTCCCCAGTAGTGAATCGACCCAACTGAGTGCTGAGGCTTTAACTTTCTGGCTGACACTCCTGGAATGGGTCAGGGAGGGGTCGTGTTACTTGTGCATCCTCTCTTCCAAGGGTTTATAACCTCTGATCACATTTCTTACAGGGGAACAGCTATGGATCTGGGGGCTGGGTGGGGATTTAATGACAAGCAACTTCTGTCCCAGAGGGTGAGGAGGGTGGGCTGCACTTGGGGACAGCCCCCAGCAGGCGGTCATCTTGAGCTTTGCAGTCCTCCTTCCCCAAAAGAAATCTTTATCCTTGACCTAAATGTGAGCGAGTAGAGAGTGAAGATTACTCTTTATTACTTCATGACTTTGACAGAGAGTCAATCCCAGCTTGGATTGACTGGCAACATGACCTTAGCCTTTTCAGATACGTTTTCTATGATATGTTATATTCTGAGGCAGCCTGTGATGGACAGCACCTTTACGATGCTTTATCCGTGGTGCAGTTAAAGAAGAGCCTCTGCCACAGTGTGAGTGGTGGGTTTACCTCCCCCAGCTGGTAGTTATTGCCCCCTCAGCTGAGCGTGTAATTCCTCCTGGGCAGTTTCAGTGCTAAATAAATCACATGTGTTCAAACCCCTTTCAGTATGTGGCTGTGATGCTGCTCTGTCATCCTGCACTACCCTTTCCAACAATGCCAGCTTCTTACCCTGACTGTTAGCTCATCGTAGGCTTAATTTTACCTTGATATGCTACAGCTAGCTGTGCCCTCTGCCCTCCCTCCCTCTGCTGCCCTCCTCTGCAGTGAGTCTATCAGACAGCACAGGTTGGATGAAATACGTATATTCTTTCTGTTTATGATTGAGTATAATAAAGTCTGGCTCCTGTGCCGTCCAGGTGGCTTTTGGACATGCAGCATTTAGCGTGTGAAGTGATTGATCTCTGATCTTTAAAATAGAGCTGTGAAGACTGTGGTGAATTTGCATGCATGGGGAGCATAAAGCCAGAAAATAGCAGCTCTGAAACTCTCTAACCCCTGCCCTTTATTTCCTTGTGTTGAGTTTTCCATGTCTGACACTGCGCAGGGTGGTGATTTATGTATAACCAGAGCAGCCTCCAGTGGTTGGATCTGTGAACTTATCCAAGGAGCCCTTTATCTTAGCTCACTTGTGGGTCTTGCAGACCCTGACCCTGATTCCTCCCCTCTCCCAGCTCAGCCTGGAAGGGGGAGAGCTGGGAGCAGCGGGTGCCCTGCTTATTCTGCTGGGAGCCGATTTCCTCCCTAATTGAGCTGAAAACAGCTGCTCCATCCTGGCTGCCGCAGGCCTGCTGTGCACAGCAGTTTTTGACAATAGCTGAGATATGGGGATATCATCGCTCCCTGTGCCAGCATCCCACCCCTGGTGTAACAGCAGCATCCCCCCACATCAGGCAAGTCTGCCAGTCAGGGGGTGTAGGAAATCTCTGCCGGTGCTATCCTTAAACTGTCCAGCCCCACGGATGCTCTCTGGGGTGGTGCCCATCACTGGGAGAGGCCAGACCTACCTCTCCATGCCCCCACATAATGGTTATCTGCCAAGAACCAGGTGATCCTTCTCAGTTAAGGGCTCAGACATCATGATGATAAAGCTCGCAGGGAAGTGAGGTGGCAGGACACCTTTTTCCTGTCCTGCAGCTGGATGCGTCCCAGAGGGTTTCAGAGAATCACTGCCAGGAGGAGAGAGTGTTTCGGGATTTGTCTTTTAAGTTCTCTCCCTGTGTCTTGGTGATTAGTACTCAGTGATATTTGCTTCTCAGGGCCCTTCAGGGCAAAACAAGTGAGAGACAGGACCCCGACCTGGAGATGATTAGAAGGAGATGGGGAAACTGAGTGAGATGGATGTGAAAGTCACAACAAACCCCACATGGTGTTTGTGCCCCTGCCGAGCCTGCTGCCCAGATCCAGTGCTCTCAGTGCCCTCTTGTCTTCAAGGACAGAAGCTTCAGAAGCGATGTACTGAGCTCATAAATCCTACTGGGGAGCAAGGAGCAACACCGTCTCTGCTAGAGCACTGATGTTTATGGAAAACAAGGAGAGGAGGTGAGGCAAAGAGGTCTGGTTTGTGTCTAAGAAACTTCCTTTATAAAAAGATAGATTGCTGACGCTTCTCCTTGATGCAGCTGCCCAAGCATTTCAAAGCATCTGAGATTTCATTATCTAAGAAGCAGTCACTGGCTTTGTTGGGGACTTCTGGCTGCTTTACAAAGCAATTCCAGCATTATTATTGGAATAAAAACATAACAACTACTAATCCTCTGTTTAAATGACCAGCAAGTTCCCTGCAGGCAATACTCTGCCAAAACATTTATCCACCTAATTTTATTTCATGTCGGTTTTTTAAATTCAGATTTAACCTTTTGTGATGGGGGTTGTAGGCACTTCTGTTCAGAAGCGCATTTTACAGACTACTGGGAATGTAATTCCTTGGTGCAGGGCGGGGGGAGAGGGTCTCTGTGTGTTCACATTAAGGGTGTCTCACAGAGCTGTGAAGATGCAAATTCCCTTTGAGGTCACTTGACCCCTGTTTTTTGGAGGGGCGCTGCCAGGCAGGAGTGAAAAGCTCAACCTTTCTGCAGGTTACGTGGAATCAAACCCCTTATTCCGGGCACAGCTGGGAAATACTGGTAGCTCAGTGAGGACAGCCCTCGCCCAGGACCTCCTGTTGTCTGTCCTTGCTGGTGTCCCTGCACCCTTGGGAGTCTGGGCATGGAGGAGCTGGAGCAAACTGTGGAGGAAGGCGATAAATCAGGTCTCTGGGTCCTACTTCTCGTGTGTTGAACAGGAAGCCAAAGGGTGGGATCAGCAACAGCTCCTCGTTGCCTGTTCCCTGGGAGCAGAGGCAGCTGGTGACAGGGCAGCATTTCTTGAGGGCAGGAGCTTTTGGAGGCCGTGCCAAGAGAGGGAAAGGCTGCTCCTGGCCAGCCTGCGGGGCTGTACCTGGCAGCTCTGGTGCTCTGTGCCTGGAGCTGGTGGCAATGTGGCTACCTGACATGTCACATCTGCTGCCCCAAGCATGGCTGATGGACAAGGAGACAGTTAGGGCTGGGCACAGTCACCCCAGGAGCGTTCACATGGCAGAGCTGTTTGATAAGGAGCTGTGGCATGGACAGGGCTGGAGCCCCTGTTCTCTGAGGATCAGGTGAGTATAGAAGCCAAGAGGGCTTTATAGGGACCCCCTGGATCTGCAGCTCAGTTAGTCCTGCATATGGGTCTCTCCTGGGACTTGTTAACACCAGGTGAATATTTCTGCAGGTGCAAAGGAACTGGAAGAGACAGAGCCCATCATCCCTGGTACCCAGCTCCCACAGCAGCCAGCAGTACTGTCTGGGGAAAACAGTGCAGAGCAGGGCATATCCCCAGTGCCTTCCTGAGCATATCCTCCAAGCTTCTGGGCTGTTACCAACCTCCTGGGCTGAAGCTGTATCCAGAACTTCATGGGGAAGGCTGAGAGATCTGAAATCCAGGTGTGTTCAAAGCCTTTTTGAACCCGTGTTTGCTGTTAACCTCCAGTACAGCTCCTGACAGCTCCGTGGTTTCGCTGTGCGTGGTGAGGGGAGGGAAAAACAAGCCTGTGATACACTGAAAGGTGTGCTGTGCTTTGAGGCTGCCCTCCTGGGACCCAGGCTGTCCAGGATGGATGTTGAAAAAGCTCAGCCAAACCCCATCATGAGTACGTTGTGCGGTGTAGGGGCGTCAGGATGGGTATCTGGTGATGCTGAGCTCATCCTTGAAGCTTCTGAGGTTTGCATCCCGGGGTAACCACAAGTTAAGCTGAAAACAAAACAGGAAATTTTCCAGGGTTTTAATCAAACAGGAGCGTGGGAGGGAATGCCATAAATCTTCTTGGGATGTCTCGGTTGGCCTGGAACAGCACGTTTCTATTCTTCTTCAGGTTGTTTTTCCCACCACACTCCTACTTTCTGATTTGAGTCAAACTTTTAAATTGAAAGCCAGCACTTCAAAGGCAAAAGGAGAATATCCTGCCTGGAAAATGTTTAACTGAAATATTGCAGCACTTCTGAAATGAATGGTGTCATTTAGAAAATGTCAAAACAAAAAGCTTCAATCATTTGAGTTTCCTCTTTTTTTTTTTTTTCCCCCAGAAAAAAAGTATTCCCTGACTTTGACATGAATTTGTAAATAGTTTGTCATCTCACCACATACATCCCCACTGCTCATTGTCTTAGCAAATGAAGAAAATGTCACCAAGCCCTGGATCTGCCAAAGAGACCCTGGCAAGGGGGGCAGGACAAGGTCAACTGTAAATAAAAATAGGAAGAAGCGTCCTCTAGAGACAGCTACAGATTTACGATAGGGGTAATCGTGTCATCGGCACCACTTTATCGGGTTTTCTTCTCTCCTTCTCCTCTCCGCGCGCCTGTGGCTTTTGGTTTGCTGGAGGAGGAGTGAGAGAAAAGCTGGCAGGAGAATTTTGATATGTTGTTGTTGCTGTTGTTTGTGTCTGCGTAGTAATGGGCACTTGTGTGTATGTCTGTGTGTGCTTGCATGCCACCTCTGCGTTTACGTCCCTCTCCCTCCTTCCTCCCTTATCCATCCATGCACAGCATGATATAAACAAACCTGCCTCTGGACATGTCATGGCTTAAAATAGATGTTCATACATCAGCCTTTCTACAGCAGCGGCGGCAGCAGCAGGAAGACATGGCCGACTGGATCTGACTACATCGCTCCCTTCGAGCCGAGAAATCACAGCTCTCGCAAAGGTAGAGTAACGGGGTGGGCGTCTCCTCCCTCCCTCCTGCCTGTCTGTCTGTCTGTCTCTGCCGAGTGTGCGGGGCTGAGCAGCCTGCGCTCCTTCAGTGATGCCTCTTCAGAGCTCGCTCTCTTCATCTAGGCAGGCTCTGGCTGTTTCTCCCCTCCCTCCAAGCACGGCACGACTGGCAGAGGGGCTCTGGAGGCAGCCATGAGTGGGCTCAGGGGAGCGGGATGCGAGCCCCCAGGCTTGGCTACCAAAATGGGAGGTACAGCCAACGCCTGGCGGGATTTTGGGTGCCAGGAGTGCTTTTGGGGCTGTTCTGGGGTCTTGGGTGTGGGGTAGTTTCTCTTCCCCTGCAGTGCTTTGGTGGGGCTGGCATGGTGGGGTGCTGGGGGTGGGATGCTGGAAGGCAACTTTGGCCCTGAGGTTTCTAGAGATACACCCCAGGATAAGTGCAGATTGCTATTTTTCCAGCCAGCTGTAGCAGTAAGAGGGTCTGCTATTTGGGTAGTTACAGCCTTACACGGATGATTCGGTTGCTTTTTTCAGACCCTTCTGCTGTTTTGTTTCTCAGTGCTGCCCTGGGGCTGGTGGCATGTGGCTGTGCTGCAGCCAAGGTCGCACAAGGTTTAAGGGCCCCAGAACACAGCCATGCTGAATGCCTTTTCCAGGTAGGGTTTGCCAAGTCTGAATTCCAGCGTGAAGGAGTCCAAAATTCATCAGGGCAAGGGGAGAGGTGTCAGGGTGCAATCTGGGTACCCCGTGCTGGGGCCTGTGGTGTGCTCCGTGCCAGGGATGAGCAGTGTGGGCAGAGCTGATCTCTCCTGTGGCACCCCGGGGTGCCAGGCGAGGTCTGAGTGGGGAAGGGAGACAGCCATGAGTCCCTCTGGACTCCCTTTGAGCTGCCCCATGCCCTTGCAATGGTTTTCCTCCTCTGCACGTTGCCAAGAAGTGGCTGGAGGCTTCTTCCTTCTGCACGGTTGGCTGCTGGCCGGAGCCTTAGGCAAACTGTCAAAGCAGACAGACATGCTGTGATCCAGCCTGCCCAGCCCAAGGTCACTGCATTTCCCAGAGACAACTGGCTGCTGCTGGGGGGCTGCGATGGGATGCTTTTTGGACACCTTCCAGGGCAGCAGCACTGACGGTGGGAAAGAAAATTGTATTCTCCTGTGGGTGGTGGTGGTGGGGAGCTCTGTCAGTGGGGCAGCAGCGAACGAGGGGAAAAAACATAAAAAAATAAAAAAAGATACAGCTCTGACAAACATCTGGCTGTGGGGACTGTGAACTGCTCCGCCTGGGTAAGGCTGTCCAGGGAGGTTTCTTGCAGATGTGTGACAAGTATCGGCATGATCTAAAGGTTTGAGAGCAGAGCCTGCGTCCTAGAGGATCCACTCTGCAAAATGAGCTTTCTCATCCCCTGAAATTAACTCTTCCCACCCCAAACCAGTCCTAGATGTTCAAATGCAGCAGCAGGACTGCTGTACTTGGAGGGGTTAATCCTGCCTCTCCCTCCCCACAGGCTTTTGTGCCTGGTCTGGAGGAGTCTGGGTCCTGGCCAGGCTCTGCGTGGTGCCATATGGAATCCTCCACCTGTTTGGGGGTTTCTCCTCCCCAGTCCTGGTGGCTTGCCCAGACCTGGCTGCCTTTCATTGCTTCTGATCGTAGGTTGGCAGCATCAGTTCTCAAGCTGGCATTGTCCCGCTGGCAGGCAAAGCCCCAGAGCCAGCTCAGAAGGAAGGTGGTCCTGTGTAGAACATCTCTTGCCAATGTGGCCTCAACCCAAAATCATGGGGCTGGAGCAAAACCTCAGCCTGTGGAGACTCAGCAATCTGGCTGCTTCTCTGGCTTCCCTCACCAGCCCTGGCATCATTGCTTCTTGGAAGGGAGGTGATGCTCTGTCTCACGCTGGGAACCACTGGGTAAATGACTTGACACAGCCCTCTCATCAGGAAGGTGAGAACAGGCTGCTTTGGGCCAGTACTTCTACAGAAGGGTCGGAGTGAGAGGTCCCCAGTTCTTCTAATGGCATCTTCACTGCTTCCATGACAGGACCGTGGGTGGCAGCAGCAGCAGAAGCGACCTCCAGGCCGCTCTCCGGCCTTCACGAACCCACAGGTATGCCTTGTGGGTCTCGGCAGCTCCAATGGCTTTCCTGTCCCGGTTCTCCAGGAATGGCACCAGGTCGCCAAGCCGGGGCTCGCGGGAAGAGCGCAGCAGCCACCCCATCCTCAGCGTCTTCGAGCTCGAAAGGCTGCTGTACACAGGAAAGACAGCCTGTAATCACGCTGATGAGGTGTGGCCAGGACTCTACCTGGGAGATCAGTACGTATCAGAACGGGACAAGAAGTGGGGGGGTTGGAGGTATTTTTTGTGAAATGGGGAAATATGGGAGGGGAAGGCTGGGAAAAGTGAGGGAGAGGAGGGCGTGACGGGTGTGGTACATTGAGACAAAGGAAGAGGAAGGACATAAGGAAGGCTGTGCAGAGTTCAGAGCACTGCTGCAGGAGGGTTGGCAGAGGTGGTATGCCCATGGAATCAGAGATTAACTTAAAATTCGAGAATATTAAGAATCTGGCATTTTTCCTTTGAATCTAGCTTTCTCAGGCATAAATGTTTGTCCAGGACAGCCCTTACAATGTCTTTAGAAACTTTAACTGGTCTAAACTTCTGGATCTGTGCTCTGTTTCTTATTCTCCGCAGAGATATAGCTGCCAACCGGCGGGAGCTGGCTCACCTCCGCATCACCCACATCCTCAACGCCTCGCACAGCAAGTGGAGGGGGGGTGCTGAGTACTACGAGGGCACAGGCATCCGCTACTTGGGCATTGAGGCCCATGACTCGCCTTCCTTTGACATGAGCCCCTACTTTTATCCTGCAGCTGACTTCATCCACCAAGCGCTGAACGAAGGTAGGTCAGTGGTAAGGATTTCTGGGAGAGAAGTGGGAAGCTGGGATGGGAAGAAACTGGAAGCTGGATTGACATTCTGTTGCTAAGCATCCTAGAAAACAAAGGTATTTCTAGCCTGGGATGGTGTCTTCTGCACTGGATCACCTCCTCCAAAGAGGGAACAGGCTAGATGAGAGTGCTGGCCCTCCACATCACAGCCCCAACCTGTCCCCTGAGCTGTGGGTGGTCCTGTTTGGGCTGGTTTTGGAGATCGTGATACACTGATACCCTTTGCCAAGAGGGGGACATCAGTGCATCACAGTCATGCTATAACTGAGGGCCCTGCAGCTCCAGGACTCACCAAGGCAAAGAGTTGGGTCCTCAGTAATTCTTTTTAATTGGAATATTTGTTTTGCTGTGACACAGCCCCTGTGTTTCACCCCCAGGAAGGATCCTTGTGCACTGTGCTGTCGGGGTGAGCAGGTCGGCCACCTTGGTCCTCGCCTACCTCATGATCCGCCACCACATGCCCCTTGTAGAAGCCATAAAGACAGTCAAGGACCACCGTGGTATCATCCCCAACCGGGGTTTCTTGCGCCAGCTGGTCGCCCTGGACAATGCCCTGAGGCTGAAGAGGAGCGCGTGAAGGAGGACGAGAGGGGTTGTGCGGTGGGAGCGTTGTGTGTGCGGTGCTCAGCTGACCCTGATGCCTGCTCAAGTGGCAGAGATAGGGCTTTCCTCACGGTGCGGGTGCTTGGCAGCTAATGGGTTACATGCAGCTGGCCCCTGGGCCTCCCCCTCAGCTGTGGGGGTCCCCAGACATGCGAGCTATTCCTAGTGGTAAAGCATAGGCCCTCAACCTGCAATCTTGCCACCTAGGTAGGCATAAAGGCATGGCCTCCTTCCCAGCCTGCTCCAAGATGCCGCTGGAGGGACTCAGCCCCACGTTTCAGGTTATTCTGTCCCTGTTGGCTCCAGGAAGCCTTCAAGGCTTTGTTCTCCCACATGGCAGACACATTTGGCAAGCTGGTCCTGTCCCTTCCCTCCCAGGAGACTGAAGCTCTGTGTGTTCTGTGTCTTGTTTCCCATTCGTTTTTGGTCTGTGTAGCAACGTGATTTAGGTCTGGTGTGTGTGGGCTCAGGCAAACAGGCCTTTTGTCGTAGTGTTTGGATGTCCTCCATGCCTAGTGTTCACCTGTAAAAATAAAGACAGTGCAAAGTAAAAAGCTTGGCCATCCCTTGTGTGCTCTTGGACAGATTTTCTGTGTTTGGGGTGGGATCCATCACAGGAGTCGGTGGGAGAGCAACACCCTGAGTGCTCTGGCTTGAGGTGGACCCAGATCATCCCAGATCCTTGGCCCAGGGGCTGAACCTGTCAGACTCCACTGGTGTCCAGTGCTTCCTTACTCTTTCTTCCAGTAGTGGGGACAGAAAGGGGAGCTCCTGGTGGAAAGCAGAGCCGGGCTGGCAGTCACTAGGGTCGCCATCCATCACGAAGTGGCAGTGTCAGTCTCCCCCAAGGCAGGTAGGCACCAAGCTATCACCCAGGCTTGCAGAAGAGCCAGCTGTCCACTGGGACCTGCAAAACCCGTGGGCTGCTCACAGAGGGGATGGGCAAGCCGAACCCCAGGAAGATGGCCAGGGCCAGGAGCAAGTGTCTGTGGTGGCACACGGTTGCTGGGTGGCCCCACGGGTGCTGGGTTGCTCCTGTGCACTGCCAGCACTCATTGTCCTGCTCTTATTATAGCCCCATTCTTCCTCCGCTTCCTGAGAGCCCGCGAAGCACCACTCAGCTGCTGGCTGTATGTTGTGCTGAGATCTCATAAACACGTAGCCAGAGGAGCTCGGTGGCCACTCGGGGTGAGCTGCTTGGCTTGGGGCACACTGAGGTGCTGTGCCATAGCACCCCATCGCTACCCCGAGCAACCCTGCCCCGAGGAATGCCTACCTTTAGCTCAAGAGCAAACTTTACCTTGCAGGGGCTGTGGTGTCCTCTATGTGTGTTGCAGAGCTCCTGGGCTGGAGTCTCTGCTTTTAGAGGTGCCCCAGGGTGCTCAGGGCACGGCACCATCCCAGAAAGGCACCGGCAGAGAGAACACATCAACTGCTGGGCCGGGGTTACGCCGAACAAGGGCTGCAGACACCAAGACCAGGAGGAACTGCTGTTGGGCAATGGGCAGGAGCTGGTCACACTCTGCTGGTGCTGCTGGGACTGTTGGACGTGCCAGAAGCTTCAGCAGGGGGTGGGATTACAGCTTGACAAGGTCCTGGAGGGGTGTGTGTGTGTGTGTGTGTGTGTGTGTGTAAAATGCCTCCCGCCTGATTTTGCAATCCTGCTTTTGTGCTCCTCGCTGCTGCGAAGTGGCCCCCGACTGCAGAGCGTGGTGGCAGTTTGACAAAGATGGGATGAGGGAGGCTCTGAGCACGAGAGCAGGTTGTGTTTGGAGGATCAGCAAATTAATCCAGAGAGAGCAACCACTGTTGGGAGCCCATGGTGTGCTGTACCTGAGTGTGTGCTTCAGTGGCTGAGCTGATGGTGGGACATCAAAGCGTGGCGTGGGAAAGTTCGCTGATTTCAGAAGGACTCTCAGCACGGCCCCAGCCACCAGCAGCAGAAACCTGCCTGATCCTTGGAGCTATTGGTCAAGAAGGACACGCAGAGCCCAACCCTGACACAGGGCATGTGTGGGCACACGGAGCTGTTTCACAGCCAGTCCTGCTGCTCTCACAGTCACCTGCAGGATCCACAGTTTGGATGGAGATGCTGATCAATGTCCAAAACCGCCCCCTGCACAGGACTGGGAGCCACCAGGAGCTCAGTGCCTTCTGGGAGGGTCCCCCAAAGGGCTGGTGCATACAGAAGGATGGGCTGAGCTCCAGCCAGGTGGCATGTGAGGCAGGTAACCCAAACCTGGGCCACGTGCAGAGCATTTCTACTGGATGATGGGGCCATTTTTGAGAAGAGCCCCTTGTCTGTATATGTTTCATGGGGACATGCATGGCAGAAAGGTGTGTCATGGGCACATATACCATGGGGACATGCATGACAAGAATGAGGATCATGAGAGGCTTGAGAGGTGGACCCGTGTGAACCTCACGAAGTTCAACAAGGCCAAGTGCAAGGTCCTGCATGTGGGTCAAGGTAATCCCAAGCACAAATCCAGGCTGGATGTAGAATGGATGGAGAGCAGCTCTGAGAAGGCCTTGAGGATGTTGGTGAATGAGAAGCTCAACACATCCCAGCAACATGCACTGGCAGCCCACAAAGCCCCCTGCATCCTGGCTGTGTTCCCAGCAGGGCAGGGGAGAGGGATTCTGCCCCTCTGCTCCACTCTGGAGAGACCCACATACACACTCAGTGCTGCCTCCAGCGCTGGGGCCACCAACAGCAGAAGGACACGGAGCTGTTGGAGCGGCACCAGAGNGAGGGACCTGGTGTGGTGGAAGGTGTCCCTGCCCAGGGCAGGGGGTGGCACTGGGTGGGCTTTAATGTCCCTTCCAACCCAAACCAGTCTGTGATTCTAAGAAAAGGTGCTCCGTAGGAGCGTTCCCCACGGGCTCAGCCGGGTTTCTCAGGCTCCCGGCCCAGGGAAGCCGTCCCCGGAGTCTCCCCCCCCGGCCCCGATTTCGGGGTGCTCGGCGCTGCGCCGGCCGCGGGGGCGGCTCCGGGGCGGGGCGGGGTTTGCGGGCAGGGCCGCTCCGCCGCCGGCCGCCCAGCCCCGCTCCCGGCCATGGCCCGGCCGAGCCGCCCCGGTCCCGCGGAGCGG
>VXBJ01003683.1:3240-17540 GCA_013400055.1 Nycticryphes semicollaris
AGGGTGTTCCCGAGGGTGGCGAGCGGTTTTGGGAGCCGTTAGTCCACTGTTGGGGGGTGTCGGTGCAGGAGCTGGGCAGGCGCCGAGGTCACCCCCCTCCTCCCCGCGGGGTTTGGCAACGGCCGGAGGGAGCTCTGGGCCCTGAGTGAAGGCCGGGTGTGTGTGTGTGTGTGCACTCGCCTTGGGCCTTGTGTTGGATGTAGTAATTAATGCCTTTCTGAAACGATACATGAATTTGGCAAATTGGGTGGAGGGGGGCAACCGACCCTTGAGCTTGGCCGCTGGTCCAAAATGTGCCCCTTTTTTGGGCTCTTTGGGGAGAAGCAGAAACGTAGTTTACCCGTGTGACTCCCAAAGCCTTCTCCGTTGTGTCCCATCGAAGTAAGACTCTTCCATTTGGGTGCGGTAATTAATGCTCTTCCTAAATGACACAAGAATTTGGTAAATTGGGTGGAGGGGGGCAACTGAACCTTGAGCTTGGCTGCTGGTCCAAAACGTGCCCCTTTTTTGGGCTCTTTGGGGAGAAGNTAGCGGGGCGGCGCGCTTCCTCCCGCCGTGGCGGCGGGGGGTAGTTCCTGCCGGCGGCGGGGTTACGTGGCAGTCGGAGCGCGGCTGCCGGGGGAGGNGGGAGAAGCAGAAACGTAGTTTACCCGTGTGACTCCCAAAGCCTTCTCCGTTGTGTCCCATCGAAGTAAGACTCTTCCATTTGGGTGCGGTAATTAATGCTCTTCCTAAATGATCCAAAAACGTGGCTAGTTGGNGGGGGAGAAGCGGAAACGTGGTTTACCCGTGTGACTACCAAAACTGTTCCATCCCATCAAAATAAAATGCTTCCATTTGGATGTGGTAATTAATGCTCTTCCTAAATGACACAAGAATTTGGTAAATTGGGTGGAGGGGGGCAACCGACCCTTGAGCTTGGCCGCTGGTCCAAAATGTGCCCCTTTTTTGGGCTCTTGGGGGAGAAGCGGAAACGTGGTTTACCCGTGTGACTACCAAAACTGTTCCATCCCATCAAAATAAAATGCTTCCATTTGGATGTGGTAATTAATGCTCTTCCTAAATGATCCAAAAACGTGGCTAGTTGGGTGGAGGGGGCAACCGAACCCTGAGCTTGGCTGCTGGTCCAAAACATGCCCTTTTGGGGGCTCTTCTGGGTTACCTTTGGGGAGAAAAACGTGGTTTTACCCATGTAACTTCCAAAACCACCTTCGGTGCATCCCATCAGATGCTTCTGTTTCTTCTGGCTCCACATTCCCGGCTTTCCAGTATTTTAGCCCTTTTTCAGAGCCATTTTGTTACACAGATGGCTTTCAGAGTCATTTTATCCAGCTGTTGATATCACTCTACTCGAGACCAGGGAAGTTGGGGGAAAAGGCTACATAATATCTAGATATATGAAAGAAAAAGCGGGGCAAACCAAGAAAGCCCTTATGTTTGGGTTTACAACCAAAAACCACCAAGGCAGTCCTTATATGGTGATTTTTCTGGGAATGGAGGTCGAAGAGATGGGTTTTAAACCCTTAAGTGGTATGTCTCCTTCTGCCTTACTGTATTTACAGTGTTGCTGGTAGGGTTGGAAATTTTTTTTGGGAGGAGGGGGGAGGAATGGATGTGTTGAAGTCTTTATTTCCAATTTTTTTAAATCCGGGGTGTTTTGTACCCCCACATAGAAGGGCCATATGCCTTGTTGGTACCAATGTGGTCTGGCTGAGAAGATTTTTGCCATTTTAGGGTTTTTTTTTTAATTTTTTTAATGTTTTTTCAAATGCCCTGAGATATATATATATATAGGTGTTGGAAACCACCTGCTGTGGTTAATGTTGGTGTGGCATTTGCTCTGCCCGTCTTGTGCGGCTTGAACTGGGACCGTGCGAGTAGCCCAGAGCCTTCAAAGGACAGTTCAGAACGGATTTGATGTTTGGGATTGTCCTCCGAGGCCTCTCTTGATGAATAGGGAGCCCAAAGCAGCTTCATTCATTCAGGCAATTTATTATTTGGGGTGTTTTTTCTTTACGTGGAGTGAAACGGTCTGCTGTGTGCTCGGGGATTCCTAGAAAACCGAGGGAATTTATCAACGCGCTGGTTTTAAGAAGCAAGTCTGTCTCTCTTCTTGTGAATGATAATAAAAGCTGGTAATAACCCAGTCGTTACCTTCAGATACCCATCGTATCCGTCGCTGGTTTGTAAAGAAATCTGGGGTTTTGTTGTTTTGCTTTTTTTTTTTATTGGTGTTATAAATGCAACAAGGATGGTAGGTGGGAAACGGATCAGAGCTTAACTACTGTAAAGTGTGGATATTTTACTTTTTTTCCTCTCTAAGACACGCTGATTCATGTTGGGATTAAAGAAAAAAAAACAATAAAGCTGTGTTGAAGTTGAAAATTAATTAGTGCCTATTAATAGATAGAACTGGTGCTGCTGCTTATTTATTAGGGGTTTTATAGTATCACCCCCCACCCCTTAAAAAAAACCCAGATTTTTTTTCCCCCTGCTCTCTTTTATTCACTCTGCTTTTTCTTACTGCCCATCATAAAGGAGTGGTACCTCTGCTGCTAAATTCCATTTCTTGCCAAAGGATCCCCGGGGACGAAGGAATTGCTCATCGTCTGTTGAGCTGGCATGCAGCTGGCCTGGAACCCTTCTCCCTTCTTTTATGCCTTTTCTCTTTTCTCTACGTTTTTTCTAAGTCGCCCCCAGATTTGATGAAAACGGTATCGACACTCACACGTTGTGGAGAAGCGGTTGTCAATGAAGTTTGTTCTCAGCCGCTGGGATCTAGGGATTGAGTGATTAACCTGCTGTTAATTGTAATAACCCAGTCTGGACTGGAGGGAGAACTGCAGCCTGTGCTTTCCTTGTAATGTTGGAGAAAAGACGGGTTTTTGGGAATAGTGTTTTTGAGGATATTTCATTGGGGAGATGGGGTCCCCCCCCCTTGTGGGGACCACGGAACGTGTCTTGGTTCGGAAGCTCGGGTGGAACGGTGTGATAATGTGAGTTGATGAGGCAAACACGCTGGAGAAGGGTGCTAAAAACTACAGGTTTTCAGTTTAATATAGTTTATTTCAGTGAGAAATTATAGCGCTTGGTGTGATGTTTTTTGCCTTTGTTTTTTTTTTTCCTCTTTCAGATTACAGCAAAAGCAGCTGTCATTTTTGTTACACTTCAGTATAACGTTACCATTCCTGCCACAGGTACGTGTGTCTTGTGGGAGGTTAATTATGAAGCGTCCTATTGTGTCCCGGGCTTTGTAGACTGAGGGCAAAGTGTCAGCTTGAATAGATACTAAGGAATTCTCAAGGACTCCGCTTTATTCTTAGTACAACCCCCATTTTAATTAGGTGAGGGACAATGTTTCTCTTCTGCTGGATTCATCATTAGCGCCAAAACGCCGCCTGACTGGTAGATGAGTTCACATTCATTCTTACTCTGGTTTTCAAAGTGACAGTATTTACTAGTTAAAGCAGAGTGATAGTTTAGCATCACTTTATTGTCCCCTTTCAGCGTGTTCAGGTAAGCTTCGTAAGTGCACTCAAGCTTTCATGTTTTATAGTACATCTTTCCGGAATCAAATTTAGTTTGTGGTTTGATGGAAAAGAATCTAGTGATCTCACTCACGATGGCAGTTTAGTTTGACTACAAACTCCCCGTGTCTGACAGGTTCCCCTTTGAAATACAAACTGATTAGTGATTAAACTGTATTGGTGCCTAACCCTTAATTTTGTTTGTCTTTTAGAAGAACAATCTGCAGAAACAATCTCCCTCTATCACTATGGCATCAAAGACTTGGCTACAATTTTCTTTTACATGCTTGTAGCCATAATCATACATGCTATAATTCAGGAGTATGTGCTGGATGTAAGTACAAAATATTAATTCCTTTCATCGAGATAATTGTCAGGTTTTAATTAGACTTTTAAGCTATTAACTTTAAAGTGAGCTTTTACATTAAAGCTTTAAACTGTTCAAATGCACATTGAGACTTCTAGATGTTCTAATGCAGTGAAGTACTGCAGCATATCAATAACAATGGACTTTCTTTTCAGAAAATTAACAGGAAAATGCACTTTTCAAAAACAAAGCATAGCAAGTTCAATGAGTCCGGCCAGCTCAGTGCATTCTACCTTTTCTCCTGTGTTTGGGGAATAAGTATTCTTGTGTCTGTAAGTATGCTTTCTCTTCTCTTTGCATTGTGAGACTTCAAAAGCTTTTGCTTGTGATGATGAGAAATAAGGAAGGTTTTGGCAATTTTTTTCTGCTTTTAGCTGGTTTTAATACTAAGTAGGGACAAGCTTAGGGATTTGGTGTAGTCATAACTGAGAATGAAGTCCAACAGTGTTACTGTTGCTCAGTCCAACTTAATTTGATTTACTGTCAACTGAATAAGGCAAAACATTTTAACTCTGTTGTGGTATTTCATTTTCTGTAGTTTTCCCATGTTGACTAATTAGGGTAAAGTAAATGTTAATAAAGCATCATAGGTAGCATTTTGGCAGCCTGTGGAATGGGGGTGTGGGCAGATCGGTGACCGTATGCTTTCAGCTGACGAGCTCTTTGCTGGTGGTTGTGCATGAGCTGAGTTTCAAAGAAAGGGAAGATCTTAGTGAAACAGTGTTTTTGACTCCTGAAAAAACTTCCCTTCTCTTCATTAAGCTCAAAACTCGTCAGCAGTTTACAAGGGAAGACTTATTGCCGTGGTGATGCGGAAATAAGAGTGTCCATAGGAGATGGAGGTTATCTTGAATGAGTGCTTGGTTTGTTTGGTTGCTTTTTATTTTTTTCTAAGCCAAAATACAGCTGTTGTTTGTTTAGTTTGGGTGGTTGGGTTTGGTTTTGTTTTGCTTTTGTAAAAGGGAATACATTGATCTACAGCTTTTACTGGTGTAGGTGTGTGGATGTTTGTATGCACACAAGGGCATAGACATAAATATCTACGGGTATGAATGTTCATTCATGTATTTCAGACAAGGAAGTAGCATCTTGGAGGGTTTATGGGGTGTTTTTTTGTTTGTTTGTTTTCTTTTTTAGGAGAACTATATATCAGATCCAACTTCTCTGTGGAGGGACTATCCGCACACTCTTATTCCGTAAGGCCTCTTCCTTGGAGGGTTGTTGGGGAGAGGAGGGAGTGTTTTAAACTTGGGGTTTATTTTACACAATCTGTGTAGTTTTAGTCTGTAACGCTGTATTAGTCGTTGTATTTTTGCTCTGATTTGTGGAAGAGCTTGGTTCTCTGACAATTTGTAGCATACAGAGTTCTCTTTCTGTAGGCTATTATTTAAAGAATTACGGTTTTGCAAGTTTTATTTATCCTCATTAATTTGTTGTTTAAAAAAATCTTAGTTTTGAGTTGGCTGGTAGGTGGGATCTGTGTTTTTCTTTCTTTAGAGACTTTGATTAAACGTGTTCACTAGATAGAAAGCTTCTGAGATGTTTTAAGTTCATTAACAAAAAGTAATGTTCTTCAATTCGTGCTGTGTTTTTACAGGTTTCAGATGAAGTTTTTCTACATCTTACAGTTGGCATACTGGTTTCATGCTTTTCCAGAATTGTACTTCCAGAAAACTAAAAAAGTAAGTTAAAAATGTAAATCCAAAGAACTCCAGACAAAGCAACTCAAAGCAGGGGAAACGTTAACGCGCTTTGGAATTCTAGAGTAAGGTGCTACCCTGGATTTCCTACCCTGCTCTTATTTGTGTTACCCACTTTTCTTGATGGAAATTTGAGTGTTCAATGCCCATGTGAGAAGGTAGGGCTTTTTTTTTCCTTTTCAGCTGTATCCTGTATTTCTAATAGCGGTAGAATTGCTGCAGATCTGTTGTGTAAATAGAAATCACTGGTGTTTCTCCTCTACTAAAAGAGTTTTCCCTTGAGCAAATGAATATGAGACTTTCTTTTCAAACTCTCTTTTGTTTCTTGTAATTAGTAGCCTGAATAGTCTCATTGAAATCTAGAATTACTTCGTGAATCATGATACAGGTGTAGAATACAAGCAGTAAATAATTTCATAAATCCAAGGAATATTAAAACCTGGGATTTGATTTAAATACCACTATCCTTAGCAGAAGTGACAGTTAGCTGTGCACTGAGATTTATTTTTTTTTCAGTGCTCAATTTTTAACAGCATCCTTTTTCTCCAAAGGGTTTTCTCCCTTGGGGTTCTCAAAATACTGAGTTTAATGTAGATTTTTTTTTTTGCAGCAGGCTTTTTGCCTCCCTGGACCTATTTAGGTGGTCTCACTTCATGGTTTTTGCTTGAGCTCATTTTGCATATGCTGTTTCCTTTTAGAGCTTTTCTGTTTTAAACTCTTCAGGGTGGCTTCACCGACGGCAAGTCATGTTTGACTAATTGAGTGGCCTTCTACAGCAGAGTGCCTGCATCAGTGGATGAGGGAAGATCTACCTCAACTTCTGTGAAGGCTTTTCATATGGTCCCCCACAGTGTTCGTAGCTCAAAATAGGAGAGAGAGGGATTTGATGGATGGACTCTTAGATGGATGGACTCTTAGATGGATGGACTCTTAGATGGATGGACTCTTAGATGGATGGACTCTTAGATGGATGGGGAACTGGCTGGATGGCTGCTTCCAAAGAGATTCAGTCTCTTCCTCAATGTCCAAGTGGAAACCAGTAACTTGTGGTGTTCTTTGAGGGTCTGTACTGGGACTCATGCTATTTAGTATCTTCATCAATGACACAGTGGGAATGAGTGCACTTGCCAAGTGTGCAGGTGACAGCAAGTGGAGGGGTGCAAGTTGATTTACTTGAGGAAAGGGATACCATCCAGAGAGGGATCTCTACAGCTTTGATGAGTTGGCCTGTGTGAGCCTCACAAAATTCTACAAGGTCCTGCACATGGGTCATGGGAATCTCCAACATGAATAAAGTCTGGGGGATGAAAGGATTAAGAAGGTCTTGGAGGAGGAAGACTTGGAGGTACTGGTGAATGAATAGCTGGATGTGAGCTGGCAATGTGAGCTGGCAGCCCAGAAAGCCAACCCCATCCTGGGCAGAATCAAAAGCAGCGTGACCAGCAGGGCAAGGGGAGGGGATTCTGCCCCTCTGCTCTGAGGAGACCCCACCTGGAGCACTGTGTCCAGCTCTGGAGTCCTCAGCACAGGAAAGACATGGACCTGTTAGAATGGGTCCAGCGGAGTCGATGAAGACACTCAAAGGGCTGGAGAACCTCTGCTGTGAGGACAGGCTGAGAGAGTTGGGGTTGTTCAGCCTGGAGAAGAGAAGGCTCCAGGGAGACCTTAGAGCCCCTTCCAGTCCCTAAAGGAGCTCTAAGAGAGATGGGGAGGGACTCTTGATCAGGGATTGGAGCCATAGGATGAGGGGAAATGGTTTTAAACTGAAAGAGGGGAGATTTAGGTTAGATTTTAGGAAAAAAATCTGTGCTGTGGGGGTGGTGAGACCCTGGCCCAGGTTGCCCATGTGGCTGCCCCATCCCTGGAGGGGTTCAAGGCCAGGCTGGATGGGGCTTGGAGCAACCTGGTCTGGTGGGAGGTGTCCCTGCCCAGGGCAGGGGGTTTGGAACTCCATGATCTTTAAGGTCCCTTCCAACCCAAACCATTCTGTGACAAAGTTGAAGCCAAGCCCCCCTTGCTTGAAATTTAGGGAATCTTTCCAAAACGTAGGAGTTCTTCTTAAGCACAACTGAATGTGCTCTGTTTGCCACTTCAAGGCAGATTTTTATTGTGATCTAGTGATTTTCTAGTCAACAGATGGCACCTTCTGCTTTCCATGTGCTGTGCATCGATACTTCAACTCATGTCTCTTCCTCTTCAGTACTTCATCTCTGTGAAGTGTTAAATTGCATGGGTCTGGCTAGAGCCTCTGTTGAAGTGTGACCATGTAGCTTAGCATGACTGGTTAATGATGTTATTCTGTGTATTTGCTGGCAACAGCATCCCAGAACCTTGGATGATCTCGAATTTTTAAAACAGATGTCAACGCTTGGAAACCTTTTCCTTTTGGTTCGTGGATTGTGATTTGATTTCTGTAGGGGTCTGACACAATCTGACAGGCCGCAAACACGCAGAACTGTAGGAAGTTACCTGATTACACAGCAATCAATAACAAATAACTATTGTAATGGCTGGTGCCAATGCACAGTAGTCGTATCGGATAAAAATGGGCCCTTTTAAAAAGGGTCTCTTTGTTGTGTTATGTGTTTTCTCACAATAGTATCCATCTAAGATATTGAATGTTATTAGGAAGTAAGCAATGAGTTATGTATGGGCTTAGAAGACTTAGCCTGAGTGATTCAGTGGCAGAACAGGCCACGTTGAGGTAGCTGATAAACCAGGAAGAATTTCCAAGGCTAGGGATTGCTCTGTAATCATATATACCATTGTACAATAATGTATAGTGCTGTGTGTAACGCGTGATGACCTTTTTTCCTTCTGAACAGGAAGATATCTTTCGCCAGATTGTCTACATTGGACTTTATCTCTTCCATATTGCTGGAGCCTATCTCCTGAAGTAAGTCAATTGTAAGCTTTTGCTGGCTTCGTTCTCTGTCTTACACTTGTGACAAAATAGCTGAATGTTTATTTGTTTTTGATAGTCTGACCCATCTTGGACTTGTTCTTCTGGTGTTGCATTACTTCGTTGAGTTTCTTTTCCATATATCCCGTCTCTTCTACTTCAGTGATGAAAGATACCAGAAAGGGTGAGTAGTCTTTAAGTTCATGTAATTTCCATCTCAAAGCCTTGTGCGTTTTACTAACCAGAAATCAAAATTGCAAGGAAACTCAAATAATGTTTCCTTAGAGGCCACGGTTCTACAGACTAGTGTTAGTATTTATATCTCTAAAACAACTGTGTTTTGTTTTTTTTTTACTTTATTCACCTATTTAAGTAAATCAGGGAATTGCCAGAGCTGGAAGGGACCTCTGGGGAGCCCAGAACTGGATACAGGATTCCAGTTGTGGCCTCACCAGTGCAGAGCAGAGTGGGAGAATGACCTCCCTCAACCTACTGGCCACACTCTTCCCTATGCAGCCCAGGATTCCACTGGCCCTCTTGGCCACAAGGGCACATTGCTGGCTCATGGATAGTTTACTATCTATCAGGACCTCCAGATCCTTCTCAGAAGTGCTTTGCAGCAGGTCCACCCCTAACCCATACTGGTGCCTGGCATTTTTCCTCCCCAGATGCAGGACCCTACGCTTGCTCTTGTTGAACCTCATGTTGGTGGTGGTATAAAATGAAATAAAACCTTAAACTATGTATTAATGGGGGTATTTTATAAAGGTTTTGTAGGAGAAAGGAACAGAATACTTTGCAAATACAGTTTTATAGGTACTAACAGTATGTTTATATTCTACTAGTAATGGAAAGCTCTTCCTGTTGAGTTGACATTGATTTGTAACAAAAAAAAATACTGTGAGGCAGGACTTGTCCTGCTTTTTGCCTTCTATGAGTATTAGGAATACAAGTGTAGTTTAGGTGAGAAATAATGAATTTAAGTTACTCAATTTCAAACGAATTCACGTGCTAAAGGGTAAAAATTGGCATTGTCAGTACTTGGATCGCGAAGGGAAAATTTGTTTAGTCCTTGTGGTGTTTTTCTTTGTAGGTTTTCACTCTGGGCAGTTCTTTTTGTTTTGGGAAGGCTTCTCACCTTGATTCTCTCAGTCCTCACTTTTGGCTTTGGATTGGCAAGAGCAGAAGATCAGCAGCTGAATTTCAGTACTGGGAACTTTAATATCCTGGCTGTCAGGTATAGTAAACCTGGAAGGGTGCTGAAGCAGGAGCTGTAAACCTGCACTAGAACAGGCAGTGTGAGCTGTCATGGTGTTGATGCTCATAATTGTGAATGGTTGGGTGTTTTCATGCGACCAGTGAGATCAATAGGAACATCTTCTGTAACAAACTTGCACGGTGCAGGGAAATGAATTGAAGAATTTACAGTCTACAGCAGATAAAGCTGTAACTGGTTATTTTTTGGTGGGTTTTTTTTTTGTCAGCAAACCCCCAATAAAAATGAACATCCCGTTTCAGAGATGACTTTCAAATATTTTAGAGTTGGTGGATTGAATTCTAGATATAATTGCAGTAAGTTTCTAGAGGTCAGGGCATTATGCCCAGAGCTTCTTACCTCTTCCTCTGCCGCCTTTATTAGTCTCCCATTGCTGCTGTGTGCTGCAGAACCGTCAGCAAACCACCTGGCATTTTTTTATGCATTAAATCCCAAAGTTATTAAAACATTGACAATGTCGGCATCACTCTGCAGGTTTGATACTCAACACTGCAAGACTCTCTTACACCGTTTTCAGCTGGTACAAGCTGGTACCTTGAGAGTCATACTGAGAAAGGAGAGAAAGCTAGAAAGAAGTCTGGTGCTGCCCAGTTTTGATGGAGAAGCAAAGAGTTTGGAGAGTTGGGGTTGTTCAGCCTGGAGAAGAGAAGGCTCTGGGGAAACCTCAGAGCCCCTTCCAGACCCTAAAGGGGGTCTAGGAGAGATGGGGAGGGACTCTTGGTCTGGGAGAGGAGTCATAGGATGAGAGGGGGCAGTTTTAAACTGAAAGAGAAAAGATCTCGGGAAGAACTTCTTTGCTGTGAGGGTGGTGAGAGCCTGGAAGAGGTTGCCCAGAGAAGCTGTGGCTGCCCCATCCCTGGAGGGGTTCAAGGCCAGGCTGGATGGGGCTTGGAGCAACCTGGTCTGGTGGGAGGTGTCCCTGCCCAGGGCAGGGGGGTTGGAACTGGATGATCTTTGAGGTCCCTTCCAACCCAAAGCATTCTATGAATTCTCTGTCTAGTTTTGTTCAGCTGTGCTAAACCCTGTCCCTCTACGTGAGCTGATAAATTAAACTGATAAACCTTTAGTTGTGTTTTGTTTCTAGAATCAGCGTGCTGGCCTCCATCTGCATGACTCAGGCATTTATGATGTGGAAGTTCATTAATTTCCAGCTTCGGAGATGGAGAGAGCATTCTTCTTCTTCTCAGCCTCAGTCAGTGAAAAAGAAGTTTGTAACAGCTAAAGGGAAGACCTCCAGAAAAGAAAGAGGTTTGTATTTCAGTAATCCTGTTGCCTTCCCTTTTCAGCTTCAGGTGACAGAAGGCCTTTCTGTGGTCTAATTGCTAAAGAAACTTTTCATGTTTCACTTGCAAGTGAGATGACTCAGTTACAGAAACAGTATTGGGGAGTCGTGTTGTGCTGTGGGCTTTTGTTTGGTGGCTCGTTTGGGTTGGGTTTTTTTTTATTTAAAAAAATCACTCTGAATTGTTTGGTTTTTTCGCTTCTAATTGAATGAAGCAATTGCTGTTTCTTTAGTTAATGAAAAAGGAGTTTGTTATCACTTGAGTGAATAGTGTCGTGCTAAGGCTTTGTTCCCTTAGAAAGGGAAGAGGCGCCTTTCTAGATCCGTTCTCATGAATTACTCCTAAATTTTCTTGCAATTAATTTCAAGCTTGTTTTTCATCACTGCTTAACTCTGGGGTTTTAGGGTAAGGGCTTGATGAGCCAATAAATAAGCTTAGATTGAACTGGTTCTACTTAAAAACGTTCCATTTTTGTGATGTACTGAACATAACGTGTTTGAAGACCATTTGCGCTGGGATTTATAGTCGGATCAATTCAGAGGACTTTTTTCAAGGTTCATTTTTACTAAAATGATGTGTTTTGGGAGTATTTCTGTACTCCCTTTTGATGATTTCTAATTATCACAACTTCGCTTTTCTATATTGTTGGGTTTTTTTTGTTTTGTTTTCATCAGAAAACCCAGTTGGATTTTTTGGGAGGGTTTTTAATTGGGTGAAGGTAGTTTCATTCGTAGGTGTCCTACAACCAGCACATCGTGTTCGTTGTGTCTCCTGTGGAATTAATGTCAGATATTTTTTAAACCATAAACCGAACTGGCATTTTAATTAGTCAAAAATGTAGCTTTTTTAAAAAAAATCTCTTAAACTATTTCAATGAGGTCATTTGCTGCATTTGCTAGTGTTCACCCAACTTCAGGGGAGGCTTTCAAGTGGTAAAGGAAGGGTGAAAAAGGCAGTTAATTGGAATTGTGGTTATGCTCACAAAATAATTGAGCTGTGCCTGTCTCAAAGACAATTTTAGAGTGTATTTTAAATGGGAAAGGTTTAGCCACGTTGCAGGTCCTTCAGAACACTTGCACGAGCTGCAGCAAGGCAGTGTATTTGAAATGTTTAAAATGTTCTGGGTTTTTTTTTTTCCCTTTTTGTGGTTGGGTGGGGGTTTTTTGAGAGCTAGGGTAGAATAAACCCTGTTACTTTTAGCTTATGCCAAAAGCAAAGAAGGACAGTAGAAAGGATGTAGGTGGGGTACCCAGGCACGTGCTGGGTCTTGGTCTTTCGTTTCACTCACACTTGTTTTGACTTAACTGTTTAAGAAAATGGGATTTTGATGAGTTGGCTTGGATCTAGCTTGTTGTTTTTAGGCTTCTTGATTCAATAATATCACAAACTCTATGAAAAGTATCCAAAGACCACTTTATATAGGCTTAAGAAGGTGGTGGTGTTTAATGCTCCTGTGTGACGAACTGGGCCTCTGTCCTGTCTCACCCTCACGTATTTCTGACTTCATTCTTTTCTTTTAATTGCCTTTTGGTGTAAATGGGAGCATTTGGTGGCAGTGAGGGAGAGAAGGGAGATCAACAGTTGTTTTAGCAGATTGGCCACACTCTGTAGTCATCTGCAACGCATCTGCAGGGGGGGAAAACATCAATTTAACCAGTTATTAAAAAGAAAAAAATCCCACAATGCTTGTGTGAACTCAGACTGATGCTGTAAGTCAGAGCAGAGGTGTCAAGCAGCAAGTGGCCGTGCACTCTGCACTTCAGTCTGTTTTATAAATATAAATATCATATAAATATACCTTCAGGCAACATCCTTCTTTGGTTGCAGCGACGGTGAATAAAGGGGGTACTGTTTCTATAAGTCGTGTGCGTTGTAAATCCATAGATTGTGGGTTATTCTACAGGGAGGAAACTGCTAAAACTAGTGTTTTCTGTCGATCTTAGAATCATAGAATTTTCTAGGTTGGGAGGGACCTTTGAGATCGTCTAATCCAACTTGAAGTATATACTTAAAAATTGTGTGTATGTAAAGTTTTTATATATATGTATATATGAAAAGCTTATAAAGGCAAGTGGAGGAGTGTAGTTTTATCAAGAATTAAAGTGGAAATAAGTGGGATAAGCAGTAAAAACGTGTACCAGGGAGTTGTTTTTATACTGAGTCTCTCCAGAATGTCACAGGACAGCCTCATCCAGGGGTTGAGTATTTTACTTTTTAAGAGAGATTATCTTCTGTAACATTATAGCTGGTCTTGATTTGTCAATGTAGACATATATAATGCACACATTTGGGTCTCCAGCCCGTGTCAGGAAACCAGATTCTATCATAGGAAACTTGAAATTTAGTACTTTGTAATAAAAACTTCACTCTACTGTTGCGTTACGAGTGATAATGCTGAGGTTTGACACAGAAGGTGCCTCAGAAAAGAAGTTAAAAGACTGTTTGTATAGGACCTAGGAAAATGTCATAAATTATCAAAGAGCCTCCTTGTATTTGAGAAATGTGTTCTTCTTTTTTCTAGAAAATGGAATAAATGGAACAGTGACCTCAAATGGAGCAGACTCGCCTCGTAGCAGGAAGGAGAAATCCTCGTAAAACTGGGTTTTGTTAAGTTAATTGACTAATGTCCCCAAAGAATCTGCTTTTTACATGGATGGCCCTTCAGCACTAGAGATGTTATGGATTAAAAAAAAAAAATGCAATTCATGTTTTTTGATTATTGCTGTTGTTTTGAGAAACTTTTTTTAAAAGCCATTTTGACTAAGGAAAAAGGTTTATCTGTCTTCAAATATTTGGGTGGGGGAGGGATACAACACTTTTTAAATAACATTGACACTTTTTTAAGCATTTATTGTGATGAAATAGCTTCACTTGATGAGGATCATTGTTGCAATGTATTATTTCCTTCCAGTTTTTGTAACCTTGGTGATATATGCTGTTCTGCCAACTGCACTTTTTCCAAGTTCTTCAAGAAGTTCTGCAAAGTTGAAGTTAAAAAAAAACCTCTTAGTGTGCGTTTTCAGATACTCTGGCTTTTCAGTTAATTGCCTTCATCCAAATTTACGGTTCAAATTGGGATTCTGAGACCACACCAGTATAAACACCTTTATTTTTGTAGTTCCTAGCTACACAGTGTTCGCTCGAAGAACTGCCCCGCATCATTAAAACGAAGCTGAACTAATTGGAAATGTTGCAGAGTCTTATTGTTTGTCAGTTAGAAATCTCTTAGAAGGAACAACCCCCCC
>VXBJ01003683.1:17554-46864 GCA_013400055.1 Nycticryphes semicollaris
AATCCCTCCCCCCCCCCCCCCCCCCTTTTTTTTTTTGAGATACAGCCTTTAGCACTTGAAAATTAGAAGGGAGCATCTGTGGTGATAGGAAATGTTGATTTGAGTAGCTCTGTTAACTCCTGTCCGTGCTTTAAACTGTCCCTGTCTGGGAGAATTTGTGTGTGTTGGACCTTCTTTGGAAACTCCTCTGTCCGATTGTTGGGTTCTGGTTTGGTTTTTTTGGTTTGTCTTGTGTTTTTTGGGGTTTATGTTTTGTTTTGGTTTTTGTTTTGTGGGGTTTTTTTTGGAGGTGGAGGTTCTTACAATGTGGTGTCGTGATTGTTTTAGGAGGTGTTTTAATGCTCCGCGAAGAGGGAATTTGTTAGAGAAATGGATCGAGTTGAGAAACATTCCTTCATTCTAACTGCTTTGATTTGTTTCACCTCTGTTAGGAAATAGTTTGATTTCTCCTATGTGTATTTTTATGGGGAAAAACAAATATTTAAAAGCTACCACTTCTTTAAAATGATTTATTGTGCCCTTTGCTACAACTGGAAAAATCTTCATTTAAGACTTTTTCCATTATCTGTCTTTCATAATTGTATTAGATGTGAAGCTTTGTCCAGTTAATTTCCCAGTTTAATACACAGTTAATGTTTCCTCTGTACCAGTTGGAAATGGGTATAATTCAACCCATTTCATTTGAGAAAACGAGTTAGTGATTTAATTCCGTCTTTAAGAAGAAGTTGTTAAATTCAGTCTTTCAAGCTAAGCCAAGTATTGGACTGCTTATTGATTGAGAGGAGTAATTATGAGCAATCAAGCTGATAAATAAGATAGTCTTAATTAAAAAAAAAAACCAACAACCTGTTATTATAGTTGATTTTATACCCACCAAAACAATAAATCTGCATTCTGTATCTTCTGCAGTTCGGTTGCTTGCTCTACAGAATAAAGGTTTCTAGTACAAAACCTCGACTACAAATAACTATCCATTCTTCAATCGTTCAGTGCTGTTTAGAGTTACTGCAGTGTCATTAATTAGACGTTTCAGCTAATTGGGAGTCCCAGTTCCCCAGTACTTGTTTCACAGCTCCTGAAGTGGACTTGACAGACCTGGACTTGCTTAACTGTGGGGCAGCCCCCTTCCTCCCCCTGACTGTGATACTCCCAGTCTGCTCCAGTGGAGGTACCTATAACCATATCTCAATTTGAAGAAATAAAACTCTTTTTTTTATTTAAATGGTGAAACTGAGTCTATCCCGTCTGGACCGTGAAACTGGAAATTTTAGAACTTGGAAATTTGGAGGGAATTGCCTACATTAACTACTTGCTGCACAAAATGATACTTCATGTCTGTTGCTTCTAAAAAAAACCCAACCCTCTGTAGATTCCATGTGCCTTGCTCTCGACTTGTACCTGAAGCCAAAAAACAAAAAACCCAAAAGGGGGCAAATTTTTTTTCAAGTTTCCAGTCTGGTCCTTTGGTTCTGAATCGTTTTGCTCGTGGTACCTGCTTGTCCTGGGGCTGGCAAAATCCTAAAGGGTGGAGGAAAAAAATTGTGAAGAGAGCCTTTAAGGTGCTTTTTGGGATCTTTGAAGACTTACTGAGCTCTGAGGGTTGTAACAGTTGTTTCCCGAAGGCAAACTTTCTCTTGTAAACCCTCTTCTTTGGCGCAGTGGTCTGGAAGTGAACCTGAAGTTTACGTTTCCAAAAACTTCTGAAGAGTGTGTTTTCACCTGTTCATTCTGTGTTCGTTTGGTTTTGGTCTCCTTTTGACCTTAATGGATGTTTTTGGACTTTGGGGGGAGGGGGGGAGGAAACCAACCCAAAAAACAAAGCATTTTTGTTTCCAGGATGGCTTAATTTCCATTCCTGCCTTATGGGAGTTACCTCTTTCTGCCAAGAGATAGAGAATAATTTCAGTTGTTCTAGAATTTGTATGGAGTATCGAAAACCAGTTTCTTTCGTCCCTTGTCTCGTGACTAAAAGCACATCCTTAATCACTTCCGATGAGGCAAAAGCAATAACTTGTAATTTTCTACTTTGGGGTGAAAACCCCAACGAATTTAGAAGATTTTGAGGCTGCTGTTTTGCCTAAGGTCGGTGTTTGCCTGGCTGACTTCTTTTGACTTGCTTAAAATTGGTTTTTCATATTTTACTGCATTTTGGCTCTTTCCAAGCTGGGATTCAGTAAACTGGAAGAAGATTGGTTGTCCAGTCATGTGTTCTTAATTACGGAATCGGGAAATTTTACAGATGGAAATGGCTGAGGAGCTCATTGTTATATCCCTATGCCTAATAAAAATCATTATTGCTCGGCCTGTAGTCATTTATCCTGCTCAGTTACGGGGTTCCTCAAAAAGAAGGCTTTGTCCGTGTAAATGAGTTTGAGTCGAGTAATTCCTGCAGACCCTGGGTAGGGTTTGTTGGGTTCAGGGATTGGTTTGTTTTTTTCTTAAGCCCCCTCTTGTCAGAACTTTTTCAAGACTTAAGAGACAATTTCAAGCCTTCACCCCCCACAAGAGTACGTTTGGTTTATGTGCCACAATCTACTATCAAAACCAGTATTTTACTTATTCCTAAGTAATTACCCAAAGTGCAAACAAGGAATGCAGAGTAGCTGAAACAAGTTTTCAGAGTTTTTCCTTTTATCCGGATGTTTTGTCCTCTTGACTTAGTTGCAAAGATTGATTTATATTTTTTTCCTGGGTGAATTATTGATGAACGTGGCTCTTTCTTTTTGGGTGATGCCATGCCCAGCCTTAGGGATGCTCAAGGGGATTTGCTGTGCAGAGAAGACTCATGGGCTGTTTCTCTTGACGTTAGAATATCCCGAAAGCAAATGAAGTACATTGGGATAATGCATTTGGAAAATCAGTAGTTACTGATGAGCATTTCATAACTGTCCTAAATACTACTTTCCTTAATAGTTTTCAGTTGTGTTTATGGAGTTATGTTGCCCAGAACTGTAATGAGCAGTGTGGTACTTGGGTACAAGTAATGGGATTTCTGTCGAAAGGGTTTGTACCCATCTGCAGTCCTTCTGCTTTTGGCAGATTTCTGGCTAACTGTACCCGAGGCCATTCTTATCGGAGAGGCAAAACTTGATATTAAAGGGAAGGGAGCATTTTTTTTCATGGCTGTAGGTTGTAGTTGGCCAAACTTGAGACAACTAACACAAACCCAAGTGTTTGTATATTTAAAAAAATAAATAAATAAAAAAAAGGTGGAGGGAAAAGGTGCCTCGAACTCTAATGCAGCTGCCCCTTCCACCTGTGAGTTCAGCTGAAAATCACAATTCCAGTATGAGGTGGGAGATCCTGTTGAAAGGCTTTCAGGACCAGGAGGGAGATGAGCTGTTCGGTAGGTTCCCCTTGCCGGGCTGTTGATGTGATCAGGGACTTCTGTCAGGTGTTGTGGGGAAAGGGAAATACTCGAGATGCTGTGCTGAGAGGCGTTTTATCTGTCATAGTTTGGGGTTTCCAAGCAGTGCACGGTGATATTGGTGGTTTAGAAATAGGAATTCTGAAAACGTAGTTTCTCTTGGATTTTTGGTTTTTTTTGTTGTGGGATGTTTCTTTCTTTTTTCCCTCCCCATGAACCCTTTTATGTATTGCAGTAGGTCTTCCAGAGAGCTTTGTAGGAGTTGTGCTGTATCCCTGTCTAGGTGTGGGGTAGGAGGGTTTGGTTTTTTTCCTCATTTTGTTTCCTGTTTTCAAGAAGTTTCCCTACCGGATTCCTAGGTCATGCTTGGGTTGGGTTCTGTTGATGACTCAAGCATTGGGGCCCATCTTGTAGCAGATGGGGACCGGCAGCTTCAACAGGCTCCCTGTGCCCTGTTGGCCATCACCATCCTCATTGTTCCCTGGGGAAAATGTCTGTATTGAAGGGACGTGAGCACAGAGTAGGGACAGTTGTGACACTTGTAATGTCTGCAGACAGACAAGAGTCTGCATCTAGAGATAGGGCTATGGAGATGATGAGGGGACTGGAACATCTCTCTGAGAAAAGGTTGAGAGACTTGGGTCTGTTTAGTCTGGAGAAGAGAAGGCTGAGGGGGGATCTGATCAACACCTATAAATGCTTCAAGGGTGGGTGTCAAGAGGATGGGGCCAGGCTTTTTCAGTGGTGCCCAGTGACAGGACAAGAGGTAACAGGCACAAAATGGAACATAAGAAGTTCCATATCAACATGAGAAGAAACTTCTTCACTTTGAGGGTGGTAGAGCCCTGGCACAGGCTGCCCAGAGAGGTGGTGGAGTCTCCTTCTCTGGAGACATTCAAACCCAACCTGGACACGTTCCTGTGGGACCTGCTCTGGGTGACCCTGCTGTGGCAGGGGGTTGGACTGGATGATCTCCAGAGGTCCTTTTCAAGCCCTACAATTCTGTCATTCTTCATGTTTGTTCTAGCACCTGTGGTTGAGTGCCTGGAGGCTGTAGCAATAGTCATCTTGTCATCCAAGGGTATGAGAATGTTGTAAAGATGTAAGGCTTGGGGGAAAATTGTAAGGTCCTTCAAAAAGATTAGATTTCAAAGGATGGATGTCAGTTGTCTGGCATGGCCCAGGTTGCCCAGAGAAGCTGTGGCTGCCCCATCCCTGGAGGGTTTCAAGGCCAGGCTGGATGGGGCTTGGAGCAACCTGGTCTGGTGGGAGGTGTCCCTGCCCAGGGCAGGGGGTTGGAACTGGATGATCTTCAAGGTCCCTTCCAACCCAAACCATTCTATGTTCTGCTCATCCTGGTTGAATTTCTCATATTGTGAGATGTGGGTTCTCTTTAGAGCACTGGATTAGTCCACACTTGGGATGGTTTTATACCATAAGTGGTTGTGGTGGATGCCTGGTGGGCATCCCCTCTTCTCTTTGCTCCCTGAACCGCTCGGTTTAGGCTCTGCTAACACTAGACCTGTACACAGCGAGGAATTTGATGTGCTCTTCACAACCCAAATAGAAGCGGGGCCGGAGGGTTTCTGGATCGGATGTGCAAGAAATAAGTGAATCCATGTGCCAGGCGTTACCAGAACCCACTCAATGGGATCTGAAACTCTTCAGGAGAACCAGGTTCCGATGCGACGTGTATCGCGATAGGTAGCGGAGTTTGGGTACAGCTCCCGTCCCGACAGCAAGTGCCTTCCCCTGGGTGGAACGGAGCTGCCCTTGGCATCGCCAGCCGTCGCTTCCCCTTCTGCCAGCGACGGGTGAGGAGTCACAGCAGGCTTCTCTCTGCCTTTCACAGGAGTTCTGGTGATGTTGACAAGACGAAAGGCAACGGCTCTTTATTTCAGGTTCAAAAAACCAACCAACCAACCCACCCCCCCAAATAAAAAAAACCCATGCCTCCCTAGTTTGGAATCCAGTACACTTGATCTCTTTCTGTGGGTCCTGTCGCTTTTATCTTAGCTTTTCCACAAATGGTTTGCTTTCATCCAGCTCGGTGACAGCAAATCTGCGATGCGGGCGCCAGAAGGGACAACTCCTCTTCCTGGTTGTGGTTGAAACTTGGCGCTGAATCGGAGCCAAGTGAGGTGTAGGGTTGGCCATTCGATGGCTGGTTGGTGTTCATTCTTTCTCCTCAGGTGACAGCCAAGTTGTCACTTCTTAAATTCCCAACACGGAGAAGCTGAAGTGAAATATATAAAATAAATACCATATGAGTGGGTTTTGAGTGGTTTAGCAGAAATTCTGCTGCTGGATGGTTTTGTTTTCCGAATCGCAGCTCGCTCCTATGGCCTTGCGTTTTTAGGAGGCTGGGCCCTTGTGGACTCTGAATCTCGAAGCTGGGGTAGTGCTGTGTGTGCAGTTACTGGTTACAGATGGGCTACAGCTTGAGCTTTGTGACTCAGGTTGGTTATAAACGTTGGGGAAGGCATCTTGCCTTGTCAGCAACAGGTACAGGCTCAGTCCGTGGTGGCAGGAACACTGTAACGGGGTGGGAACTTCACCTCTTCCTGGCTTGGGACAACCCTGTGTTCTCACCACAGGTGATGCCTCCTCTTTGTTTCTCATAATCACGTTCTTTATTTTCTTTATTCAAGGAAGGTTGTCTTTTCTCTGTGTGTGTGTGTGTGTAGCCAGGACAGCCAGGCCTGGAGCCCCGGTCTGGGGTAGCTGTAATAAGCAATCGCCTTGTTTATTGTTTTCCTGGAGATCAGAATAAAGACGATCAAATTAAAACCGTGCTTGAATAGTTTGTTCCACAACTGGAGGTTTCTACGTGTTGCCCGCCCTTACCTAGAGTCAGGCAGCACCAGGAGTGGGGAGATGGTCTGAGATACACAGCGTTCTGGCTGGGCATCTTCACAGAATCATGGAATGGTTTNTGCCTCGAACTCTAATGCAGCTGCCCCTTCCACCTGTGAGTTCAGCTGAAAATCACAATTCCAGTATGAGGTGGGAGATCCTGTTGAAAGGCTTTCAGGACCAGGAGGGAGATGAGCTGTTCGGTAGGTTCCCCTTGCCGGGCTGTTGATGTGATCAGGGACTTCTGTCAGGTGTTGTGGGGAAAGGGAAATACTCGAGATGCTGTGCTGAGAGGCGTTTTATCTGTCATAGTTTGGGGTTTCCAAGCAGTGCACGGTGATATTGGTGGTTTAGAAATAGGAATTCTGAAAGCGTAGTTTCTTTTGGATTTTTGGGGTTTTTTTGTTGTGGGATATTTCTTTCTTTTTTCCCTCCCCATGAACCCTTTTATGTATTGCAGTAGGTCTTCCAGAGAGCTTTGTAGGAGTTGTGCTGTATCCCTGTCTAGGTGTGGGGTAGGAGGGTTTGGTTTTTTTCCTCATTTTGTTTCCTGTTTTCAAGAAGTTTCCCTACCGGATTCCTAGGTCATGCTTGGGTTGGGTTCTGTTGATGACTCAAGCATTGGGGCCCATCTTGTAGCAGATGGGGACCGGCAGCTTCAACAGGCTCCCTGTGCCCTGTTGGCCATCACCATCCTCATTGTTCCCTGGGGAAAATGTCTGTATTGAAGGGACGTGAGCACAGAGTAGGGACAGTTGTGACACTTGTAATGTCTGCAGACAGACGAGAGTCTGCATCTAGAGATAGGGCTATGGAGATGATGAGGGGNGGCCCCAGCCCTCTGAGCATCACTTGAAGCAGTGAACACAGAGCCAAGGAATATTGGTTTCAAGAGCGACGCCTTGTATCTCCAGCTGGAGCTTGTGCAAAGTTATCGGGGATTCTGGGCTTCATCTTGTCTGTCAACTTGAGAAGCTGCCTATGTCCTCCCTCTCAGGACGGTGGCCCTTGGTTGCTGTGAAGCCTGTGTAGTGTTTTGTATCCTTTGAGTAGCACATTCAAGCTTGAGGGTGGGGGGTAACCACAAACTTAGAGAATACCAAGAACTGCACCGGGGAGTGTGTGGTGTGACCTGGGCCTTTACTGTTCAAATTCAAGTGTCTCCACTCTCTTTCAGCTGAGCAACTTCTAAAGCCTTCCTGGACTTCAATTTGCTGATAAGGAGGAGTGAAAATCCATCTCAACCTGAAGCCTGAACCTCTGCATGGATCCATAAGTGATGTAGGTGAGGTGGTGAGGGGCTGAGGACCGTCACCTGGGTTAGGGAGAGTTTTCAGACTGGTTTTAGGAAACTTGTGTCATGACTGTTACCTCCCCATGGGTTTGATTTGCTACGTGGCAGAGGGGTTGACAGCAGACCCTTGGAGGTACCCAAGGCCAGGCTGGATGGGGCTTGGAGCAACTTGGTCTGGTGGGAGGTGTCCCTGCCCAGGGCAATGCTTTGGAACTCTATGATCTTGAAGGTTGCTTCAAACCTGAACCACTCTATGATCGTATGAAGAACTATTGAACTACCTTAGTCATTCTTAAAACCTGCATTTTTAAGTTGTAAATCCTCAAACTAATTGAAAGAAAACATTAAGCAAAGATTAGTTTGCCCCAAAGACACATCTGGTTCTTGGCTTCATTGTTAGACAACACAGCTTAAACTATAGCTTATAAAGAAATTACGTCAAAAAAATCAACGGAAAACAGTATTTTAAGAACCAGAGCTACCTTTACCAATGGGTAATACCTGTTGGGTGACTGACAACCCTCGCTGGTGAGGACAGGCAAATGCTGTTATCTAGAAGATAGTAACAACTCCTGCCTTGCCTTTCCCCTGCTGCACCTCTCGCAATCATAGAATGGTTTGGGTTGGAAGGAACCTTCAAGCTCATGGAGTTCCAACCCCCCTGCCCTGGGCAGGGACACCTCCCACCAGACCAGGTTGCTCCAAGCCCCATCCAGCCTGGCCTTCACCTCACCCTGCTGCTGCTTTCAGAACGATCTAGCAAATACTGATGGGAAACGGAGCAGATGCAGTTCATATGAGCCAAATCCTGTGATGGGTTTGGGATTTCGAGGGCAGGGAAGCTCTACAGAGGGACTTGGAGAGATTGGATCAGTGGGCCAATGTTAACAGTATGAGCTTCAACAAGGCCAGGTCCTGCACTTGGGCCACAACAACCCCCTGCATCGCTACAGGCTTGGGGAAGTGTGGCTGGAGCTGCCTGGCAGAAAAGGACCTGGGGATTCTAATTGACAAGTGGTTGATCACGAGCCAGCAGTGTGCCCAGGTGGCCAAGAAAGCCAATGGCATCCTGGCTTGTATAAAAATAGTGTGACCAGCAGAAGTAGGGAGGTGATTGTCCCCCTGTCCTCAGCACTGATGAGGCCACACCTTGAGTCTTGTGTTCAGTTTTGGGCACCTNCTGGTGTAGGGGAGAACTTTGTAGAGACGGGCTGATGGTGGGACTCGATGATCCCAAGGGTCTTTTCCAACCTGAATGATTCTATGTGGGAAAAATCAGCCACTAGAGGCCACCGCTGCCTCTGTCAACTGCGGCTGCCTTTGGGTGTCTGGAAACCAGGAGGAAAAAAAAAAACAAACAAAAAAACCCCAAAGGTCTATCCAGAAGCCCATCTTTTTGCTGTGCTTTCAGCAGAAATTATTTCTTGCCTTTTAAGTAGCGTCTCTGCTGAAACTCAGAAAACAGAGCATTGAACTGAAGTAGACACGATTTCTTGTAGTTTTGGGTCTTGGTGGCCACCCAGTAATAAAATCAGGGTTTTATTCCGCAG
Source organism: Nycticryphes semicollaris (assembly GCA_013400055.1). Lineage (NCBI taxonomy): Eukaryota > Metazoa > Chordata > Aves > Charadriiformes > Rostratulidae > Nycticryphes > Nycticryphes semicollaris. The sequence goes on from VXBJ01003683.1 coordinate 26,622, forward strand.
GCCTTGGGAGGTGTCCTTATTTGGCCAGAAGCTACTTCCTCGTGGCTGGGTGAGAGAGAGCAGAACCTGCCTCTCCAGCGCTAACAGCTCTGTCTTATCCCAAAAGTCCAATATCTGAGACTAAAACCAGGGCTGAGAAGGCAGAGTGAGCCTCAGATTACACCTCCTGGCTTGTGCTCGCTTTCGTAGGCAAGCAAGCAGCAGCTGTGGCAGATGCTGATTCCTTGGCTTAATCCTTGAGAAGAGTTGGGGGGAGGGAAGTACAGAAAAGCTGCTTGCTTTATTTCCACCAATTTTTAATGCTTTCGGAGCAAAGTTCTTGTTAGAGGAGCTTGTCGAATTGTTTCCTGCACTTGAAAGGAATTTCAGCTTTTACCTGTTAACAGGAGACCCTGATTTCCTGGGAGGGTTGCTTGTGGACATCTCCTCCCAGCTGCTGCTGGAGCCACGCAAGAGCTTTGCCTGCAGCTCTTAAAGCAGCTTCTCAGAGAATATAAATTAAATTTTGCAGCTTGTGGATTATTTTTTTTATTTTTGGCCTTCGATACTAAGGAAACGTCTTGCTCCTCTCACGTGTGTCCCCTTTCATACAGAGGAAAGATTTTTGGGGGGACAGAGGTAAACTGCATGTGATACGCTAATTTTTCTTGCTGTCTTTGGGGTAATTTTACCCCAGTCTGGCCAGAAAAAAACCCCCAAACCATCGGGTACTGGCTTGAGCTGTTCTGGGGTCCCAGTGGGATGGGTTTTGCTGCCGGAAAGCGTTGCAGTGCAGGGTAATCCAGCTCTGGAAGAATAATAAGAAATATGGCTCTTCTTCTGGAATGTCTTGGGACTTTGGTGGAGTCTGGGCAAAAGTTTCCTTGAACATCTGGATTTGGGTGTTCCTGGTAAGAGATGGCAAACCAGCCGAATCACGGTAGGAGCTGCGGATGGGCTTTGATTTGTAATTCCATTCACTTGCCGGCAACAGGTTAAGAGTCTGACTGGCCTGATGAGCTGGGTCTGGTGATGCTGAGCTCTGTGAGGGATGTGCAAAAAAACAACAACAAAAAAACCAAACAAACAAACAAAAAAAATCCAGTTGTGAAGCTCCACAGCTACGGAAATGCATCTGAAAATGGGTCATGGGGCTTGTGGGCACAGAGAAGGTAAATGGCAAGCACTCTCTTACTCTGGCTCAAGGCCAGGCTGGATGGGGCTTGGAGCAACCTGGTCTGGTGGGAGGTGTCCCTGCCCAGGGCAGGGGGGTTGGAAATCCATGAGCTTGAAGGTCCCTTCCAGCTCTAGCAATTTGATGATTCAGTGACTCTAATATAAACTTCAGATAACACACCAACTCAAAGATGGAGCGTTCGGGTGAACTGGGAGGCGTAGGTGAAAGACAGCACAGATAATCGGAGGCCCAGAACAGTCTCTGCTCCAGAAAATGCTCAGTAGATCGAGAGCCCTGAGGCCTATAAAATGGTGCATGATATGAGAGATGAAGAGGGAATGAGTATTCCCCTTGAGACTCACACAAGGAATCATCAGGTTTAAAGCAGAAGCCAAAGGAAATACTTATTTCTTTTTTTTTTTTCCCTAAAGGAGGGAGGCACAGTTAAATTGTGTCACTCATTGAGTGTTGTGGGGGCCGAGCATTTAAATGGCCTGAAGAGGGATTATACCAACACGTGTAAAATACAGCCATTGGTGGCTATAAAAAAAAATAAATAATAGAGACAGCAAAAGTTTTGATGCAACCAGATGTTTCAGAAGTCCCTAAGCTGATGACTGCCAGCAACTGGGTGGGTGAAAGAGGATGACACTTCTCCCAGTCTCAATGTCCCTTCCCAACAGAGCCATGGAGGCAAAGAGGCTGGAGCACGTGGGGCTTCTGAGTTGGTCCAGGACAGCAGCTCTTTGCAAAGGAGACGAGAAGTCTGCCGGGCTCTCCTCGAAGAGGAACCCCCAGGGTTAACCACAGTTTCTCTTGGCAGCTCAGCTCTCACCACAGGGCTGACTTGTGGGGCAGAGAAGGGGAAAAGGGGAGGGGTTCCTAGGGGTTCAGCTACTTCCCCTTGCCCTGGGAAGTAGGTCCTAAGACCTCATGCGCTTCTAGATCCAATTTGGGTTTTTTTTATCTTAAAGTTTTCTGATGTGCGCTTCGCATCGTCTCCGCTGGTTTTGCTGAGCGTGTTTACGCGTTAGTTGAGTTGCATCGCTGTCTTCCTAGAGACATGAGATACCCAGATACTCATTTTAGATTGAATATTGATCAGCGGTGACATAGTAAATACAGTGACTTGACACTGTCACGCGTGACATCCTGGTCTCTGAGCTGGATCAGGAAGTGGGTGGATGGCCACACTCCACTCAAAGGGTTGCGGTTAATGGCTCAATGTCCAAGTGGAAGCCAGTGATGAGTGGTGTTTCTCAGCGGTCAGTACTGGGACCAGTGCTGATTAACAACTTTGTCGGTGACATGGACAGCGGGATGGAGTGTACCCTCAGCAAGTTCGCCAATGACACTGAGATGTGTGGCACAGCCGACACGCTGGAGGGAGGGAAGGGATGTCATCCAGAGGGACCTGGACAGGCGGGCCCATGTGAACCTCATGAAGTTCAATCAAGCCAAGTGCCAAGTCCTGCACCTGGATCATGGCAATCCCAAGCACAAATAGAGGCCGGGCAGAGAGTGGATTGAGAGCAGCCCTGAGGAGAAGGACGTGGGGGTGTTGGTGGACAAGAAGCTCAACAAGAATTGGCAATGTGCACTGATAGCCCATAAAGCCAGCTGCATCAAAAGCAGTGTGACCACCAGGGTGAGGGAGGGGATTCTGCCCCTCTACTCTGCTCTTGTGAGACCCCACCTGGAGTATTGTGTCCAGCTCTTGAGTCTTCAACATGGGAAGGACATGGACAGGCTGTGAGAGAGTTGGGGTGTTCAGCCTGGAGAATAGAAGGCTTCACGGAGACCTTGTAACAGCTTCCTAGTACAGGGGCTCCAGGAGAGATGGGGAGGGACTCTTGATCAGGGAGGGGAGCTATAGGACAAGGGATAACGGATTTAAATTGAAAAAGGGGAAATTTAGATGAGATACCAGAAAGAAATTCTTTGCTGTGAGGGTGGTGAGACCCTGGAAGAGGTTGCCCAGAGAAGCTGTGGCTGCCCCATCCCTGGAGGGGTTCAAGGCCAGGCTGGATGGGGCTTGGAGCAACCTGGTCTGGTTGGGAGGTGTCCCTGCCCAGGGCAGGGGGTTGGAACTGGATGATCTTTGAGGTCTCTTCCAACCCAAACCATTCTGTGATTCTATGAATAGTCCCCTCACAAGGAAAGTAAGCAGTAACTTGCCAAAACAGAAGCCAAAGGCTTTATCTTGAACGCAGCCTGGTCTTCCCTGGCCGTCCTTGCTCTCCAGTGGCCTCGTGGTTTTATCTGCAGTATAGTGCCCATGCTGTGGTTATTCTCTCTTGTTGTTCTTGCTGTTGCTATTAAAACATTTTTTCTCAAATTACTCAGGAAGACACTTTTCAGCACTAGTGCTTCTAGGCAAGTGTATGGCCTAAACTGGCCATAATTCCTTAGTTCTGCAATATTTCAATAGCAAACACCGATTTAGGGCAACAAAGATGGTTAAGGCACTAGAGCACCTCCCTTGTAAGGAAAGGCTGAGAGAGCTGAAACTCTTTAGCCTGGAGAAGAGAAGGCTGAGGGGAGACCTTATCTATGTTTACAAGTACCTAAAGGGTGGGTTGAAGGAGGATGGAGCCAGACTCTTTTCAGTGGTTTCCAGCGATAGGACGAGGAACAACAGGCACAAGCTGGAACATGGGAAGTTCCATTGGAATATGAGGAGAAACTTCTTTCTGGTGAGGGTGTCAGAGCCCTGGCAGAGGCTGCCCAGGGAGGGTGTGGAGTCCCCTTCTCTGGAGACCTTCAAGCCCCTCCTGGATGCAGCCCTGAGTGATGTGCTCTGGGCAACCCTGCTTTAGCAGGGGAGTGGGACTGGGTGAGCTCTAGAGGTCCCTTCCAACTCTGACAGTTAAAGGGTTGTATGACATTTCAAAGGTCTGGGATCATGATGTCTTGCGAAAAGGCAGAGTAACAAATTAACCCCTCTTGGCAGGGGTGCTGCCAGCCTGCCCTTACTGCTGGGAGCAGCTTGGGTTTCTTAAAGGGTTGTAACTAACCACCAGCCATAGTTTTTAGATACAAAGATCTTCCAGACAGAGCCAGCTTATGAGTTGTTATGCCATCTTGTTTTGTCTTTTCCCCACTGTATTATTTGCTGATCTTCATTCATGGTAATTTTTCATAAAATGCAAAGTCCCCCTCTTCCAGTGAAGAACTATCCTTTGGACTTTGGAGCAGTGTGGGTTGATCGCCCCAACATCAGCCAGCGTGTGCTTCCAAGGGCAGACTGAGATCCGGTATCAAACAGAGTCGTTGCACAGCATGGTCAAGACATTCCTTTGAAAGCCACGACAAGTTAAATTCTGTTTCTGAATCTATCTCAGCCTTTTTGGGAACCTTGAACTAGTCATTTTGAACTTTCTGTTTCTTTTTAAATAGTGGATCACGTTTAGCTGACGTAGCTACGAGGGCACTGGCTTAAGGATCTGTGATCTACAAATATATTGTATCTGCTGTGCTTTGCAGTTGCTGCTTTAAAGGAAAATGGTAAGGTTGTGGTTCTGCATGGCCAGGGGATTCACCTTCATGGGGAAGGTTGTCAAACATCATCCATAATTTCAAAAGCAGTTTTTTCTACTCAAGACGGGCTGTGATGAGAAGCAGGTGCTGTGCTGCAGTGCTTTGGGCGTTCCATACTTCAACTCGGAGTCTTCTGACCTGGACATCTGAGTGACACTATGAGTTAAAATAGTATGTCTGCTCTAGAACAGCTAAAGACCCCAGGACTTGCCTATATACAAGATGAAAGATGATCCATGTGTCAGACAAGAAGTGGCAAAGCAATTTCCAGTACCTAAAGGTACTGCCCCATCCCTGGAGGGGTTGAAGGCCAGGCTGGATGGGAATTTGGGCAACCTGGTCTGATGGGAGGTGTCCCTGCCCATGGCAGGGGGTTGGAACTCCATGATCTTTAAGGTCTCTTTCAGCCCAAACCATTCTATGATGTTCTCATCTTACAGCAGAAGAACTGGAGCTGATGGTCCAAAGGTCTCCGTTGTACCACAGGCTACCGAGCCCGAATTACAGTTCAACGTGTGAAGTGGTGGGACCCTTCTTCCTCCTACCACTGCCTGTGTGCATTGGAAAGGTTGCCTTAGATGAATGTTTCAAACTCATCTGAAGCCAGAAGATACGTTGATGTTTGTATTGGCTTTTTGGTTTTGGTTTGTTTTTGTCTTTTTTTTTAAAAAACAAAAAAGATGAACTAAAACGAAGAACTGAAGAAAGACTGGGGTTTGGGAGGCCTTTAGATAACCCAGCCCTAGAAACTGGGGGGTGCCAACGTTTAGATGAGCTTGTAAGTGCCTACAACAAAAAGAAGAACTTTGTTCTGGAAGTCACATGCTGACGAGGGAGCTGCTGACTCCGACCCTGGGGCTCTGAGGTACAGTGTGGCCATTTATACTGCTCCAGAAGGGTCCCCGGAGGACTGAAAACTTTTTCAGGGTGGGTTTTGGGTTGGGTTTTTTTTTTCTTCCCCCCGTTCTGGCACACAGTCCCATTTCCATGCTTGTGGCCATGAGCAATGTTTCTATGTGGGCCTGTAATTCGGCGCGGTTTGGGGCTTCCACGTCCTCCTACGGTTTTTTTGGCAGCAGCAGAGTCGCTAAAAGCGGCAGAAATTTTTGATCTCCGTTCAGCCTGTAAATGAACATTTCATCCCACACCTCCCTACCTGTGTTCCCCAGAACAATCAGACCCTTGATTGCCTCCTCCCTGCCTCCCTCCCTCCCTCCCAAACCGGAGTAACTCCACAGTGGATGACTGTACTTCCAGCAGCGTCTGGAGGACTATAAATAGCCTTTAAATAAATGCGTGTAAGGACCCAGCGTATTGTCTGAATGATCTAAAATTAGATTGCTCTCATGTTTGCACATTGGTCTTCCTTTACTGCAGGAAAATGAATTTCTTTTCCAAAGTATTTAAGCTTGAATTATGGTTCCTTAACGATGGGGGAGGGAGGGGAGGCTGTTGAAGGGGAAACTCCTCTAGGGATGGGTCTAAGTTTTCTTAAAAGAATGAGGTTGGCTTCAACAACTACTGAGGAGGGACAAAAAGAAAAAGAAAAAGCAGTTCTTGGAAAGTGTGGACATAAGTAGTTTGCTCCCAAAACATATCACCTTTATGCTCTCTTTATTTTCCTGTTTCAAGGACATTTGCACCTTGAGGGCAACAAACCTTGTGAAAGAGATTTACCGGAAGGTGGAGTGGAAAAATCCCGGAGCGCAGGTTTGCTTTTTTGTCTGGGATTAAATGACATTGTCTGTCCTACGTGCAAGGTATTTTAGTTCTTGAACTCCAACCAGGCTTCGCAACAAATAATAGTAGCTATGTATTTTAGATAAATTTGTATGGGCCCTGATATCTGCTGGAAATACCTGGGTTGGCTGTTACTCCTGGGGATAACCACATTACTCACTCTATGTAATGAAATAATGCTTTCTTGGTTAAATAACTTACTATTGAGTTAAAAGAAAGCACAATAATTAGTAATTCTATAATCTTCTGTTCCCGTCTTCCCACTGCAATCATTTGGGGGGGGGGGGGGGTTTATTGTACAACGATATTTCATATGAAAAATACTAACATACTTGGCATTTTATATAAACTGTGTTTTGTTGGCAATGAAAGCAGGGGCAATAATTCATTGTTCTGCTGATGAAATTGCAGCTTGAGTGGAAGTAGTACTGTTTGATTGGTTCATTCATTTATTTATTTATTTAGTCTTTGAGGATCTGTTTAGGCAAGTTTATTGTTGCGTAAAGAAGGGTCCACTTCTTGATGATTGAGACAAATGAGAGGCACCCTCTGTTTTGCTGTCAAGTTGGAAACCAACCGGGACGAGGGAGGGGGCTTCAAGGAACTAAAGTGCGTTGGTCCAGCTCTATTAAACAGCACTAATGACACATCTCCTGTCTATTTACACGTGGTGAGGGACCGTGCCATTACACTCTTGTATTTCACTTATAATGGCCATTCAGGTCAATTAAAAAATGAACTGTTGAGGCCTCTGGAGACAACCGAGGTCTTGAAACGCTCACAGAAAGTCTTCTGTAGGGTTCTGTGTACCCTAAGAAGAGAGATTTCAGGGTGTTAATCCTGTGAAGGAATCCCGTAGCTTCACATCTTTAATTTCTAATCCAGTCAGTGAGTTTAACTCTTTGTTACCTGGGGAGCAACGGTTCAGTCAATGTCTGGCTCTCACAAACTCCATCACAGAATCACAGGACGCTATGGGGTTGGAAGGCACCTCTGGAGATCATCTAGTCCAACCCCCTGCCACAGCAGGGTCACCCACAGCAGGTCCCACAGGAACGTGTCCAGGTGGGGTTTGGAACATCTCCAGAAGAAGGAGACTCCCCCACTTCTCTGGGCAGCCTCTGCCAGGGCTCTGCCCCCCTCACAGGAAAGAAATTCCTCCTTATGTTGAGATGGAACTTCCCATGTTCCAGTTTGTGCCCATTCCCTCTTGTCCTGTCACTGGGCACCACGGAAAAAAGACTGGCCCCATCCTCCTGACACCCACCCTTGAAGTATTTAAAGGTGTTGATCAGATCCCCCCTCAGCCTTTTCTTCTAAGAATGATGTTCTAGTCCCCCCATCATCTTTGTAGCCCTTTTGTAAGGAGTTGTAAATTTGTGCATATCATGTCCCTGGTAAGTTTTCTCCTCTTGTTTTATCACCCTTTTGAGGGAGTTGTTTTTTTTGGGGGGGGGGCTTTTTAACCCAGAGAGACAAGGTGAAATTATACATTCAATATGAACTCTGTGCGTGGTGTGTCACTACACTCATACTGTTGCATGAGTGAACGCGTGTGTGACTGCGCAGTGAGATGCAAATTGAGGTGAAGAATTCTTTCCTCAACGAATTTCCACGAGAGGAGTTGAAGTAGCACTAATTAGCAATAGTTAGTTTTAGCCACAAGAGGGAGCGATGTTTATCTTCCCTGGGAAGGTTGCTGTCACTGGAAAGGCTTAGCACTTATTTACAAGGTTAAAAGTCTTTATTTTCTTGTTTTATCACTGTTCTGTCTCTGTTTTTCTGTGTCTCTTGGCCAAGTGCGTGATAAAGAGAATGTTGAGTGAAAAGCACAGAGCGCAACACGGTTGATGACGAACCTCCAACTGCATCAACTTTCACCTGAAAATTGCAAAAGGGTTTTGAACCGAGTTTGTCGACACCCTGTTGACCACCCTGCCCCGGTTAATTAATGCTCAACCTACAGCCTGGCCGAGGTATCACTTACGGCAGAGGATTTCTTGAGCAGCGTCGAAAACTGGAGCCGCATCTCCTGATTCTCCAGAGCTGGGCTTTTCTCTCCCATCCCATTCTGCTCCCTCGGAGGCAGCAATTGGAAATACAATTTTATTTCGCAATTTACTCAGCAGCAAATGAGTTCAGAATTGCTATCTTTTGCTGCTGTAGGCTGCTGGTGCCTTTTTTTTAACCCATGTTGTTTTACCCCTAAAATATTCTAGTTAAACTATATAAAGCTTAAGTCCAGGACACTGGCCACCTTTTTTAGATGATTCCTGAGCTAGGATACAAACACCTGCAAAGGGGAATCCGAAAGGGCTAGGAAGAGGCTCTGGTTACCTCCACCAGCCACAGGCTAATGACCATACCTCCAGTTGGGCAATAGCAGTTATAAAACAAGGCAAAGGCAGAGGCAAAGCGGCCAGTGGCTGTGGGGAGATGTTGGAGTTACAAAGCTTAGAAGAGGAAAAAATCAAGAGTGGGGTGGAAAGGAGGAGTGAGGAGCCAAGGAGGTTGGGCAGCTGGTCAGGGATGGGAAGGAGAAGTCTTCTGCTGTTCAGCTCAAGGTCCCACAGCGAGAACCCGGCAGGGAGAGCTGGTGTCTCCGGCTGCTGCGGAGAAGCAGGTGGCTCTCCACAGAAGCCTGAGGCTGGGACATGGCCTAAAGTCCTAAAAATCCTCAGAATTTATCAATACAATCAAACAGCTGTTAGATGGATCCACACTGTGGTTAGGTGACCATCTGCTACCTCCTTATCCAGCCCCTTAATAAAGAAATCTCTGTGATCTGGCAGCAGATGTGGTTTAACAGAAACCTCTTATTGTCATTATACACTCATCCCAGCTCCACCTAAAGAGTTTCTGTGTGCTTTCTTAATGAATAAGGCTGAATTGTCCCTGCCCAGGGCAGGGGGGATGGAACTTGATCATCTTCAAGGTCCCTTCCAGCTCTAACCATTCTATGATTCTGTGATTCAAAGGCTTAACTGAAGTTTAAAGGTGGTGTTGCAAACAAAAGACACTGCCATTCTTGTGTTTCATTTTCCTTCACATGCCATTTTGCATTTTTTGTTTTCATGACGTGGCTCTCAGTAGGGTTAGGTTTTTGGGTTTGGGGTTTTTTTGGTTTTTTTTTTTTTCTTTTTTATGTATCTTCCCCTTGATTGCAGGCCAGAGAGCTGGTCTGTAATACTTAGAGTCTGCTGTCTCAACAGCAGCTTTGTACACTGTTTATGGGTTATCTTCTCTGGCAAAAAATGAGAAATGGCATGTATTTGCAGGAGCATCCCTCCGGCAGCCTCTGGAAGCCCAGCACTGCCCTCTGCCTCCTGTCTTTTTTTGGAGGGGGTTAAAGGGATGGGCCAGGGGCAGCTTGGTCTTGGAGGGGGGATTGTTTTCTGCGTTCTTACAAGTGCTCCAAGCAGTGCTCCATGCTCTTTGCAGGATTTCACAGGGGAAATCTATTTACTTAACAAAAACATGAGGGTCTGGTAGTTTAAAACTTGGTTTTCAGATGATAACAACTTACCTGAATCTGTTGCTTGTGATGTTAAGGCAGTTCCTTTCCTGCTATAAGGTGGACACAACGACTGAATTTCACTCTTTGGCCATGCCTGGAATATGAAATGATGAAGAACAAATGCACCTTTGGCAATATTCTCGGGGTGAGTAGGGCTGTAGAGGGTCAATCAAGCTAGAGGATTCATTAAAAGTGTAAGTATTTGCTTGTGATAGAACTGGCACCTGTTCGAAGGTTTTATTGCAGGGTTTGATCTAAGCTGTAGTAAGAGTCTGAGCTTGGAAACAGAAAATGGTCCTTCCCATGAGCAAAGCTCTGTGTGAGTATTTGACAGCCAACACGACCAAAAATGTTGGAACTTCCCCATGGGTGTATCCTGAAGAAGGGTTTTTTTGCAGTACAACCAGAAATATGCTTTAAATCAGAAAGACTGGGCAGTTTTGATCCGCTTTTATTTACATAGATATAGCAGAAAAACTTGGCATAAAAAAAATTAGTAAAAATAGTAAAAAAAAATCCTTTGTACAAAAGCTAGGTTTTATATCCATTTGTAGCTGGTTTGCTGATTAATTCTTTCTCCCTGTCTCATTTCTCATGGAAGGATGTCTGCTTCAGAGATATGTGTTTACCTCAGTAACAGCCATGTGGTTACTGCAGTTGCCATTCTCTCTTTTACAATCTGCTTGTAGAAACTAAATCATCGTGGTAGTTTGTAATCCATGGAGATTTTTCTGGAAATGCAGCACCCCCTCCAGCACTGCTGGACCAGAGGAGCTGTGTCCTTGCTCACTTAAATATTGTTTCAGGCACGACAGTGTGACTTTCGTTCTCATGGTGAAGGCAGTGGTGAGACAGAGAAAAAGAATAGGAGGACATCTCCTCTTATAGTCATGTTCATTCTATAAATATGCTTGTTTCTAAAAAGATCTGGAGAATAAGTCTTACAAGGAGCGGGTGAGGGAGCTGGGGGTGTTCAGCCTGGAGGAGGCTGAGGAGAGACCTTCTCACACTACAACTCCCTGAAAGGAAGTTGTAGAGAAGTAGAGGTTGGTCTCTTCTCCCAAGGAACAGGCCATGGGACAAGAGGAAATGGCCTCAAGTTGCCCCAGGGGCGGTTCAGACTGGATATTAGGAACAATTTTTACATGGAGAGGATTCCTAAGCCTTGGAATGGGCTGCCCAGGGAAGTGGTGGAGTCACCATCCCTGGAGGTATTTAAAAGGCAGGTTGACATGGTGCTTAGAGACATGGTTTAGTGATGGGTTTTTATCAGTTAAGTTGATGGTTGGACTCAATGATCTTGAAGATCCCTTCCAACCCAGGCAATTCTATGCTATAGGCAATCTAGACTTTTGCTGTTTTGTTCTTCTCTATGAAATACTAGCTTTGATTCACAAAGAAGCTGATAGAAAGTTCCTGACAGCATCATTTGGAGAACGTGGATAGGAGTAATGCGGTGTCAGAAACGTCTTAGCAATTTGGGAAATGTTATGGAGAGGGAACTCTTTCTAGTGGAATAGTCAAGACAGGCAGCCAGAAGGAAATCAGTGCTGAGATACAGGTGTTGGTGACCAGAAGTTTGAATTTGTTTTGGAAAATAAAACATTGAAGGTGCAACATTTTGGAAAACAGACAGATTTTTAAAAACAAAGCAAAACCAAACCCCAGGCAAAAAAAAAAAAAAAAAACCAAACCCAAAAACAAATCACCCCAAAATAAAATAAAATTAAAAAGCAATGACAGGCAAGAGAGAGTTAGTTTCAGTACTCAAAGGAAATCCTGCTTCAGGGATGCTGAAGAAATGTCAGCACGACGAGAGCAGCGCTTCCATGGGGGGAGGAGGGATCTTTCAAGTTCATCTTTGCCAGTCCCGTGACTGCAAGTGATTCTGTTGTGCTCAAACATCCTCTTTTGTCGTAGTGAGATGAGACCGTGAAGGAATGAAACCCTATGTCGTAATATTGCTCATGCTACTAAAATGCAGCTGTGAAGTGCAACAACCTTACTCCTGTCTGTAGGAAGAGATTTCCGGCAGAGTGTGGTCAGTCGTTACTAATGAGACATCACAGCGCAAAGATAATATAACAAACCAATATTCGCCCAAAACCTTAGCAAAACATATTCTTTGTCTTTATAATTGCCTTTCTAATTCCCCTAGAGCTCAGGGAGTTTTAGTATCAGGAGGGTTATTTCACTGATGACTGAATCACAGCCACTTCTTCTCGAAAGAGCAGTATCAGTTTGACAGCTCAGAGCGTTTGTTGCTCAACGGCTTGGAGCAGGAAGAGGAGCCGATAGTCATCTCGGAAGAGGCTGAGGACAGCTTCCCAGGCTGGAGCCTGGCCAGGACTCTGGGCTGTCTTCCCAAGACTCTCGTGCCAAAGCCTTTCCCTTCTTCACCCGAAGTCATCCAGCACCTCACGGTTTGGTTTCGTTCTGGAAATTCTGGGTTTGTTTCAAAAAATAACCCACTCTTCTTGAAAACCTTTTTAAAGTACGGGTGATCTAAAAGTAGGAGTTGTAATGCAAAAGCAGGGATTTTTTTTTCCCCCCAGCCATTAGGTACTTCCGAATATACTCATTTTAGACATGTTGTTCGAGTGTTGGCTGGATGCTTTGCCCACTTGGTTATTTATCTGCTTTAATACCACAGCTATCCCAGCTGGTCTCCAGTTGCCGTCGAAAAGCACACTCACCCTTGGCTTCAGTCCTAGGTGAGACAAAGCTTGTAGAAATTTTGTGTTGTTTGGTAGTTTTGCCTGCTTTATTCTTGTTCCAATCTTCCATGTCCCCAAGTACAGAATCTCACTGTGCGGTTACACCAAGGGAGACACCGCTCATAACATTCCTGTTGGCTGGGAGAGTGCACCTCTTCCACACACGGGGAACCCATAATACCTCAAAATAAAACTTACCCAGAGTAGATACAGAATTTAGCAATCTTTTATCACTACATCAAACTTCCTTCTTTCCCTTGTTTTTCATTTTACCTTTCTTTGCTTCCCTCTTGGGTCCCCATTTGGGTCCCCGTAGAAGATCTTAGATTTGAAGGGATTAATCACGTAGGATCCCATGTGAATCAACAGAGCTATACTACTTCAGATGGTTTGAGGTTGTGATGTGGTGGTATGTTTTTTTAATTTTCCAGTTGTATAAGGTTTCCCAGGTCTTCTAAGTGCTCTAAATGCTGAAGAGTTTATCCTATACAGGGTATAAAAGTTACAAAAACCATAGCAGCTAAAAGTCTCCAAATTCCTATACAAGTCCTTATTTTGCTGTGTCCTGTCTGAGTACCACATCTGGCTTTTTAAATCTCCACCTCTTTGCTGCATCCTTTATCTCTGCAGAGACACCCTACTTAGGTAACTTTCTACTTATAGCAACCCAGCCCAGATTCCTGTGCAGCGCCTCGGCCTCACTCAAGAGGTGGTGTCGACAGAATATCATGGCAATGGTAGAACATCATTTCTCACAGAATCACAGAATGCTCTGGGGTTGGAAGGGTCCTCTGGAGATCATCTACTCCAACCCACCTGCCATAGCAGGTCCTTCTAGAGCAGGTTGCACAGGAATGTGTCCAGGCAGGTTTGGAATGTCTCCAGATAAGGAGGCTCTGCCACCCTCACAGGAAAGAAGTTCCTCCTCATGTTGAGATGGAACTTCTTATGTTCCAGTTTGTGCCCGTTCCCTCTTGTCCTGTCACTGGGCACCACGGAAAAAAGACTGGCCCCATCCTCCTGACACCCACCCTTTAAGTATTTACAGGTGTTGATCAGATCCCCCCTCAGTCTCTTCTTCTCCAGACTAAACAGACCCAAGTCCCTCAGCCTTTCCTCACCAGAGAGATGCTCTAAGCCCCTAATCATCTTTGTGGTCCTTTGCTGTACCCTCTTCAGCAGTTCCCTGTCCTTCTTGAACTGGAGAACCCAGAACTGGACACAGTGCTCCAGATGTTGCCTCCCCAGGGCAGAGCAGAGGGGAAGGATGACCTTCCTCAACTTCTGCTGGCCATGCTTTTCTTGATGCACCCCAGGACGCCATTGGCCATCTTGACCACCAGGGCCCATTGCTGGCTCATGGCCATCCTGTTGTCCACCCGGACTCCCAGGTCTTTTTCCTCAGAGCAGGTCTCCAGCAGGTCACCCCCAGCCTGTCCTGGTGCAGGGGGTTATTCCTCCCCACGTGCAGGACCTGTCCTCTGAGTTTCATCAGATTCTTCTCTGCCCAACTGTCCAGCCTGTCCAGGTCTCGATGGATGGTGGCATCTCCATCTCTCTTGCATTTTAGAGTCCTTTTAATTCATGTTGATCAACTTGCAGCCCAGGTTATGCAAAGAATATTCATAAGAGTAGACTGATAGGACCTTTCAAATTACAGTAAACTGGGGAGGGGGAAAAAAGGATGGTTGGGTCTTGTCACAGTGAGGAAATCCCATGTTAAGGAGTGTTTTCACTTTTGGTAGAGAGAAAGATGAGTGTTTTGCATCTATTGAGGGTTCAGCTGTCAGCAAGGGGGTGGAAAGACACCTCTCCTCTGCACTGCAGCTGATTCAAAGGTTGGCCCAGGGATAAAATTATTTAACTCAAGGTTCCCACACCTGGCAAAGCTGTGGTTGGTGTCAGTGATGCCTATTGCTCCCAGCTGCAGTTGGGTGCTCTCTGATGTGGAACCAATGACACGTCATGTCTCAAAGATGCAGGAAATGGGACTCACAGGCCACAGATCTCTGAAACTCACTGAGGACTTTCGAATGCCTGCCTTTTTGTCATTATTCTTGATGCCAGCTCTGCCTTTGAGGTACCCGTCTGTCCCACTACCAGCCAGGCTAACTTCTTAAATGCTCCTTTTTGGATTTCAGCTTGGGTTCACAGAAAAACACACTCAAAAACAGTAATGACTTTTTTTAAAATCAAACAGAAAAGCATAAGAAGCATCTGCATTATTAGGAAACAACACTGTGTAGCACACAAAGCATTTGGCCAGGACAGAGACTCAAGCTGTGACCATGCGCTCAGGATATGCTGTCACCCACATTTCTTTGTTGCCTCCTGTATGAAAAATAGTTTTTTTCACCTTCACGATATCAGAATTGTATTTTATTTCATATTTAAGACCAGTAACAGTGTCACCCAAAGGACTATAGAGACCTTGAACCTCCAAATTCTTGGCATCCACAGCCCCAGGGGGTTAAATGGCACGTGCACAGTGAGATCATGTTGGCTTCATCCTACTAAAGATGAAGGTTCACATGGTTCACAGGGACCCCAGTGTAAGGTTTGTTGGAAATCCATTTAGTCATGCAATTCACTTGCGTGTATCCAGCCCTTTCCCTCTGCTCTGCTCTGTTCTCTTGTGACCCCACATGGAGCACTGTGTCCAGCTCTGGAGTCCTCAGCACAGGTAGGACATGGACCTGTTGGAAAGGGTCAAGAGGAGGCCACAAAGATGCTTAGAGGGTTGGAGCCCCTCTGCTGTGAAGACAAGCTGAGAGAGTTGAGGGGTTGTTCAGCCTGGAGAAGAGAAGGGTCCGGGTAGACCTTAGAGCCCCTTCCAGTCCCTAAAGGGGCTCCAGGAGAGATGGGGAGGGACTCAGTCAGGGAGGGTAGACACAGGATGAGGGGGAAAGGTTTTTAAACTGAAAGAGGGGAGATTTAGACTAAATATTAAGAAGAAATTCGTTGCTGTGAGGGTGGTGAGACTCTGGAAGAGGTTTCCCAGAGAAGCTGTGGCTGCCCCATCCCTGGAGGGGTTCAAGGCCAGGCTGGATGGGGCTTGGAGCAACCTGGTCTGGTGGGAGGTGTCCCTGCCCAGGGCAGGGGGGTTGGACCTCAATGATCTTTAAGGTCTCTTCCAACTCAAACCATTCTATGATTCCACAGTCTCAGAAAAACAGCCTGTTCCTATCAGAGAAGCTCTGTCCCCTGTGTTTTTCGTGTGCCATGCTGGGCTTGGGGTTTTTTGGACATATGCTATGAAATCCCTTAGTATTTGCTATGTCTGGCAGCTCTATTACAAACCATGGGGGGGCTCTCCAAATTGGTGTTCAGGCTCTAGATTCCACCAATCCCTCTCCCGATGATGGCACTGCTTAGTGAAGGAGCCTACGTGGCTGTGTGGGGGCTCATTTTCACAAGGGGACTTTTACCTTGGCCTTATCTCAGGTTAGTGATAGACAGCCATAGCTCTTCTAGAGTCTTTTGCCATGATCCCATTCCAAAATGGAATGCTTTTGAGATATTTTATAGATATATGTATATCTAAATGATTTAATTTATATATATAAATATTTTTTTTAAAAACAGCCTCATAATGAATGAGAAATAAAATGAAACATGGCAAAATGTAGGAGGAAAGCCTTTTAAAATACTCCATCTGAGTGCATATATGTGTATATACCTACACACACAGCTTATTGGATGCTTTCTGGATGCATCCCATTCACAGCAACGATGTATTTGGTGTGTTTAGATTGATTTCGTTATGGTGATTTGATACCATCTGTGAATAATACGGTGTAAAATGGGTAGGTGCTATGGGTCAAGAAAGAATTTGTTCCGAAAGGCTTTCTTGGATTTCTTGGAAAACTGTTTCCCTTAATTTCTTGAGAAGCAGTTAGGGTTGGTGTCTTTTTGTAACCCACCTTGCCAGCACGAAAGCGGAATTTTTATGTCAGTAATTGTTTATGTCAGAGTTTGTGTACTCTAGGCTTACTGTCTTTCTCCTTGTAGGAATTCCCTCGTAAGCAACAAGTATGTATCTAGATGTTTAGGTTACAGGTTTAGGTAAACATTTCTTCTTTCTTTATTTTATTATTTTTTTTTTTAACAAAATACTGCCGTATTTCATGACAGCAGGGATGGATTTTGCCAAGGGACTGGGGTTTTGCCACTTGTAAAAGTCATTACCCCCTTGGCTTCAGTCAAGATGGCCAAGTGCAACAGACAGAATTGCTGTTCTGTGGAAATGTGTTTATTTTTCCAAGAGGTGACTGTGGCTCCCAAAATAGCTTCGGTATGACTGCGTAGTAAATTTTAGATTTGCCAGCCTTGGCACTATCCTCTCTGACAATTTATTTCCTCCTCCATATTACTTCAATGGTGTCTTTAATGAGTATATGTCTCGAGCGGTCACAAGGGCAATTTGAGCCCTTCTCATTTCGTGGTAAACATGCAGTTTTCGGTGAAATAAGCTCTTCTGTGACTCAAGTTGNAGAGGGTTGGAGCCCCTCTGCTGTGAAGACAAGCTGAGAGAGTTGAGGGGTTGTTCAGCCTGGAGAAGAGAAGGGTCCGGGTAGACCTTAGAGCCCCTTCCAGTCCCTAAAGGGGGTCCAGGAGAGATGGGGAGGGACTCAGTCAGGGAGGGTAGACACAGGATGAGGGGGAAAGGTTTTTAAACTGAAAGAGGGGAGATTTAGACTAAATATTAAGAAGAAATTCGTTGCTGTGAGGGTGGTGAGACTCTGGAAGAGGTTTCCCAGAGAAGCTGTGGCTGCCCCATCCCTGGAGGGGTTCAAGGCCAGGCTGGATGGGGCTTGGAGCAACCTGGTCTGGTGGGAGGTGTCCCTGCCCAGGGCAGGGGGGTTGGACCTCAATGATCTTTAAGGTCTCTTCCAACTCAAACCATTCTATGATTCCACAGTCTCAGAAAAACAGCCTGTTCCTATCAGAGAAGCTCTGTCCCCTGTGTTTTTCGTGTGCCATGCTGGGCTTGGGGTTTTTTGGACATATGCTATGAAATCCCTTAGTATTTGCTATGTCTGGCAGCTCTATTACAAACCATGGGGGGGCTCTCCAAATTGGTGTTCAGGCTCTAGATTCCACCAATCCCTCTCCCGATGATGGCACTGCTTAGTGAAGGAGCCTACGTGGCTGTGTGGGGGCTCATTTTCACAAGGGGACTTTTACCTTGGCCTTATCTCAGGTTAGTGATAGACAGCCATAGCTCTTCTAGAGTCTTTTGCCATGATCCCATTCCAAAATGGAATGCTTTTGAGATATTTTATAGATATATGTATATCTAAATGATTTAATTTATATATATAAATATTTTTTTTAAAAACAGCCTCATAATGAATGAGAAATAAAATGAAACATGGCAAAATGTAGGAGGAAAGCCTTTTAACATACTCCATCTGAGTGCATATATGTGTATATACCTACACACACAGCTTATTGGATGCTTTCTGGATGCATCCCATTCACAGCAACGATGTATTTGGTGTGTTTAGGTTGATTTCGTTATGGTGATTTGATACCATCTGTGAATAATACGGTGTAAAATGGGTAGGTGCTATGGGTCAAGAAAGAATTTGTTCCGAAAGGCTTTCTTGGATTTCTTGGAAAACTGTTTCCCTTAATTTCTTGAGAAGCAGTTAGGGTTGGTGTCTTTTTGTAACCCACCTTGCCAGCACGAAAGCGGAATTTTTATGTCAGTAATTGTTTATGTCAGAGTTTGTGTACTCTAGGCTTACTGTCTTTCTCCTTGTAGGAATTCCCTCGTAAGCAACAAGTATGTATCTAGATGTTTAGGTTACAGGTTTAGGTAAACATTTCTTCTTTCTTTATTTTATTATTTTTTTTTTTAACAAAATACTGCCGTATTTCATGACAGCAGGGATGGATTTTGCCAAGGGACTGGGGTTTTGCCACTTGTAAAAGTCATTACCCCCTTGGCTTCAGTCAAGATGGCCAAGTGCAACAGACAGAATTGCTGTTCTGTGGAAATGTGTTTATTTTTCCAAGAGGTGACTGTGGCTCCCAAAATAGCTTCGGTATGACTGCGTAGTAAATTTTAGATTTGCCAGCCTTGGCACTATCCTCTCTGACAATTTATTTCCTCCTCCATATTACTTCAATGGTGTCTTTAATGAGTATATGTCTCGAGCGGTCACAAGGGCAATTTGAGCCCTTCTCATTTCGTGGTAAACATGCAGTTTTCGGTGAAATAAGCTCTTCTGTGACTCAAGTTGTGTGCAAACCTTCACTTGCATTTATTATCACTTCTGTGGATTAGTCAGTGGATATTATAGCAGCAAGTGAGAAAGATGATGTTTATTTTCTCCTGTTCTTGGGGGGAGGAGGGTAACAGGAAATACAAGCATTAACGTGTATTTTTACTTCTCTTTTGGTATTACGATTGCTTAAGTGGGTTGTGCAAATCAAGCTTGGTTGCTTTCATTCTAATAAGGCCATTGAACATTTTGAGCCAGAAGGACACTGACAGATGTAGACAACTGGTAGAAGTTTTGTCTGAAAACCAGGGGAAATCTGAAAGCACTCATCAGGAATTGGGAGGAAAAAAATTACTATATTACGTGGATGTTGGATCATGAAAAAAGCATCAGAAATGCTGAGAAGGCAGAAGAAAAGTCTAACAAAACACAGGAAGGTCTACCTGAGGCGTGACACCAATTAGAGGGGCTGCTCCTCCTTGCTGTTTGATTAAGGTTGTGAATCCTAAATCACGCATCTTATTAAAGACGTGTTGTAGGATGTTGTCCCTTCCTGCAGGGTGGTTTCATTAAGTGTTTCCCTCCATGGGACTCTTGTGGAGGCTGTCTTGTGTTAAGATGCTCATCTTCCACAAGTTCCTGCATCCTTGGTGTCCCACGGGACAGAAGCCAAGGTGCCCCCTGAAGAGGACATACCCTTGTCCTGTTAGGGGACGGAGAGTGACAGCGAAAACTAGATTAAAAGCAGTAGTGTCCATCTTTGGGAAGGGTGGCTGGTGGCCTGGGATCTCCTGAGAGCAATGGGAGGTGACAGCCTTTTGGAGAGGGGACATTCCTTGGTGGGACTCCAAGGATAAGCATTTGGGGCTGGAGGAATTTATTGGTCTTCAGGTGCATGAGCTCTCGGGGCTTTTCTGCTCTTCGAGGAAGGTCTGATGGGACAAGCGTGATGCCGGGTGGTGTCTTCTGCAAGGTCTCCTTTTCAAAATAAACTTTCCTTTGTGGTCTGCTTAAGCTACTGTTCTTCTCAGAAATAAAGTAACAGGCCTGCTGCTGTTCTCTGAAAATTACTTCTGGCCCCAGAGGATTATTTCCTTCATGTTGGGAAAGAGATTTTTATTTGAAATACCACAAAAATTGACTTCTTGCTCTCCAGATAAGGTGATGTTTACATTTATTTGTGGATTGCCTCCACAACACTATTTCATGACGGATAGCAGAAGTCGTCTAGTCTACATAAACCCAAATGCTTTCCACCTTTCTTTCTTTTCAGCTTTAATGCCCCGTTGTCCTATATAGTAAGTGAGTTATGCTAATTAGCAATAGAGAAATCCTTTAGG
>VXBJ01003698.1:0-10088 GCA_013400055.1 Nycticryphes semicollaris
TTTCCCCGCCCTTTAATTTTGTATGTAACAACCTTTTAATAAAAGTTCTCATCTAGCTCTGTCAATTAGAACTACAGAAAGCATCCCTCAATTGGCGTTTTCCCTCATCCAGGTAAAATCAAAATTAGAACTGTTGTCATCTATCAGGCAGAAACAAGAAGTGTTCTTTCTAGAATTGTCCTTAAATGACTGAAAAACTTTGAAGCAACTGAATAGTTATAGAATTTTTAAGCTCTTACAAGTCTTTCAAGTCACAGGTACAGTGTCTTAAGTTTGTTATCAATTTTGATGCTGCTGTGCTCCATTTTTATTTTTCTGTAGTCCTATTGGTTTTTTCTCATACCCGTTTTATTTTCAATTTTATATAAAACATGCATTGTTTGTGCTATTTGATTATACATCATAAAATGACAAATATAAAATCAAATTATATCCTCCCTCTTAAGAATATCATTAATATCTGCAGCAGCACTCTACCTGCTACTCTGTCTTCCCTGAGATGTTCCAAGTCTCTAAGTGGCTTTGGAAATTTGTTTCTCTGACAGATGAGTATTTTACAATCCTTCCTTCCTCCTTTAAATGTGCAGTCTTCTTTTCTTCTTTTATTTCTCTCTTTTCCTCATGTCTATTCCAACTGTCTGGGCCATTAGTTTCATGGACAAAGTCCAAACAGGTTTTAAAAGTATACAAAATTAAAAAAAAAAATTTGGAGACAGATATTCATCTATTGATTGATATGTGCTGCATGTTGTATGTGCTAGTGAGTGGGAGCTATTTTGGACTGTTGTGTATTCTCTGATGTAGAGATCTTATTGCATTCTCTGATATAGAGAGCTTACCTTCTTGTAGCTCTTCAAAGAGCCAAAGCCTGATTTTTATTTCTGCAGAGAATTAGTAATAAAGGAAGGATTTGTGATAAAGTTTTAATTCTTACTTCTTTGTTTTCATTAATTATAAAGGAAGGGAATTTATATAGGCACGCTGTGACTAGGTGCTACCTGCCTGGTATGAGGTTACTTGGTTTCAGAAATTATAATTGTCTGTTTAATCCAGTTTTGACCTGTTAATAAGGAAGATAAATTTGGAGGCTAAAACAATAATAGATCTGCAGAATGATAAAATTGAAGACACTACAGTCTTCTTTATACTCATGGTATGGGACTATCACATTAATTACGTGTGGCTACTTTTTGGTCTGTAGGAAATACAAAAGAAGACTGAATACATTTAGTAAAAATAATACTGAAGGTCTTTTGATTTTTCTGCAGTGAGTTCCCCAATGGATGAAGTGCTGGCTTCCTAGAAGCGTGGCATCTTTCACTTAAGAAAAGTTGAGCAGAGAAGTCTTCCTCCTTTTCCTGATGAAGACGATAGCAATAACATCTTGGCACAGATCAGAAAAGGGGTGAAACTGAAGAAAGTGCAGAAAGATGTTTTGAGAGAATCCTTTACAATTCTGCCTGATACTGACCCTCTGACCAGGAGCATCCATGAAGCATTGCGACAAATTAAGGAAGCATCACCTGAATCAGAGGATGAAGAGGAGAGTTTGCCTTGCACAGACTGGGAAAATTAACCTGTAATTAAACTGCATTTTAAAAAATATTTCTTTAACACTTGTGTAGCGATAGCTGCTAAGCCTCGGGTTATGTATTCTAGAAGACTTAGTATGAATGTGACTAAACTGTCTGATGTCCAACGTGGTAAAACGTGCACATATGAATTTAGTATCACTGACTTTTCAAAGGAATTTAAAGTTTATAATAAGAAAAAAATTTTTTAGACGACATCTTAGCCTCTTATTGTTTGAATACTTTTAGTGAATAGTGACAGGACTGCTCCTGTAAAAAGCTCTATTTTATTTAGTAAATTTGAAGGGACTGTTTGCANAATTACTTCTGGCCTTGTAAAAATTTAGCATGTTTATCACTTCAGACTGAATAGTTCCAAGTGAAGGATGATTAGATTTGACTGCTGAACACATTGAACTCTCATTGATTACCCTGTGTGACTGACTCTCTGCTAGCTTGGTTTCAATCTGTAAACACTCTAACTTAATTGAATTTATAGACTATAAACAGTAAATATACAAATATAATTTATACTTCTGCTACTCATATGGATCCCATAAACCTGCATTGTACTAAGCTACAGTGCCTGAAAGTACAGATATTAGACTTCAGCAGATGAAGTTAATGATTTCAGAACAAACCAGAAATTGGCAAGAGATTAGTTTTCAAAATTAAGGCTGCATTAGTAGCACAAAGAGATTCTTGATTACAATACCACCATACAGCACTATTCTTCTGTGGTGGTTCTTTTCTGCTACTGGCATATAGATGAACTTAAGTCTGAATAAAAGGCCCCATTAAACTTATTTCCAAGCATTTAAAATTTGGAGAAAAGACAGGTATGTCAATATCTAAAGAATTTTAAAATTTGTTTAGAAATCAAAGGCTATTTCAAGAGTACGGGAGATAAATATTTAATCCTTGCAATACAACTAGCAGTAGAAAAACGATAACCTTTTTGAATGTTTACAATCAGGCAATTCTATCCTGGTTAGTTATTACCATAGCTGGAGAGTGACTATTGATAAAGTGCTACAGCTGTTTAAAAAGTGATGGTGACTTAGCACGTCATCTGCTGAATGTTGTTGTCTTTACGAAATACTGTGTCTCAAACTGTTCCATTGGTATGCTATTTTCATATAATTGTATTTTAATTTTTTTAGCAAGGAAAAGAAATGTTGCCTTTATTTCTTCATCAGCTAGCCATTGGCCACAGCTCACACTAGACCAGGTTGCTCAAAGCCCCATCCAGCCTGGCCTTGAACACTTCCAGGGATGGGGCCTCTACAACTTCTCTGGGCAACCTGTTCCAGTGTCTCACCACCCTCACAGTAAAGAATTTTTTTCTAGTATCTAATCAAAATCTCCCCTCTTCCAGTTTAAAACTGTCATCCCTTGTCTTATCACTACACTTCCTCATAAAGAGTCCCTCCCCATCTCTCCTGTAGGCCCCCTTTTAGGTACTGGAAGGCTGCTATAAGGTCTTCCTGGAGCCTTCTCTTCTCCAGGCTGATCAACCACAACTCTCTCAGCCTGTCTTCATAGGAGAGGTGCTCCAGCTCTCTGATCATTTTCATGGCCCCAGAGCTGGAGACAGTACTCCAGGTGGGGTCTCACCAGAGGGGGAGTAGAGGGGCAGAATCACCTCCCGCGACCTGCTGGTCATGCTTCTTTTGATGCAGCCCAGGATGCAGTCAGCTTTCATTATATTTTCATTATATCTTCATTATGAGGTTATAAGTTTAATATCATGCTTTATTAAAAAGATTGATCTACTTATTTTTAACTTAGCTCTGCGCATCCAAAAAAACAGTTGCATAGAGATTTTAGGTTGACAGCAGTGGTACAAATATATTGGCACATATGTTACAAACTATGCTTAATGCACATACATCCTTATAGGCTATATTTAATACAGCTATTTGCCTTAGGAATGAAGGCAAAATCTGATATAATGTTGTATGTTTATCAAGTACCAAAAAGTTTCTTAATGTATGTGCAGCAGTAGTATTAAAATGCACATTGAAATTATTTCCTTAATTGTTGAAGTTTCAAGACAAACTAATAGTAACTAATTCCTGCAGGAGATCTAGTTGTCTCTTGTATTACCCGCTTTATGAGTTAACTTGTACATAAAGTTGTGACTAACTTTTTTCAAGAGCAGTTCTTTCCTTACAGACACTAACCCATGTTGAGGAATTCTGTGTATCTGAAGTACAGCTGAAGAAGCAGTATAAAGATGCAGTAGCTTCTGTATGAAAAAAACAGAAGATTATCAAAAGTATTCCAAACCTATGTATATACATAATGGTACACATAAATCACTATACTGCATTTAGAGTACTGTAAGTAATGCAAAGCCCGGATTCTTGGGAGTGATGGACAATGTAACTGGGTAAAGAAGCAAGGTTTTGCTCTCCATAGTCTTTTAATCCAGCATTTAGAGCCTCTTCAAGATCTAATCTGTGTTCATTGCAAATAATACCAGAAGGTAAAAAAAGAATTGGTTATACTCTGTGTGTCCTGGCTCCAGAGTTAGTGTTATTACCCTGGGAGCAAAGAGAATCAAGGCTTTTAAATACACTGCTCAGTACTGTGTTGGAATTGCCAAATATGTTGATCAGAGACTATTTCTACAGCCATTTTTTTTTCCAGATGTTCTTTCCCTCCCCCCCAAAACAGGTGATTCACAACGACTGAAGTGAGAAAAGAAACCCCAGTTGAAGATTACTTTTCATTTCTGAAAATTGAGAGCCATCAGTTTCGATCATCAATTCCACAGGAGGCTTTCTTTGGCAAAGAAATAGTCTTTCTTTAGCAAATGATTCAGTATGTTGAATAAATGGCCTGAAATGTTAATTTGCTCCCAAAATTCTGGTTTGGGCATAAAGCTAAGTTATTCAGATGTGCTTTTTATATGATCAAGAATGCCCAGTTCTTAACTCTTTTTATATTTGTGTTAGTAATGGGTGGCCAGTTAAGTGATGGGGGCATTTTGAGTAGGGAGAATACTTGCTGTTGGATAACCTTGGGATTCAGCTGAGACATCAAACCAGCTATAAAACCTCCCTTTCACTGCACTGAATATATCATCAACTTGAAAAAATAATTAAATAGATCCTTGAAGAGAAGATTGCTATGTAACAGTGCGGTGTTACAGAATGAGCAAAATTCCTAGTTGCACTACAGTAGCTGAAAATCAATAATGTGCAATTAAGATTTTTTTTGGTCTTAGTTTGAAAAAGTGTATGTCGGTATGAAAAATAACAAGTGACTGCAGCATAATGAGAAATAAGAGTTGAATCCAGTACATGTTCAATAACGTGTTTGTTTCCAGCATGGTACATTTAGCAAGACATACTGCAGCACCTTTTTAGAAGGTATTTATAGTCTTACACCTTTTTAAAGGTGTAAATGCTTTTTAAAAATAATATTTAGCTATGCTGAACCAAGTTCATTGTACTTTATAATTTGTCATAAGAATCAATATTTTGTAATTTCACACTTAAAATTATTTTTCTCTTTTGGTTTAAAATGGCTTTTGATTACTGTAAACAGCCTTTAAAAAAGATCAAAACACTTATACATACTGATACTTCAGTTGTGAAAATCATGCTTCTCTTGCTGTTTATTATTATTGCCTTTAGTAGCTGCAAAAATATTTGTATTTCATACCCAAAAGCCTATTGGCTGAAACAAAAATAAATTCCGTTTTGATCCTGACTTCTTTTTTTTTAAAGGAGAGTTCCAACTTCCTCTGCAGTGAATACTTAGAAGTAATCCTAAACTTCATGACTAATGGCTGCAGGCAGCTACTCTTATGATATCACAGTACTAAGAGTTATGTCAGTACAGAAATACAAATAGCCCTGTACCATCTAGAAACTCTATGTGATATTACGGTAAAGTCAGCTTATTACAATTCTAAGAAAACTGAATTTGCACTAGCGTTTTATTTTTACTAGCATGACATACACCATGTTTGAGAAATACACGATCTCTATCCTTTGTGTAGCATGTCCCATTCACCATTCCTCTCATGAAAGGCAAACTACTACGTGGGGTTTTTTAATGAAGTTATGCATTGTTTCTACCATGTAATAGATCGTGTACTGTGTTAAGTTTTATAACAGGAGATTTCATGTCTTGCCATGGAACAGGAGAACTCACCTCAACAGTAGGATATGTAACCTAAAGGAACCTCAGCTGTTGGACCCTTCAGTTGTTTTGCTGTGACTGTCCTGATATTAAAGCTCTATCAAACATCTCAAAAGGGTGTCACATTACCCTTGCTATCAATTTTCAGCTGTAGCACAAAGCAAAACTATGATGTAGAATGGTAATTCAGATTATACAGTTAATCTGAAATTTAGTGCTAAATTAATAGTGGTGATTGAGCAACTTTTATGTCAATTTTTTCCTATTTTCCAGCCTGCATTTTTATTCTTTACAGTATACATGTGGGACACTACAAAATTCCAAGCCAAGGAAAAATAGTGTAATTTTAAAATATAGATGTAATTGTCCTCTTGCATAATGTTTGTGTCTTAAGTTAGCATGATTCTGTATTGTGTTCTTTTGTTGCATCAGGGATAAAATTCAACATACTTCACTACATTATTTGTAAATAATCATTTTTAGTATAAGCACTATATTCTGAAATGCCTAATATTAAAGTAATGACAGGTACATTATTGAAGATGCAACTTATTGAGAAGAAGCAGCAGAAAATATTAATGTTACCTTATTCTGTTTGTTGCACTGAATTTAAAGAGTATAATTTGTAAATCATGTTTGGTCATGTGTGTAATCAGATTTTATTTTCATTGTAATGCTTATGTAATTAACTTACCTGTATATATTTCTGGCAATGATTCCATAAGTCACTACTGAGTTAATATAACAAGTTAACAAGGGAAGCTCCTTGCAAAGAAAAGGAGTAAACAGAAGCACCTTACTGGGAGAGTCTGTTGCATAATTTCAGTGCTACCAGAGCTGACAGACAGTAGGTCATCCTAAACTTGACTCCAAATTGCTCTTTTAGTAAGCACATTGACGTACTGCTATCAGTGCTGTAAAAAGTACAACAATGGCTGGTTTTAACCTGTAAACATATTGTAATTTAAATTTTTCCTACAAAATAAATTTATATTTAATTGCTGCCTAATACATGTACTTAAAGTTAGAATTTTTAGGCAGGGTGGGCAGGCATGCCAGTATATTTTGGAGAGGGGCTGTTGTATATTTGTTTCTTTGCACTTTGCCTTCAATTTGACTATTAATCAAAAACTCCCAGTTCTGACTGTAGTGAATCTGCGACCTGACATTTATGTATTTTTACTGTGATTCAGGTCTTCTATATTCTGTGGCCCAGAGCTTCAGAATTTGACAAAAAAGATTGCTTTTCAGTTCTGAAATGTGAATGCTCTGATGTGCTTCTAATATGGAAAATGACCTAGCAATTAATTTTATTCTGCTGAGTTTCTAATAGTAATGTAGAGTATTATTTGAAGCTGATATCAAAGGATATTACCCAGTAGTGTTTCCATTTGGAAAGAGTAAAAAGGATGATGGCCATTTTGGTGAGTACAGTCCAAATTCTGCAGAGATTTAATTCCAGAAATTGTCACCTATTCAGTAATTAGTTTGCTGTAGACCGGCTTGATTTCTCAGATTCTTTTAGGCACATTTTTTGATTTCTAAATTGGGAAATAGATGTTGGGGATTAGGGACACTCACTTAGCATCTCCCAGCTGTGTTACTGTGGTTGCTATATGTTTTGGATTTCATCGTACATATATACAAATGCAGCATCATAAGATGAAAGCTTAAGAAATACAGATGGCTGCAGATTGTCTTCATGAATGAACCCAGTAAAGGTTAATGAATTTAACTTCTTTTTTAAGCCTGTTGAACAAATGAGAAATAATCAAAAGAAAACCAATTTGCCGTTTAGTAGCTTTGTGCAATATTATTGCTACACTTAAACACTAGCACACTGCTTGGCTTGGAGAAAGATCTTAAACTCCATTATATTGAAAAAGACATTAAATACATATTTTATTGTAAACAACTCTGCAAAGTTACTATACTAAAAATGCTTAATGTTATAAAGTATTAAGCAACAAGTACTATTCAATATCTTCATCAATGACATAGACAATGGGATCGAGTGCACCCTCAGGAAGTTTACGGATGACACCAAGATGAGTGGTGTGGTTGACATGCCTGAGGGACAGGATGCCATCTAGAGGGACCTGGACAAGCTTGAGAAGTGGGCCTGTGTGAACCTCACAAAGTTCAACAAGGCCAAGTGCAAGGTCCCGCATCTGGGTTGGGGCAACCCCCATTATCAATGCAGGCTGGGGATGAAGGGTTTGAGAGCAGCCCTGCCAAGAAGGACTTGAGGGTACTGAATATTTATTAGACCAATGTCTTATTTTAACTTTAAATATGCACCAATGTTTAAAAAAATATTTTTAGTACAGTTTGGTTCCCACAAGAAAAATAATCGTATATCATTTATTTATGTTTCCATTGTTATTCTTTTAACTATTCAAGCTGCATAACTGTCATTGCTTAATGGAAGATGGTTGTGCCTAAGCTATGATGCAGCAGGAAATAATTATATTTAGGTAACATCTTTGTAAACTAAGTCACTAATGATTAGGTCAAGAGAGGTTCTCCTCCCCCTCTACTCTGCCCTGCTGAGACCTCATCTGGAATATTGTGTCCAGTTCTGGGCCCCTCAGTTCCAGAGGGACAGGGAACTGCTGGAAAGAGTCCGGGGCAGAGCCACAAAGATGATTAAAGGAGTGGAGCATCTCCCATAGGAGGAAAGGCTGAGGGAGCTGGGTCTCTTTAGCTTAGAGGAGANGATTTAGGTATTATAGAAGAATCTTGCTCTGAAATAATGCAGGATAGGTGAGCTTAAATACAAATCAAACCCACTTTCCATCTCTTAAGCAGAAGACAAAAATATTGTATGAAAAGAGTAGATATTTAAACCCAGAAATATTAAGAGCTTAATACACTCTCCTACCCTTGGCAATACATGGAGAGAACAAGCCTCCACCTGCAATCACTTGAAAATACAAGCAATGATAATGGAAAAGCTCAAATCAAGAACATGACTTCTCCACTCGTTGCTTTTTTTGATATATGTACAATATAGTATTTTAAAAACAATCTAGATTGTATATGAAGGTCTCAGATATTTCAAAAGTACCTTTATGAGTGCTTTGAAGAGTTTTATCTTTTTCTTTTTTTTTTGGAGGGGGGAGGGAATACGCCAAAATACACAACCAATCATTTCCGGATTAGAGTTAACAGGTGGTTTGGTTTGTTTCTCCTATAGCCATTTTGTGTTGTTATTTATCTAGACATAAAACTTATGAAAATTTTCATGGTAGGCAGAGATATGTTTGTACTGTGTATGTTCTTCCTTTCACTCCTGTGTTTCTGATATAAAAACTACACTGTATACAAGTCAGTATAGTCAGGTTTATGCCCAGCTGGTCCCTTAACATGAGGAAAAAAAATTGTGTATTTATGGAACAAGAACTTTTCAGTGCAATTATAATCCTGAGAAAATGGTACGATGTTTCTAATAGCAATGTGAAACACAGGTTGTATCTGCAGTACAAACACTACATTGCAAAGTATCTTAGCATTGTCTTTCACTTCTGGTGATAATGGCATATTCTATTAATTTTGGGTTGTGGAAGAACAAGTAGGAAATGTGTTTTGAAATAACCAAGTTCTTTGATAATCACTGACTTTTCTTTTGAAAGAAGAGGGTTATGTTTATAGCTGGGGTCTGTTCCTAATGCTTTCACTATGCCCCCAGCAGTGTGTGTAATCCTGGTGTGCATGCCTCCACGCATCCTGCTGTGCAGAATAAACTTTAAGAATATTTGCTGCCATCAACTGGTGTCTACTTTGGCACTGGCAGGCTTGAGTAGGTAAGTAGCTGCTTTTTTATGAATTTATGGATATTTCTACAGGTTGAATGTATATTTAATGCATGCATTGGATTTGCAAAATAGTGAATAAAACTGTAGGTACGCTTTGAAGCCAGTGGTATGCTACTTGGAGTAAGGCCTAAATGTTTATACAACACAGAGAAGATGAGTAGAATCATATTTTTTTTCACGTTAGTTAAATGTTGAACCTGATCTCTTTCTACGACAAGATCACACGATTATTGGACAAGGGGAGGACTGTGGATATTGTATACCTGGACTTTCAAAAAGCATTTGACACAGTCCCCCACAAAATTCTCATAAAAAAGTTGGCTGCTAATGGCCTGGATGAGCATGTGATCTGCTGGATCAAGCACTGGCTGGATGGACGGTCCCAAAGAGTGGTGCTCAATGGAGTTAAATCCAGCTGGTGGCTGGTCCCAAATAGTGTTCCTCAGGGCTTGGTATTGGGACCATTTCTGTTTAATGTCTTTATTGATGATCTGGACAAGGATATAGAGTGTACCATCAGTAAGTTTGCAGATGACACTAA
>VXBJ01003701.1:607-11030 GCA_013400055.1 Nycticryphes semicollaris
AGAAGACCAATGGCATTCTGGGGTGCATCAAGAATAGTGTGACCAGCAGGTTGAGGGAGGCCATCCTGCTGCTCTGCTCTGCCCTGGTGAGGCCCTATCTGTAGCACTGGGTCCAGTTCTGGCCTCCCCAGTCCCAGAAGGACAGGGAACTGCTGGAGGTGGTACAGCAGAGGGCTACAAAGTTATTGAGGGGCCTGGAGCATCTCTCTTATGAGGAAAGGCTGCAGGACTAGGGTCTTTTTAGTCTGTAGAAGGCTGAGGGGGGATCTGATCAATACCTATAAATACTTAAATGGTGGGTGTCAAGAGGATGGGACCAGTCTTTTCTCAATGATGCCCAGTGACAGGACAAGAGGTAACTGGCATAAACTGGAACATAAGAAGTTCCATCTAAACATGAGGAGGAACTTTGAGGGTAGCAGAGCCCTGGAACAGGCTGCTCAGACAGCTGGTGGAGTCTCTGTCTCTGGAGACATTCAAAGTCTGCCTGGACATGTTTCTGTTTAACCTGCACTGGGTGGACCTGCTTTAAGAAGGGCAGTTGGAGTAGATGATCTCCAGGGGTGCCTTCCAACTCTATATTATTTTGTGATTCTGTGAATTATTATGGTTATACCTACACTTGTCTTTTCCTTGTTTTAATGGGTTTGAGGTCAAGTCCTCTGTTAAGTAAGAGAGGAGAGAGATGAATTTGAGTAACGGTGCACTCATCTGCATATCAGTTCAACATCAGGAAAATAATTTTCATTCTTACAATGAATTTTTTTCCATAAATCTCCATTTTCTTGTAATTCCTTAAGTCCACTGAGATATTGCTTTAATTAGTCTGCCCTTGGCCATTACTGATCCATTAAACAGTGCCTAGCCAGTTTTAAAGATGATATAAGCTTGTGGCTTCTTAAGTAGGGTATACTGCAGACTGCTCCAAAAGTCAATGAAGCTGCAGAGAAAGACTCCCATTGCCTTCAGTGAAGACTGAATGGGGCACTTGTCAGGAAAATAGAAGCTGAATTGGAAATCCTCACACTGTGCTACGGTTTCTAGGCTCTAATTAAGCAATCAAATTACAGATTGTAAGAATACCCCTGTGAGATCAGGGAGTTCCTTGCAGTAGCCAACTCTTAACCTTCAACTTCTGCTTTGGTAGAAAAAAGTGCATTATGAGACCCTCTGAGCCCACTGAGGGCAGATGGGAACAGCAAAATGGGGTCAGAGAACCAATGCCTGGAAACCAACTCCACTACAATGTTTCTGCTCGTGATAGACCTTTGCCACATTCTTCATTGAACCTGTTTTATACAAACTTATGTGTTTAAGGCAAAATATTTTGTGCCAATGGTTTCAAGCACCGGAGAGCAATCCACCTGTTGGCCATGCACATTTACTCCTGGTGGACCAAACCTGTCTTCCCATCACAGCCTATTTTAGCACCTCTTCTTTGTATAGCAAAGCCTGAAAATAGTATTGGCTAAAATACTGGTGGTCCAACAGCCTCAGAAGACTGTTTAATGTTAAACAGCTTATTTTTTTAAGCAATATAAAATAAGTATTTGCTGTTATTTGCTCACTTGTCACTTTAACTTGGGCTCTTACTTCAAATACAGCTTTCCTATTCTTCTGGCTTCTTTGCTGATACATCATGACCCTGTGGTTCAGGCAAAATTCTGGAGTATTTGAAACAAGAGAATATATTGTTGAGTGCTAATTCTAATTTGTGTATGGGTTACATTTCTTGCTCGTCTTTGGAGTCCCATTAATGGCTTTTGAGGTGTCAGTCTGGCATAAACGTACTGGCAGTTACAAGCATCCAAGATGCCATTATCTTAAAAGCAAAAATGCAACTGTTACTACTTTAAATGACTCTTTCTTTTTTCCTTCCTGTGTCCTAAAGGCAGTTGGAATCCCAGGTTGCTCTGCACTAGGTAGGAACTGTATTTTTGACTGTGGAGAAACAAGAAGAGAGAAAGCTGTAAGCAGTGAATGCAGGGAAATGAGCATGCTGTTTCCTTTTGTGAACGCACATAACCGAAGTCTTTTAACTGGACTGACCCCCCAAAAGAAAAGGATGAAAAACTGCTTTTATCAAAGCTGAATAGCTAAGGCTTTCAAAAGGTAATGGTCAGACTGGCCTGAGTATAATTTAAAGCACTGCTGTGTCAGCATAAGGATGCAGGTACGGAGTGTGCATTTGGGTATCTGTGTAGGCTCCTGCTATTTACTTCTCCCAGCACCTGCCCAGCTCCAGCCTGAGTCCTCTTCTGAGTGGAGATGCTGTGATGCCCTTTGGCAGGGGGAGGGAGGCAAAAGCACATCCACAACAAGACAGAACACCACCGCAGATCATGCTGACATCCCCCAGCTCTCCTGCTTGAGTTAACAGCAGCGTAGCCATGGCAACATGGATCTCTCTTTAAATTTGCCATCTGAGGATTTACCCAGCATCTCAGGCAGGCTTTGAAGCTGATCTTCATGCTGCCACCCACTACACCATGGTCAAGGTCAATATATGAGAAGCTGCCTGGGAAGTACCCAGGCTGGACATCTGCACAGTCTGCTGGTGTGGCTGGGAGTACGACACTAAGATACTCTGCTTAGAACACAGAAAGAGAGAAGGCAGAATGAGGTCCCTTCCCGAGTGAAGCACACACCTGTATTGTGTTGCTGGTTTTGCCTTGTGAGAATTGTAAACCTGGAACTCATTTAGTGTTGCGTAGAAATCTTTTCAATGGCAAGTTGAAAGCACAGTGTTGTCGTAGCCCATGATCCACGCTTTCCCCATAAGAAGTTGGAGCTGATAGTTGGAAAATGCTGGGATTCATATTTCTCATCAAAGGGACCAGAGCCTTGTGAGTGCTGAAAACACAACCTGGGCCTCCGTTCTGCAAACTGTCAACTCCAACTCAAGCAAGAAGTTCCCAGGCCCTATCAGCACATGGAATAAGACATCCCTGTATCAGGAAGACCTCAGACATTGATAGCAAATGGAATTCCTCTGCTGTGCCAGCTGGTCTCCATCTCATGTGTGTGACAACTGAAGTCCCTCTTGAAGTGCCACCCCTCGGAAGAGCTCAGTGTGCTAGATCATCACCTCAGCAAAGATCATCTCAGTCTGTGCCATAACTAGCCTGGGATGCTTTTTTAATTAGACTGAATTACCCTGCTATCCAACCTAAGGACCCATGGAGCTTCAGACCACGTTCTGGTCCAACGGTTAAATAATTCCTCTATTTTTTTGTGCAGATTATGCAGTGGCAAGCTCTGTGAGAACAGAATTAGGAAATTTCTTGGCACTAAAAATCCTGCTGCGTGGAAATCAAAATCCTAGTGCCAGAGGTTTACTTTACTGTAAATAGCTGATGAATAAGCCTAAAATATAGAGGTATTTTACTTGATTATTTGGAATTTATGCAGGAATTACTGGATAAGGTTTTGTCATGTGTGTTACAGTCAAGCAAGGTAATCATATCAGTCCATTCCTTGGCTTTAAAACTATAGAACTCGGAGATACCCATTGTCCAGTTTCAGCCAGATAGGAAAGTATAAATTCAAAGTGCATGTCTGTTATTGTGCAGCTGGAGGCCGTATTGCTCTGTGGGGTTACAGGTCTCAAGACCCACTTTTCCTTACCCTGCAGCTAGTCATGAAGATGGTCTCAAGAGATGCCAGGTCAAGAAAGGGGATCACCATCCAACTGAGTAATGTTTTCACATTTCCTGTAAAATATATACAGCTAGAATAGCATTCTGAAAAATATAATGTTGATCTTTTAGTACATTTATTAAGTTCCCACAATGTTCAGATGACATATTTTAGAATTCACAGGTCTGAAACTGATGCGCTGCTTCTGAACTGTAGCTAAGAGACCTGCAGTCTTAACAGTTACGTTATCCATGATGCCTGATTGCTTTGTTATAACCACAAAACTCAGTCCCTAGTTTCTTAGACACTTTTGTATTCTGACACAGAGTGGGCTGAGTGTTGTTTCTAGGGGTTATGAAAAAAAATATTTGCAATTCTTTTTTTTTTTTCTTTTTTAGCTCTAAAATGGTCTTAAGTAATGTATGACACTCATAAGTGTACATGCTTCAGGTTTTGATTAAAATACATCAAGGATGCATCTTTCCCCTACAACTGATGTGATCCCCCAGCCCCTACCCGTGCAAACTGACAGAGAAATCAAAGCTGTGGTTTTCACCACTCTATCATCTTTTACGAAGCTGCTTTTTGTTCCCGGCAGCCCCGTGCTGCCCTACAAAGTTGGAAGCATTGCCTCCTGAAGGGACATACCGCGCACGAAAAAAACCCACAACAAAGAACTCCGTGGAGCAACTGATAAGGGGGTGTCAGCAGCAAAGATGGATTTATTTCAAAGGCTTGGATTTGGTGTTCGGCTTTGGTCTCATCTCTAGTCAGAAGCAAATAACTCAGTATCAGAAATGCCTGTAGAATGCCTGTGAAATCACTTTGAGATGTAATTCATTGCTTAGTGATTTCCCCAGAAATTGTCTGAGGATGCTTTTTCTCTTGTAGTCTATTTCTACAACTTGTAGTAGCAGTTTAATAGTATTACAATACATTGCGTTTTACATTGAAAGTTGTAAAATCCTTATCAGACACCACAGTCAAGTTTCGACCAAACAGTAGGCCTTTGTAGGCCTCAAACTTCACTTCTTTGATTGTCTTCTGCGCATCAGATAATGTGTAGTATGTTGTGCATGTAGAGGGCTGAGTGCAAAATGGTATGCATTCTTAAAAGGCATGAACCTGACTAAAGCATTTGACATTCATAGCTTACTATGGAACTGGGGAAATTAAGAAGTTAAATGCATTTTCATTACTGTATTTCACCTTGCAGCCAGTTCTGGAGAAGGTGAGAATGGCACGAAGTAGGAAGCTACATAAAGGTTCTTGTGATACTTTTGTCTGTAATTACTTTTATCTGTAATATAAGGATCGAGCCAAGGAACGTATAACTTAAAACCAATGCTTCTTTTACTGAAGCAAAAAATAATGTAGTGACTTCCCTGATGTGTTGGAACAGCGTTTTGTGCATCAGCAGCAGAAAAGAGAAGGGACAGCCAAAAAAAAAAAAANGAAAAAAAAAAAAAAAAAAAAAAAACGCCAAAAGAAAACCCAATAAAGCAGTCCTAGAATAAAAATGATCTCAGAATAAATTTCTAGAAGCCTGAGCACTTCTCTGGCTCGGGTTGTCCAGGTTAGTCCCCCTGACTTGAGATGGTGAAGAACAGTACCAATTCCTTTCTGTCCCAGCCCACCTTGAAGGAGCGCATGGTCCATGGGAGCTGCAGGTTGTAAAGCTGCTCTCTCTGCAGGCCCCAAATTAGCATCATTTCTCCAATCCCGGATTTCACGTGGCAATTAGTCTCGATAACAAAATGGGTATAATGGATTGACACCCTCATTTTTGCTCTCATACGTCTCTCTATTAACTGTGATAAACAGCAGGGAGGTTTTAAAAATTAAGCACTCTTTAGTAACTAGAATATTAAATGATTCTAATCATACTTTTTATATGTGATTATTTTCCCTAATTCCTCTTTTTTCCCCCAAGACTACTAATTTCCAGATTTAAAATGATTCTGGACTAGACCCAAATTATTTAGAGTATTTGCTAAAGCTATTGTGGGTTTTTGGTTTGTGTGTTTGGTTGGTTTTTTTCTTTTTTTCTTCCTTTTCCTTTCCTTAAAAGTTACAGTTGATGTTTGGTTTTATGTATTGTCATTTAAAAAACTGCTGCCTTTGTAAATGGCTAGTATCTCTTGGCTACATTTTAGTGCTGGGTAATGGTAGTGAAATGACTGCCTCATACTCTGAGGTCAACTTCAGATCAAGAGAAGTATAAAGGTTTAAGCTGGTCTTAAACAAACTCTATGGTGTCTTCTACTACCTCTGGTCTAGAAAAGGTGTAACTGGAAAAAAATTTCTATACAGACTCATTCCTTGAGTCCTTCATCGAGGCTGACAAAGGTAACACTTACTCTGTAGTATGGTGAAGAAATATATTGTTTTAAAGCAATAATACCACTCTCCCACACAATAAAAATGTTTTTATTCTTGTTATTTAATTTTTTTTTAATGTCATATATATTATTCTTATGGGCTTTCATTGAATTTTTATATACTCCAAACCTGTCATTGCTCTAGCAGGAGATTCAGGGGTGATTTTACAGTGGTAAGGAATGTTACTCAGGTCATGGCTGCAGGTTTTGCATGGATGCAGATGGTCTCCAACGCTACCTGGAGCGTAGTGTATTGTGTATATTGTGGTGTATTTCTGGTTGGGACACCAGAAATATTCCAGCTCCTCAGTCAGCATTTTCTCGGACCTGGCATAGAAGTTTGATAAGTTTTTGTAACTCCCTGAACCAACCAACCAACCAACCAACATCCAACCATCCAACCAACCGACCAGCCAACTCGCAAGCACATAAACAGCAAATCTCAGTAGCAGGTGGCAATACAGAAAATACCTGTTTCGTTCTTCCAGGGTTAACACTTGCAACAATGTGAGTAAGGGGCTTCACTGCTTCTTCCTGCCTGCGTAGTGGTGGAATCTGGAAGAACAGCGGTGAACTTTGCCTCTTTTCTATTTTTATCAATGATAATTGTGGTAATTCCACAAAGATGTCTATTTCTGTGTGGTACTCAGAACGTAAACACCAAAATTTCATGTGTAAACTTCGGGGTTTATTAAAGAATTCACAATACAAGAAATATTTCACGAACACCAACTCTCTTTCTGCTAATGGTTTAATGTGACATCCTTCACTAATTATCTCCTTAATGTGACAGTTGAATGGCAAATGGTTCTTTATGCATATTCAGAGCTCCCTGAATTATATTGGTTAGATCTAATCGGCAGATAAGTCTCATGGCATAGTTTCTGTCCCTAAGTGCCTAAAGATATTTGCTATCAAGTATTTTGACAAACACCTTAGATACTCAGATTCAAGTCACATTCACTCTAAATGCCTTCTCCTGGAGTAAGTTTGCACTGTCATATGGTGTACATTCCAAGGAGGAAAACCCCATGTTTAAAGGACATTAGTTATCATCTACTTCTGCTTACGTAATACAAAGCACACTTTTGGACAGGCTTACACAAAGCCCATAAAAATAATTAGAAATCATCTAGTTAAATGCAGATTCACTTCTTAAAACATCATTCCTACATGTTAGCTTTAAGAACAAGATACAGTCACACCCATTTGTCAGTTTTTTTGATATCACTTCTACCACAACAATGGCAACCTTATTTAGGCTTTGTTTAGAGAATGAGGGTGAAGTTACCCTAAAGGACAGATACTATATTTTAGCTGAGGGCAACATGATGATTNCTGTATCTAATATAAATATGAAATAAATAGCTACACAGAAGGATGGATAGATAGACAGAGGGATTTTCGTGAATGGTATTTAGACTCTAATTGTCTGGAGGAAAAGAGTATTTCTTCAAATTTAAAATTGGTATTCCTTCCATATACTGAGGACTACACTCTTTGGTGGGATTTTTGGGGGACAAGGTAGTGTAGATATCTTTATGTACTATAATTAAAAGACTTCTGTACAATGCAACTGATGCAGAAAGGGCAAGGGCCCATGAAATATCAATCTGTTACAGAATAAAAAAAAAAAGGAAAAAAAAAGAAAAAAAAAAAAAAAAAGGAATTTTTGCAAGACTTAGAAGATTCCTTAGGAATTTCATAAACCATTCAGAGTTTTAGATAAGGAGGTGTTGCAGAGGTGCAGCCGACTGGGAGCAGGATAGGCCGAGGTTACTTTTGACCATGATAAACTAGGAGTGAGATGACTGCAGCAGGGATTACCCAAAGACAGCCACCTCACTAGTAAACTGGAAATGGCTTTCCATTATTTTTTTGGATTCAGACAGAATATTTTAAAAAACACAATGCATGAAACCAAATACTGAAAAAGCTATTTTCCATGGAACTGATTTAAATTTTGGATGCAAAAGGACCCATAGTTGAAAATTCAAAATCCCTGTAGGAAAACTTTCGGTAGCCACATTTTTAATTGGTGGTTTGGTTGGTTTATTGTNTTTGTAAGACTGTGCACAACTGTTTATCAGCAT
The DNA here is from genome assembly GCA_013400055.1 of Nycticryphes semicollaris. Classification (NCBI taxonomy): domain Eukaryota; kingdom Metazoa; phylum Chordata; class Aves; order Charadriiformes; family Rostratulidae; genus Nycticryphes; species Nycticryphes semicollaris. The sequence goes on from VXBJ01003701.1 coordinate 8,721, forward strand.
AGTTAATTTACGATTCATTCATAAACATTCAAGTTGCCTATTGCACAGATAACAATAACATTTACCAAAATCTCCTTCATCGCTTTCCAGCTGAATTAAAATTCTTATTTTAAAGTTTCATGCTACTTGATCCGTAGTAACTGATTTAGAGTAAGGTTTTTATTACAGAAAAAGTTAAACATGATGTTTAGCTTAATGTAAAGTTAAATTACGTTTTTACTGAATTACTATATATGGAAAAAACATACATTACATCTGGCTGTAACAACTTNAAGATTCCTTAGGAATTTCATGAACCATTCAGAGTTTTAGATAAGGAGGTGTTGCAGAGGTGCAGCCGACTGGGAGCAGGATAGGCCGAGGTTACTTTTGACCATGATAAACTAGGAGTGAGATGACTGCAGCAGGGATTACCCAAAGACAGCCACCTCACTAGTAAACTGGAAATGGCTTTCCATTATTTTTTTGGATTCAGACAGAATATTTTAAAAAACACAATGCATGAAACCAAATACTGAAAAAGCTATTTTCCATGGAACTGATTTAAATTTTGGATGCAAAAGGACCCATAGTTGAAAATTCAAAATCCCTGTAGGAAAACTTTCGGTAGCCACATTTTTAATTGGTGGTTTGGTTGGTTTATTGTTTATTGTTTACTTCTTTTTTTTATTTTAATTTTGCTTTTAAATAAGATCATGAACTACTCTTTGCTAAGAATTTGAGGTGTATCCAAATTCCCCAAAGTGAAATGTTGATTAAATCTTCCTGATGATTAGTGGCTTTGTTGTCCCCCATCATCTGTGCTGTAAATTCAGCAAGCCTTTGGGACAGCAAATAATAGGCTTTCTTTAGCACCCCCTGCAAAACAACAGGACAGGAAGTCAATTAAAATCCTAGTTCCAGATTATATTTAGGCTACTAGACAAATCCAAACTACTTAGAGTGTGATAAAAAGAATTACTTTTTCTTAGGTATTCAGGTAAAGAGCTAAAAAGAACCCTAGAAATATATATACAGTTACTAAGTTCTCACATGTCATTTGACCACAAAACAACATGAGCTAAAATGGAAAACACGGTACAGCTACTAAAACACATGAAGAAAAAAACCCATAAATTCTACAGTACCCTACAATAGATCTTTATTAAAATATAGTGATATAATGGGGAATAAAAAATGGTTTTTTCTTTCTTTTTTTTTTTTTTTTCCTACAGTTGTTGAAGTAGAAGGCTAGATTAAAAAGAACAGTTTGCTTTTAAGGATTAAAAAAAAAAAATCAAGGCTTTTCCTTATAAAGGCGAGTGAACTCAACAGCTCAGTGTGTCCTTTGGAAAGCAGAGGAGAAAGTCTTCTTGTTGTAGCTGTTTAAACTCAAGGGTCAGATGACTGATAGAGTGCATTGTCTGGAGACTTTCACAGTTCAGGTTAATGCTATCAAACCCTTTAATTACACCAATATACAGCTGATAAGAGGCCCTAATGGCCCTTTCATATCTGTATGGTAACTAGGACGTACACCATATATGGGTGTAAGATTGATACCTATACGGCTTCATTCTGATAACTTGACTTCCTGTCAAATGATGCATTGCAGAAGCTTCTTCCAGCCTCTCATGTCTTTTCCTTCAGTGTTTCACGCTGCTGAGAAAAGTCCCAGATATTAAAGAGTGTCTATAAGCATGAAAATATAACAGGGAATTAAGAGAAAAATGTGGTTTACTGAAGCATGCCTTTCAGCACGATATTAAACCTTAATCCTTTGTCAACATACCTACCAGACTGCTTAGTCTTTTGTTTCACTTTTGCCAATTAATTGCAAACTTCGGTACAGAAACTAATATTTCTAAGAATTTTAGCAGAAAGACGTGGCAGCTGCAATACTGTACCATCATCTGTGCTGTTTGCTGCGGTCAGGCAGTTCCTCAGTGCGGGACGCCGGCCCTGAATACCTATTTTCTGTCAGTCCATCTTGCTTTAGTTCCAGAGAAAACTTTCAAAAGCAGACTCAATATGTTATTTAGATTCATTCATAGAGAGAATATGTGCTGGACTAAAAATATGCCCTGTGAACGTAGAGGCTGCATCATCATCTCCTACTCAACGTTTAGAGGTTGTGCACTGGTAATCAGGAGCTGCACCCCACTTGGTATATTCAAATTGGATTAGAGGAACCGTGCCTTCCACTGGAGCTGGGAATTTCACTCAGAGACAGAAAAAAAAAAAACCCAAAACCTGTGTACATTATAAACATGGAGGTGCCTCTCTGTCTGTGGGAACTTTTCTGCAAGAAAACGGTCACATAACTGAAAT
>VXBJ01003701.1:11044-39700 GCA_013400055.1 Nycticryphes semicollaris
TTTTTTTTTTTTGTTTTTTTTTTGGGTTTTTTGAAAGAAAAGAAAACCATTTGTAAAGGAAACACTAGTGATGCCTCCCACCACATCTCACAAAACCCGTGTGGAAGGAGCTTGTCCTGCACCTTCAGGCCCCAGTCCATCAAAGCACATTCAGCCTCTGGCATCAGCGGAGCTCCTTTTGTTTCTTTAATGAGCAATGCCGGTCTCCCTAAAGAAAAACGTCTGCTGAAGTGCTCCTCTGGTTGGGGTCTTACAGAAGCCTGAAAGCAGACCTGGCACATTGAGCTGCTGCCATTCCGTAAATGCAGCAATTCAGAGGAAATATCCCTGTGAAGATGCGTGAAATGGAAGATCTCGTCCCCTGCTGAACGATTGTAAGGCTTCTTGCTGGTTGGGGAAGTAGCATGCAAAGCTGCTGGCATGCACATGTAAAGTGAATTATTATTGTATTAAAAACTACTTTCCCCCAAACATTTGTTTCTCATCTGGCATCAAATAGAGTTTAATTGCAAGTTGTTTTATGTCATTTTCAAAAAGATGCACAGGAGGTTCCTAAACTTCCCATGTATACACATCTCATTATATCTCAGTAGGGTTCGTGTTTGTACCACCTGCTCACAATTGGGAACACTTACCCTAATGTCTCTGTAACAAATTTTAGCACTGGGCTCCTTTTGACAATGCAGTTGTAATCTTCATTACATGGTTATGTAAGGCATTTCCAGAGGGTTATGTTAAGAGGAGAAATATGTGAATTTCAATATTTTCTTTGATTTAGGAAAATACAGCCCAACAATTTTGATATTTTTATCTAATGAGTAAGAGAAGTAAAGTTATCGGGTTCAAATCTGAATTACAGTTGGTTACCAGCTGTTTACAAAACTGAACAGCAGAAGCATATAACCCCATATTATATATATACGGATAAAATATCAGCTTTCACAAGCTGGCTTCTCTTTTATGAATATTTTCTAGTGCTAACATGAGAGGGGTATAGGCTTTGTATTTTTAGGACAGTTTTGGATACTATGCATGTTAATAATTCCAGGATTTATGTCTGTTTAGCCCATTTACAGTGTATTGCCAGGATTACTGTTTTTTTTTTTTTTTTTGCCTGTGGGCCAGAATAGTGAGTTAAATCCCACATCAGGATTTGGGCTTGGAGCCAACGCTAATATTGCAGTGTAATACTAGGAGAGCTGTGCTGTTAGAAGAGATGAGCTTTGGCCAAGATGTTGAAGGAAGGTGTCTCATGCTTGTCTCTGATGGCCAAGTGGCAGTGAAGGACTTCTGAGCTCTTTGCAGGAGGACAGTGAGAAGACTCTCTGGGCATTGAGCAGCACCAGATTGACGGGACCCCCTGCAATGTTAATTCTGTTTCATCAACACTGAATGCAGAAGCTGTCTGGTGAAAAAGCATAGCATCATTGCAAGAGCAAAGCCTGTTATTATAAAGGACATGTGTATGTTGATGAAGAACGTGACACTTCTCTTTCTTCCTCTTCCAGTTTCTCACCATAGGAACTCTGCTTGTGCAGGGTTTCCCTCTTTTCCCCTTCCCAAAACCAGAGGTGTAGAGGCAGCAGAGAGAGGCGAGCTCTGATTCCAGACTAGTCTCTGCAATGTGTCTATACAGAGCCCACAGGCTCTGCCTACTCTCCACCCTCATGTTCCAGCACTGCACTCACTACTTACCCGTCCAGATCATGGGCTGGGCAGCTCTGGGACTTCTTTACTTTTGTTTTCCCACCCCAACCAGAGCATCCAGGCCATATCTACACTTTTCCATTGCAGCATGTAGTGCTGCTGCTACTGCTCTGGCGGCAGTAGAGGTCTGGGCTTTGATGACCATATTCATGTTCAGTTATTCTTTTGACAGGCTGCCCAAATTTTCTTGAGGAAGACAAACCACAGCAGATATTTATATCTCATATATTTATATCTGGGACAAAAGCTCTTCTCCAGCCCAGAGGCTTCCTCCTTGCCAAACTCCAAACACTTGCTTCCAAAAGAGGTGCTAAAACTTCTCAAACTTCTCAGGAAAAGCTTGCAAGTATCTTTCATAAGGGTAAGCCTTAAACAACCAAATTGCAGGAACTGGGAATGGCTGCCGCAGTTGCAAGCCCATTAGTCACCAGCTTGTCCCAGAAAGAGCTCTCTGTCTCCTAACAAAAGACTCCTACGGAAAGTCTAGAAAGTTCTTGTGGAAGGCAAATTCATTACCATGTTCGTACAGCTTGGAGAAACTGAAATAGAAATATAGACTAACATTATATTTTATTTGTTTTGTAGGTGATGCATTTCTTTGAGTTGCTTTGTAGATGTCTAATATTTTTTTGGTAAGAAGACTGTTTTTTTGAGACAGGTTTTCATCCTGGAGCAGCTCCCCTGAAGAGCACTGCTACGGCTGTTGTGGTCCTCTGGGACTGCCAAGGAGTTTTTTGCACTGAATCAGGATTATTTGTGCACTTTTCATGGGTTTTCGTCATGTGGTAGCAACTCAAAATGAGAGCTTCCAATCCAAATTTCTCCACACAGCCATCAACAGCTTCATGAGTTTTTTACAGACTGGTGCTCTGCTGTGTCTGAAAGTACCACAAAATCTTCTCTAAAAAGTTCTTTTATTTAACTTTTCTGGTCAAGCCTATAATTAATATAATAATGTGCAGTCCCAATGAGAGAAAAAGCACTAGACACCACTTTTAGAGGAAGAAAAAAAAAAAAAAAAGAATAAATTGCCAAGGTTCCCTGAAATTAGTTTATATTTCTTGGTGTCATGTTATCATCCCTCCTTATTAGTGTCACCAGAGTTATCTGCATGGCCCATGCATTTGCTTTTTTTCTCTCGTCCAACCTCCCACCCCCCCGACTTGATACTGGAGCTGTTACCTATCACCCTTCCTCAAGTGAGGAGTAAGTGGCTGCTGCTCCGGGACCAGCTGACAGGGATCAGAGGGGAAATGCAATAGTCCTCAGGGTGGAAACCATTCAGGTCATCCCACCTCAGAGGTGCTGTTTGAATTAAAGTTGTGTGTTCACTGTCATGTGCAAAAATTCTTGGTGACATAAGAGAAACATATTGTTAATTAATTGCAGTCTGAAACACATGTCAATCAAAGGCATTTGCGGCTAGTAATCTTCGTGCTAATCACTTTCTCAAACAACACCCTGGTCCATCTGAATTATGTCTAAATTAATCTAAGCAAATCTGTACATCTTCTTGTCTTAACCTAATGTAGTAGTAGCCTGTGCTCATCTATACACAGGCAGACAAACTGCCTTAGACAGTTAAAGAATTATTAGAGATTTTTCTCTAAATATATCAAAGTATTCAGCTCTGAAAAACTGTGAATAACTTCTTTACCAACACTATTTTTTAAAATTCCACATATCTTTGTACATATCTGGATGATAAAATTTGCAAAATTACCATTACATGGGGTGATCCTTATAGTACCCCTTGTCTGAAAAGACAGTAAGTTTTTTAACATTAAAAAAAAATCTTGTGTTGGTGATTACGGAAATTGGTACTGCAGAACTCTTAGAATAATGAGACTTATTGTTCTATTAGCTCTGATATATCTCAGCACAGAAATTCTGGATTTCCAAAATTTATCTTCTGGCTAATAATAACTTACCCATTACTCACTATAAAGGCTCAAAATGAACTATGAATGTGCCACTGGCCAAAGTGCAAGTTCTTAGTTAGTATTTACCAATGCCAAAAAAAAAAAAAAAAAGTGTTAAATGCAGGGTTTAGCCCTGAATTAATTAAAAGATAATTATTGTAAGGGCACCAACTTGATGGTATGCTGGGAAACACTTAAAACTAAGTTACCTGGACAACACTCCCAACATTAATTTAAATAAATAAATATAGTGCTTCACTGAAGTAGAGCTGCAGGTTTTTCTCTATGGGTGATCCATACCCCGTGATGCTTCCAGTTAAGCTCCTCCTTTCATTGGAGGTGTCTCATACATAAGACAGTTCCCGCAGAACGACTGAAAAGTGACCTCTGCCTCTATGAAAAATAAAGCTAAGCAAATCAGACCTCCTTAAAGAGAATAAATGCAGGCCAAGAGAATGCAGCCTTTTGAGTAGAGATTTCCTCAGGTTTTCAATTATAACTGCGGATCAAGCCCAGGATGTGCTCTTTTTCTCACAGTCTAGACGGGCTCATGGGCTTGCAAATCGGTCTCTGAAGACACCAGGCTCAGCATTCATCTGAAGTTAAATATTCTTCACTTGAGGATCTAGTTTATCCAAACTAGAAAAACAAATTTTATTTGACTTCAGGACCAATATGGCAGAAATCCCAGAGCTCTCCACCCATATGGTAGGAACATATGTGTTCACTCCAGCTACACTCCCTTATTCTGACTCCACTCGGAAACAACTCCCTTTTCCCCATTCGCTCTCTCCAGGACTGAGCCAAAGCCTATTAAAGTCTTTAGGAATGTTTTCACTGATTTCAACAAGCTCTGGATGGTGCCTTCCAGCTTCCAGTCGTTTCTGTCATCATTACTGTAATGACCAGCAGCAGCTTGATATTCCTCCCATTGACATCTTCAGGAGATGGCTATCCTAGCCTGTCCAGACCCCTAAAAGTGGATTTTTAGAGTACTTTTCAACTCAGGAACACTCTTGCACATGATATCAAATACTGGCAGTGGGTTCATTTGTTTGAAAATCCGCATGTAGTTTTGGCTTAGCTCCTTTCCTGTATTCATCAAGCGATGTAAAACAGAAGACTCTCCACCGGTATAGATGAATGACATGCTTTGGCTGAGATGCCAGTGGCTGTGTACTGTAACACAGCGTGCTCCACAGCCCTAATTTCTGGCTCCCTCCACGCCTCTAGGCAGTAGGAACATTGCTACAGGACAACATAATACCTCAAAATACCCCCGGCTTACTCAAATCTGCTAATAATGACTGAAGATGGCTAAAATACAGGTGTTGTACACCACGCAGAGCAAAGAGTTTCTGTAGCTGGACCCACTTCTGGTCCTAGAAACTTCAGCTATGGACTCAACATTAAGAGCTCCTGCAAGATCTGAGCAACCTTGCTGGGCTGTACAGGACTATGTTGTGCTTCATGGGTAGTCTTCCTTTGCCCAGACAGAATAGTGTTTCTTCCATAGTTTGTATCTAGACCCTGGAGCTGTATGCCAATACGTGCTGACAAACTAGTAGGTGGAATACTTCACTCAGAAGTGTACTCAAAGTTAATGAACTCTCTTATTTCATTTTAAACAGGTGATTCCAGTGGGGCTCCCTCCACAGTCTTCTCCAATGATGGAATACTTAATCCTAATACAAAAAAAAACCCCCAATACCAAAAAAAATATCCAAACCCAAACCCTGAGAAGTTTCATTATTCTCCGTGAGTGCCTTCCCAATTCACTAACACAGTGATTACTTTTGCAAAAGCAGTGGCCTTTTTTTCCTGGCACAAAATGTCCAAATTGCCCATCTCACCATTGCAGAGACCCTCAGCAATAGGAACCCAAGTGGCAGCTGCATGGCAAGTGATGGTTAGCAACTCTAAGTTACTCTGGTAGCTCACAAAACCACGCTGCAGAAAGAGGAAGCTTCCCTATAGCATTTTCAGCAATATTATTAGAGTAGTTTCTGTTTCCAGAGGAAAAGGGACAGAACCTACGAACACAAAAATTTTCTTTTCTTTCTTTTTTTTTTTTTTTTTTTTCCATGCTGTGTATTTCAAAGATTTGGTACCTGGGCTAAGGATTTCTCTTTTTTAATAAAAAGCATAATATTTCCATAACTCACATTTGGAATCATTCCTGGGTTTTGGAAGCAAATTATTAAAATTGAGCATATGGAGGTCTTAAAGTAGAACCTTATGGGAGGGGAGAAAAAAAACAGTTGATCAAGACTATTTTGTAGCATCTTAAACTAAAATAAAATGCTGCAACATCCTAGTGAAATAAGATTTGTTCTCTGTGCAGCTCTTTTCCATCCTCCATTTTCAAGTTTATTTCATGAAGTAAGCTGAAGATTAGATTGGAACTAAAGTCTTCCAGCTTCAAACAAGCATTTTCATGCCATTTGCAAACTTTATATTTTCACTATATTGCTTTAGAGTATCAAAGATTTAGCTATTTTTGCATGATATTCAGAGAAGCCTACGATGACAGTGAGCCCAACCATTCTATGATTCTATGATCTATATAAATTATTTGCGTATCTTTTACCTTCCCATAAAATTGAGGATATCATGTTGAACATAAAGAGCCAAATAACTGGCTGCTTGGACCTTATCTCAGCCCATAAGTAGTGACAGCTATTAATTTTAAATGCTGTGAGCTTGGACACTATAAAGGATTACATGCTAGGCATCAGGTCCAGTACCTCAAGCTATTTAGATGTGCCCAGGTCCCTGTGTGCTCTGAGGATAACTGCATTACAAATTCTTCCTCTAAGCATATGTTCTTTTATTTTTTTCTTTTTTTCTTTTTTTCTTGCAAGCTGTGAACATGCACTGATCAAATCCTGTTTGATAATATCAATATTGCTAAGCACAGGCAAAAATACAATAGCTTCCAATGTCTGAATAAACACCCTCCTTTTCCCCAAGCCCAGTCTATGTTCAATCTGAGTTTTCCAAGTAGATGCCAATTGCCTTCAGTGCAGATTAGTCCACTCCAAGTCAGGAACTTCAAAACCATCACGATGTTCTCAGCATAGCTTGTTCTACTGGCACTTCAGTAGGATTATGTGGGATTTACTAAGCTTGAACAGTGTTTGAAATGAAAAGAGTTCCTGAGGAAAAAAAAGAAAGGGTATGTACATGTATGTTGGCAGTGTGTTCATGAACTTTGTCCTTTAAAGTCCCGTTCTTTATCCACATGTAGATTCGTAGATGCCACAACATGCATGACACCTAAACCCTTTGAATTTGAGTAACCCAGCCTATCAGTGGTCCTGGTGAATGATGGAAAACTTTGTGCTCCATGGCTGCAATCAGCATGGCTGATGTTGTCGCAAAATGTTTCGATGAGAGACAGACACACTGCGGGCTACAGCGCAAGGTACTTCTAATCAGTCTGGTTCCCTTGACTTTGTTGGATGTAGAGAGGCTTGCAGGAGCTGAAAACCTAGATGCTGCCTCAAAATCCCCTCCCTATTCTGTTAGAGAGGTGAGGAGTCCCAAAGTCTTTGTCCACCCTAATTTCCATGTGAAGTCCATCTCCCTTTCAAAGGGAGAGGTTTCTAACATGTGCTTTAAGCGAGCAATTATTTTATTTTATTGGTGACAAATGTAATGTGTCTTCTAGACATACATTTCCCATTTCTGTAGTTAAAAGGCTCGTATGAAAGAAAAAAAGGAAGATCGCTATGTCAGTATTTGATTATTCACCTATACTCATTTACGTAACTGAGTCTTTGCAGCATTTTTAAGGGTTCAGTTGTCAGTTACACAACTGTCAGTATGTAAGCCTTGGTTAAATTTACGTTATGAATTTGTAATCCTGTGAATAATCAGATGTGCACATACATTTGTGTTGTAGGACATAAATGCGATTCCCTCCCCTCCCCTCACAGTTCTTTGTGACATCTTTCCAATTTTAATTGATATCACAGCAATCAAAGAAGGACCACAGTGAATCAGCAGTGTTGACAATGTGCCAGGGTGTTTAGAAAATAGGCATAGCTAGGGAAGAAGAACATGTCAAAATACATTTTGAACATATTGGAATATGTTATGAAATAAAATGTGTTTACCTTTTTGAATGACGGTGTTGGGTAGTGCTGGCGACGCTGAGGAGGAGGAGGGGGTGGGTGATGGAGCCCTAGAACTGGACCACATTCCCGTTTTGTTATGCAAGGTACAAATACCCAGAGAAGGAATATGACACTATATGACAAATCGCTTCTCTAATTCATTGGACTTGTCAAACAAATTAACTTCAGCAAATCTACTCGGGTGGTAGCGGTGGTGGGAACATGAGTACGACCGAAATGCTGGTGGCTGCTTAAGTTCTGCCATCACATAGTTTAACCAGGCTTAGACAAGTTTAGACACCCAAGTGCTAAAAATACAGGAAGATAGTAACATCTGCTGCAAAGCAAGACATGTGATGACGTTACCACTGGGAGCAATGAACTAAGACATTTGGTGTGGTGAGAGAAAAGGCTTCTGAGGCCTACATTTAAACATCTGAATACAAAAGNGAGGGCAATATCCGAAAAGCTGATAAAAAGAATGATGTCCTGAAATATTTCCCTAAAAAATGCCATTATAACATTGTTTCTCCACCTGTGAAGTGTCTTTAAAAGTACCTGAGCCACCACAGCAATTAAAGGTGTTGCTTGTTTTTAAGAATTCTCCTTCAAAGTGAAACACTTGTATTTTCTACCCTCTGCGTAGTGGCTTGTTACTTGCAATCAAAGATGAAACAGAAAGAAAAAGTTCATAAAATTCTTGTGTTTCAGACTCTCCTTAAATAATCAGCAATGTCAGCCATTTTATAGCCCCGATAGTCTTTTCCTACATTGAATAAGGATTAAAAACATCTCTTAAACTTTCTGATGTTTTCCTGCAATTTTCCTGCAGCTTCCTCATGCATTCATCGGCATAATTTGTCTAGACTCAGTCTGGCTTTAAAAGCTCTTAACCTTTTAATAAACTTTTGTCTTCTTGTTGTCCCATCTCCCTAATTCATCATCTGTCATATTCTGTAATCCAATTCGGAGGCATGAACACATTGGAATACACACACTGTCTAACCCGTTGAAAATAGATATGCTAAATAAAACCCATTATTTCTGTAAACAGCGATACATGCTATTACTTCTCACTGTCTCTTTGTCACAGCTACGTTACAGCCATTGTCAATTTTTTTTCTTGCTGCTCTATTTATATAGCTAATAGAAATTTTTATATTTTAAAATATTTTGACATTTACATCAATTTCAGTTATTTTTCCCGTGATTTTCTCCTGCATCTTGATCCCTAGTTACCTGACAGGGCGTTGTGGGATTTTTAGGAAGACGTGTCAGTTCATTCACACCTGTGTGCCCGTTTCTTCACCTAAAAGCCACACAGAGCTCATCTGTGAGACCAGCAGCATCTGATGGGGAGAGGAGGAGGTCTGGAGTAACAGTGACAGTCCCTTCGCCGGCTGAGCTCTGCTGCAACACTTACTTGGGTCTGGCTCAGAAACTTGCCTCTCACTTTAATGTGAATTAAAGTCATCGTTTGCCTGTATTATGACTGCTTTTAAGTAATGCATCTTAGGTAAGTGTGGTATGTAAGCCTTATGTAAAATGCTTAATAGTGGTTTATTGCACACCTCTATGACCCTGAAAGTCATACTTGGGTGCCATCAGCTTCTTTTGTCCCATCTGGGAACACAGAAGGTGAAGCTCTCTCTTGCAGTATCAGACATACCGTATACCAACTGTTGTTTTCCTGGGAATGAAAATTGAGCATGCACCTTCCCACAGGCTTAAATACAAATTGCTTTGTGAACAATGAAAGGAAAAAAAAATTAAAATATCGCTTTTGCTCTGAGAGACAGGGATGAAAACGTGGCTCTGAGGCAGGCAAGGGAGAAAGAGAAGAGTGAACTCATTGTCAGCACCAAAATAGGTTGCCAGGGTAAGGGGGGGGGATACCACAAAATTTGCTACAACACTTAAGAAAATCTAGTGTATCCCGTTTATTTAACTGAATTTAAATGTGGGCACAAACAACTGAAATCTGGGACTAAGAGGGGCAGTGGGGGGAAATTATTGGTACCAGTCTCTGTGGCCAACCCTCTCCACCTCTGTCAAACCACTCAGGGCATTTAAATACTGGAGTACAAACAACGAAAATAAGTAATGGTATAATTATTTTAGATAAATTAAAAATGTTGCTTTCCCCCTTAGAGCAGCCTGAAAATAGGACGATTCATTGGTTAAATTTTAATGGAACAATCAAAGAGCAGTTAATTCCCCAGCATGGGGTACCCTCGGTGGGCAATTATGGGGTTAGGAATGCTCCGTCTCCGCGTTGACCTGATTGGTGTAAAGTCCCTTGATGGTTCGCTATGTTTGTTAAATTGGCGATAGTCTGTACTCGGATATACCCTATTAGCCAAAAATAATAGACAGTTTGGTTGCCAGTTTTAATGTTCATATGTTGCAATCAGCAGGGTTTTTTTTTCCTTTTTATATCAGTGTTTCGGAGGTTAATCTCTGTTATCATCGTTTTAAACGCACTCTTATTCTTATCAGTTATATTTAGTGGCAGATTGCAAGCTTTCCTTATTATCTTGTTAAATCAGTAGGTGAAAGCCTTTCAAGGCATTTCTTTTTAAACATCTTTTATTAATGTTAATATGCCAGATGGGACAAATTAAAATGGTTCTGTTCTTCATGCTGCCACTACCCACAATTTTACCACATCATTTGCTGGTTAAGGAAGCATATGAAAACGATAGGTGCAGAGCTCCTGTAATAAAAGTTCAGAAAATGATAGTATAGCCTTCTCTGGAAAGATGTTTTTTCAGTTACATTCATACATTAAAAAGATGTCATTTCTGTGCATGCCGCAGCTTTGATTTTATCATAGCTGAAGAGTTCAAGACTCTTTTGATCAGAACAGTGTGGCCATATACATTTTCTGCGCTCGTGTTGGGGTCAACAGAAAACTTCAATCCTTTCATCATCACAATAAGCACCCGTTACTGGTGCCATTGCCCTGGCGATCCCCATGAGCTCTGTGGCGTCACGTGTTGATGCTGGCATTTCCACAGACCACACTGGAAATGAAAGCTGTCCACTGTCTTCTAGGGTGGGTCCCTAAGAAAGACAACAGAATGCGTTTTAGAAGCCATCAGCATATGATCAAATGCCCCTCACAGGGCAGCCACATCTAATTTTGCTGTTTGGAAGGGCACTTTGGGGAAAAATTGTTTTGTGACGTGGGTTTTTTTTTTTTTTTTATTATCTAGCTGTTGATGAAAGCCTAGAGCCTCCCCAGAAAATAGCATTAGTACTTTTAGCAACAGTGATGGTAAAACTATTTATACAAGCAATATCAACACATGAATAGTCAGATCTCTGTTTTTTCTCCAGTTTAAATACCCTTATGGGGTAAATGGTTCCCTTCTCTGATTTCAGTGAGATGAGACTTTTAGCACCAAGGATCCTTTATCCCTACAGCTGGGTGCCAGGGCCCTCATATTTGTGCTTTTCACTACCCTGGCTTCATCCAAGTCTCTTTACAATGCATTGTCCAGAACAGTGGGGCTTCCCTAGTGTGCATCTCAAGATCTCAAGAATTGCTTTACATACTTCAGTGGTAACATTTGCTACGAAGCCACAAAATTTGGCCTGTCTATAGTAAAATCTGTGTGATACTGATGTTTGGATATTCTCTGTCAATAGTCAGTTCATATTTCCTGTACTTGATGAATTTTTGCTTAGACAGAGACTGATAAGTTGAGGAGACAACACTTTAAATGAACATATGCAAAGACTGTGGAGAAAAGAGCTCTTTCTATGAAGGAAGTGTGGATAGTGTCTAGGGATTAGCCCGTCATCTAATTTTACCATAAATCTACTTCTAATATTAAAAAAAACCCCTCAGTTTCTTTATCTCTCAGAACCAGCTAGAAGGATTTTAGTTTTCTCTATCCACTGGTACTTCAGACTGCATACGGAATCTGATGTGCATGAAAATCACTTAGCATGAATATAATAGAAAATTAAAGTAATGCTGGAATATACTTAGCTGCTAGAATTCAAGTAGGCAATGTTAGGATTTGCCCATTTAAAACATATCTGCACATTATAAATTGCTGTAAACAATTTTTATTTTTATAACAAAACACAGTGTTGTTTAACTTATGTTCTGGCAATTTCAGGACTGTTTTTCCCCGTAGTCTTCTTTGTGAGCAACAGTAGGAAAAAATAAAAACTGCCATACTTATTATCACTGGAGATAAATGATATATATATAAATGTGTATATATGTGTGTGCATGTGTGTGCGTGTATATATATACACACATATTTATATATATCATTGCTAGCTGTGCATATTGTCTTCCTCTTGGACGGTAAGGATTGTGAGCAAAAATAAGGTGCAAATCAAGGTTGAAGGAAGCCACAGATATAACAGGGTGACTGGGGTTTTAAATAAGGGAGATAGTGATTGTGTGAGATTCTGTGGAGGCTTCGTGTTTGCCACATGCTTGGGGACCGCAGATGGAAGCACGGAGGGTGGACTAGAAAAGCAAAAGGCCCAGACTGCGAAATGCCTCCCATACCTTTTAGGATGCCGTTAGCCACAGGACATCGTGATCTTCTTTGTCGTGCAAAGAAGGAGAACTGAAGGGGAAATGTGTGTTTATATGGTTTATCCCAGTGAATTTTTCAGGGCAGACTCTATACCTACAATGAACAAGGGAGAAGAGCAATAGAACTGCTCTGACTGAAATAAAAAATTATAGAATCATAAAATGGTTTAGGAACCTAAATCTGGTTCCAACCCCCCTGCCATGTGTGATTTCTCTAGTATTTAGAAAAGATAATCTTCCCCATAATGTTTCTTATGATACTCAGGGACAGCTTTCTTTCTTAATTTCTTTCTACTGTTTTCTTTCCGTGTTTATTTTTTTCTGTAAGAATCATGAAGACAACTAGCAAAGTATCCCAAACTGATTTTTTTTGGTAGTGATGCGATCTGGACGAGTTCAGAAAAGTTAGCAGTTACATGGGATTCCCAAACTCTACCAGTTCTGACTGGTCTCAAAGCACTTACGTGAGGAAATTGAATTTCTAGAACTTCTGAAATTTTCTTGCCAGAGCCAGTTAAGCAGTTTTAGACCTGACACTAGTTTATGGTCTGCTACAAATGTCTATGAAGATCTTACCATAAACTTCATTTCATAAAGTACATTCTGGTAAATTTGGGAAAAAAAAATCAGATAAAATAAAATGTATAACTTTTGTTAGGCTGCTGATTTTATATTACCATGAACAGGTAATATATGGACATGCATAATTTAACTTGCCTGTTTCATCATTAGAGACCCCAAAATGATTTTGAAAGATGAGCTGCCAAATTTGTTTCTCCGTCTTTTATTATCCAGATTATATGTAAAATATGAAAATGCTTCAGGTGGAGCGCAGGCCACTTCTGTCAGATAACAGAGTATTTGTGTTTTAAATAGATACAGCAACTGACACTATAAATAGTTATGGCTGTTTAAAGACTTCAGCTAAAGAGAGCCACCATGACCGTCTAGGAGTTTCACCACAGAACCCATTCCCCAAGCAGACACAAGACGTGGTGGATCGAATAGATCCGTTTCGAGTCACGAACTTAATACAACAGTGAACTGGAATAATAACTGGCAAAAAAAGTGCCTCATCTACCCTGAACAGCTTTTAGCGACAAGGGGCTTGTCATGCCTTTGCTAGATTGAAAAGCCCTTCCTGACATGTATGGGGTTTTTTTTTTTCCATGGACTTTGCTCCTTAACCTTGTGTTTGTTAAGCTGGGTAGGCTGAGCCTCTTCAGCCTTTAGTTGCGAGGCAGGTTTACAAACGCTCGTTTCTAAATGACAGTGGCGCAGAAATGAATGTTTCTTCTAGGAACCCTCCCACTGAGGCAGACACGTCTCAAAATTCAGCGCCTCGGCGGCCTGACTGCTATGACAGTATGGATGACTTAGCCTGTTGCTGGCTGAGAAGATCTATCTTAATTAAGATAAAAATAGTAAATTGCCTAAATATTGAGCACATGTAGGGGAATATATAAGTCAATGACTAATACGTGCTTTTGAAAGCCTGGATAAATGTTTAAAATGTTTCTTCAATTAAAATCAGCACAAAGTTTTGAACCTATAAATAACACGATTAGGATGGGTCTTTGTTTTCTTTTCCTCCCCACCCCTCCCTGTGCCCCTGCCCAGTTTCTTTTCTTTTCCTTCCCTTTTTTTGCCCCCCCAGTGGTGGATCTGCTTTATTTGGCGTGTTTCCTGGCAAATACAATTATTGGATACTCAGCAATGGGATCGAAAGAAAACAAGCATTTGGGAAGACAGAGAGAGATGCTGCAGAGGGTTGACTTACTGGAGGCATCTTGGGTCTGTAACGGCAGACTGTCTCTGGGAAGTTTCACTCCTATAGGTTTATATAGGAGATATATATACCACCACAGGCCATAAGACGAGGAACTGATACCCTCTGGCTTTAGCATCCTTGGGCAATGCTTCTCCCTGCCGTTTAGCCCACCCTTCACCTCATGCTTCATCAATATGACAGGCAGACAGGTTTTCAACTGATGTATGATCAGGCTGCGTAATTCGGGCAATTATAGTACAAATGACAATAAAACAGGAAATCAGTGGGAGGAGTAAGAATAGCTAGTGCCTGAAACCGTGAGAGAAATTAGGGAGGTATATGGAGGTGGATGGAGTGGCGAGAGGAATTATTATTACCAACATTCATCCCTTCTCGTCATTTTCGCATGTCCACTAAAAATATATCAGACAAATTGCTTCTAAATGTACTTGGAAACGTGTGTGAGGAAAACAGGCTTGCACTTTGAAGTAGCATATCACTTCCAAGCTTGTGAAACTGTGAGCTTCACAGCATGGCAGAGTTGTTTCCCGTATGCATAAATCCCACGGATTTATTTACGAGGTGGCCAGAGCTTACACCTAGGAGGTGAACGAAATCCTATTTAATTTTTGTATAGGAGTTCACCAAAAATATAAAGGGACCAGGATATTTCCCTCTCTGCTCTGTCATATGCATGCAAGGAAAACTGAGCCGTTGCCCTTAAGGTTTGTGATGACACAGTCGTTCTGCAAGCAACATGCCGTCTAAAGCTGTGTGCATTTTTTTTCCAGTTTTGGTTCACACAATCAAGAGTTTCATTTTGAGTTTCATATGAACTAAGAAACTCAAAGCAAAACTCAGATGGAACACTCTTTTCTTGGTTTATGGTGGAAGGTATGCAAAAACCGAGACAGACATCGTTTCCACTCTAAAATGACTTGTTCCAGGTTTGAAATAAATTTAGTTTAGATCAGAACTTAGCACTCAGGTTCTATATAGTGCCTATATGTAGTGCCTTTCAGTGCCTCTAGTTTGATTTTCCTGACTTTTTTTTTTAGCTGAGGGCACTCAATTGATGACCTGTTACCATCCATGTAAGGCTAAAATTCATAGCTTGCATAGCTTTGCAATGTTTCTCTAATATGGCTGTTAAGCAAAACAATAAATATGTGAGGGATTTTTTTTTTTTTTTAAAAAAGAACCACATGTCTGTTTTAAATATATTGGGTCTAGCTTGTTT
The DNA here is from genome assembly GCA_013400055.1 of Nycticryphes semicollaris. Classification (NCBI taxonomy): domain Eukaryota; kingdom Metazoa; phylum Chordata; class Aves; order Charadriiformes; family Rostratulidae; genus Nycticryphes; species Nycticryphes semicollaris. Next base: position 26,373 of record VXBJ01003701.1, read on the forward strand.
TGTTCACTTTGAGGAACTGGGCTTTTTTCTTTGTTCTTTGGCCTCCGTTCCACAAGGTACATAATCTCCATATGCAGAAAACCCAGAAGGGACACCCAATTTCATCAGCCCATTGTGCAAAGGGGATTTTTAAGCCATGATTGTGGCATGAATCACTGTTGTGCTGCCAGCCTTCAGGATCCACACCGCAAAACTGGAACAAAAGGTTTCTCTTCTACTGCTACCTTGATAAATTTGAAAAGCTGCCTAATTATTTTATTGCTTACTGCACTGAATATAATAGAAAGTAATTATATTAGGTGGACATAATATAAATCCTAAACACCAGTGTACTCAAACTTGCACTGCTAGAAACACTAATTAAGGGACTGCTAGCATTTTTATATCAAAATTCCATTTACAAGAGCATATAATGCAACTTTGCTCTTTACTGAAACTGGTATTCAAGGTCTTGGTTATGAAGCTGGTCTTTTCAATGCTTTCCCCCCCTCTCCCCCCCTCCCCCATCAATATGTTTCATTTACCACCATGGTTTAGAAATTGTAAAGCTTTTTAATACTTAGAATTACTACTCTGGATTCTGATCTAAACTTCAGTGGTGGAATCTTGGTGGAATTATGTCATTTTACACCATTACAAAATTCAAACAGATACACAATGGAAGATACAGGCCAGTATATGTGTACGTAGGAGCCAGAGTGGTTAAATAGGGAATAAAACCAATATATAGCCTAGCTTTAATTATGATGTAAACAAAGGAAAAAAACCCTAAAGCCAGAGACTGATGCATTTATGGCTTCCTGATTGCTATCACTGTTTCTAACTCCTATTATTCCTCCAATCAGTTAGATTCTTATATACAAAAACCTTTAAGGAACACTTTTCATAGTTTGATCTCAGCTCACTTTTAAGTACAAAAATAAGTAAAAAATATGGAACAAATAGTATTCAAAAGTCATATGCAAAGGCAAAAAATAAAAAAGAACATTTTCTTCCCTTACTGTGTTCTTGAGATAAGATCAAAGTTTAAATGTTTCTATGTATGTTTTCCGGTTTCAATTAATATTTCCTCTCTTCTCTAAGAGATTTTAGCAGCTCTAAAATATCTGGATGATACTAGGCACAGATGGCAACCCATGGAGCAATGCTGGATTTCCAGGGGAAAGAAGATTTCATCAAGGTCAGATGAAGAATCACATGCTGAAAGTTTATCCTGAGGAGCTTTGGTCCTGAAACAAAATTATAGCTGTACGGAAACAAAGGAGAGTTTCAATGCCTTGCAAAGAAAGCTTGAAGCTGCGGTGGCAACATCTTCAAGATGTGTTTGAATGTACTAACAGCCTGAAGCTGTATCTTCTGAGAGAGGTCTACTGTGCAGTGGCTTCTCCAACATTCACAGTGTCACCAACATCTGGTTTCTCAGCAATGACCAAGAACATTCACCCTTCCAAAATGGTAACAACATTTTGCTTTTATACTGTAGCAGTTAAGGTAAAAAAAAAAAAAAACAAACCAAAGCTCAAATAAAAAAAAAATCAACACCAACACCACCCCTTATCCCCCCCCCCCCCAAAAAAAAAAAAAAACCAAAACCCAACCAACCACCCAAACCCAACTAAAAAACAAAGATACCCCCCAAAAACCCAACAGAGAAACAGGTTGTGCTCCTAGGGGTAGTGAGAACTCTGCCAGTGAGGAAAGCTGAATTTGGGGATCCGAATCCCAAGCTGGCAAAGGTTCAAAATCTGTGGGAGCAGAGCGTTGAGCATCTGACAGAAAGTGCACTCTCCCAGCATGATTTCACCAACAATTGGAGCAGATTGGCAGATCGAGCCAAGCACAATCAGGCAGATCCTCTGGGTGTAAAAGCACATGTGTATTAGAATGGAAGGCTCCAATAAACCCTAAATAATCAATATCCATTAATCTTTAATTATCTCATCCTGCTGATATGGTAAGAGAGATATATCAAGAAACTGCCTTCCACACGCCTTCATTACGAATTCAAAGATTTAGTAGCTGGTGGTGATGTTAGGATAATTAGCAGCAAAAAAATGGAAGAAGTGTAGGTTGCTATAGCAACACGTTCATCATGATCTACAGCATAAACACCCAGATTAATTTACAAGATGCCAGGTAGATATCTGCTTGGCTGACTGGGGTACACACAGACACCACCTTATTTGCTTTTATTAAGGCTTAATCATCAACATTAGAGCTTTCAAAGTACGTGTGCTATCACTGTCAATCACAGAGGAGCTGGATGCTTTTAGGGGCAAATCCACCAGCACAGGCTGTTTGCTCCTCTATCTGCTCTGCAGGGTAAGAGGAGGAAGATTATTCTTCCTCCAGAGACAATCTGAAGCCACTGGTGCATTCCTTGGAGCTCTGGTCACTTTATGGGCCATCCATGTGATAAGGGTCATATTCTCTTTCTGTAGAAAGCAAAGCCCAGTCCCATGAATCTAGATAGTGTTTTCCCCTGGCACCTGTTGGGAAGAGTCCTCTCCATTAAGCAGTCTTTTGGGGTGTATGGTGGTGCGTGATGAATAAGGGAGGATCCCTCTCTTGGTACCTGAATGGGGATGTAAAATTTGCCTACTCCAAGATTCCATAACGCCGCTGCCTCATTGAAAAACTGCATAACTTTAAAGCACCAGAGTGGGTGGGACAAGCAGCTAACAGCATGCCACGGTGAGTTGTGGAACAAATCCAGTGGAAAAGCAAAGGAAGGAGTACGACGTACGTACTGGATAAGCAAGGCAGAGATGCCCTGCAAAGTAGTTAAAAAACTGTAAAGTTTATAGATGTACTGCAAATAACAGTGACAAAAACAAATGGTTGGGATCTCTCTATCACTACTTTTCTTCTCCTAGTGAGGCCAACCGTCACAACCCAACCTCTTGATACCACTTGACAGGCAAGAACTTCTGTTGCCACTTTGCTTTTCCAACATTATTCTATCCTCCCAGAAATTGCATGGTGGAGAAAATATTTTGGTTATTTTGGAGAAAATATTTTGGTTAGTGGTCACTGTGCTAAAGAATCAACACCAGAGGTGCCACGAATTGTTAGGAAGGAGATGGTGTGGCCCAAAATCTTGATTAACATTAAACGTAGAACTTCAGCAAAGAGTTCTGTGTTAATTTCTCCAAAACTGGCATTTGCTGACAAACCGTGTCTGAGATAGGGGTGTTAATTACGCTCATCCCTCGTTTCACACTGCTTTTGCTCTGCCCGCTTCACCACTGGTTGCACATTGCATCAACCACCCTGCCTTCCCAGCCAGGGGTGTATGTTTCTGCTGGTGGTGATGGCCACCATCCCACGCAGACCCATGCCACTGCCTCCCTCCCCTGGGGCTCTGCAGCTGTGTGCGCAGCTGCATGGGGAGCCGTATTGAGGAACTGGCTCAGCTGCATGACTGTGGTTGCACAGACCCCTAGCACAGCGGGGTGGTGGGGGTCGGCAGGGCACACGTGAAACCTTGGAGGCTGGAGGTGGGATGACTTTGACAGGCTGAGAGAGATGGGGTTGTTCAGCCTGGAAAAAAGAAGACTCCAGGGAGACGTAATAGCAGCCTTCTAATACCTACAGGGAGCTACAGGAGAGCTGGAGAGGGACTCTTTGTTAGGAAGTGTAGTGACAGAACAGGGGGTAATGGCTTTAACTTGGAAGAGGGCAGATTTAGATGAGATACCAGAAAGAAATTCTTTGCTGTGAGGGTGGTGAGGCACTGGAACAGGTTGCCCAGGGAAGCTGTGGCTTCCCCATCCCTGGACGTGTTTAAGGCCAGGCTGGATGGGCTTTGAGCAACCTGGTCTGGTGGGAGGTGTCCCTGCCCAGGGCAGGGGATTTGGAACTTGATGATCTTTAAGGCCCCTTCCAACTCTAACCATTCTATTATTCTATGATTCTATGACTTGAACCAGGCTGAGCAGCATCTCTAGATGATGTCTTATGTGGAACTGCAGGAGATGGAGTCAAAGCTCTCCTTCTCCATAGTTCGCAATCCCACCTGTCCATTCACAGGACCTATGCACAGTCCTATCTGTCAGGGTGTATTTTCTGACACACTTCCCAAAGCCCCCAAGCTTCAGTGTGTTAAATGCATCATAGAATACATTCAACCAACCAGGAAAGATGTAGGAAAACTAAAAAGAAGGAAATTAAGAATAAAAATAGCGAGTAGTAGAATATAAGGAAGGTAAACATCATTTAACTGCTAAAAGAACAGGAAAAATAGAGGATCTATATCATAGAATCATAGAATCATAATGGTTTGGGTTGGAAGGGTCCTTAAAGCTCATCTATTTCCATAACCCATGCCTTGGGCAGGGACACCTCCCACCAGACCAGGTTGCTCCAAGCCCCATCCAGCCTGGCCTTGAACACCTCCAGGGATGGGGCAGCCACAGCTTCTCTGGGCAACCTGGGCCAGGGTCTCACCACCCTCAATATTTCTGAGTCAATCATATTTGTAACACAGCTCACTCTGCATTGACCCCAAAGCGTGTGACATCAACATGGCAATTTGACCACTGAAGAAATGGTCAAATTTCTGAAAGAAATTAAGGAGAAATTTTACCAATAGCTTTCTGATTTAAAGAGAAAAGGCACCAAGAGGCAAGAGAAAACACAGCGCACAACAACCCCACGAAGCAAAGGACTTGATCTGCTGTGAGCAAGGCTTTCCTCACGGCGGAACCGTCTATGCGATGTAGGAGCTCCAAACAGCGTGCAGCATGTCCCCAACCTGAATTGCTGAAAAAATGTCATATAGACACAAGCACCCTTTGTAGGAACAGCTCTATCTCACTAGCATAAGCAGCTAGCTGTATTATGCTGGCCGCAGTTTACTTTAACTGTCAATATATTGTGTAGTACCTACTGGGTCTCTTTTTTCTGGCTATTCTGAATTAAATAAACCAAGACTCAACACAGGTCTTAAAACTGCTATAGTTTATTTATAAGGAGAAAGACAGGCCATCAAACTTTCCACAGGAATTTAAAAAATTCATCAGGGAATCAAAGTCTTTACTTTCTTTCCATTCATATAATTTTGGTTTTGGCTTAACACTTAACACAATATTCAGTTCAAAAGAATATCCTTTGCATTTAAAGTAAACGATGGTTGTTATACAAAGACTTTTAATTTTTCTTCTCCTGCCCTTTACCATTTTATTTCCTTATTCCAAAACTCTGCTCAAATAACATTATGCCCACCCCATGCCAGAAACAGAATCTGCTTTTCCAATTCATTTTTTTTTGCAAAACAACCAGTTCAAGTCATTCAATTTAAACTCTTTGCCTCTAATGTTTCCCAAACATTGTACATTTTTAAATGGAGTTTTAAATTAAATTTTAAAAATGGGGAATTAGGAGAAAAAATAAATATAATTAAAAAGTGATGTGTTCTGATTTGGAAAATGAAAATAAAAAGGGTACAACTCACAGAAAATCAAGGAATGCTTCTCAAGCCCTGGTTCTAATCTGAGTCAGGTTCATAATATAAAAAGTGAGCTTGATATTTTCTGTCTAATTAATAGTAGAACTTAGCCCACAAGACAGCCCTCCCCACCCCCACCCCCCTAATTAGGAAACATTTTACTTAGCTCTTATTTAGCATTTCATAAACATTGGGCCAATTTCATCTTTGGGGTAACTTTATTGAAGCCAATGAATAAAGCCAAATACCTAATTAACTGTAAAACTTTGGCAAGTATACAAGTATTTGGCAAGAAAATATATATTCATCAAACAGTGCTATGCATATGATGAATTACAGAATTATGTGATAAACTGCCTTTATTATGCCAATAAAACTTTTAGAAATAACTTTTCTCTGAAACAAATTACACTTTTGGAGAATAGATGACACAGCTGCCTGGTAAAAAAGGTATTTCTGACATCTGGTCAAAGGGACCTGCCCTGTTACGGCTTTGACATCTGTACAAACAGAGCAATTTCAAAGTCCCCCCCCACCCCACCCCCCACAGAATATTTCTATCCTATGAGAGTAATTTAGCTGCAATTGCATCACTGATCTGAATCCAACCCCCATAAAAGTCAACAAAAGGATTTATGGTTTGTCCCCTCCTGGTATAGATGACTAGGGACAGAACAGGCCTCTGTTAGGACAATTTTTAGAAATACTAGTGCGCATGATTGAAGACCGGGTGACATTGTGTCCGTGCCTATTTGTTGACTGAAATAATGTAACTTGTAAGCACAGTATATAATAAGATAGTTTGGCTAGACTATGTTATATCAGCCTATGGTGAACTATTGTATTTTCTGTAAGAAAAATGAATCTTTAGCATGTCTTCCACTATCCTTCAAGACCAACATCTTGAGGGAGGCTTCACAAGGCAGATCGAAAAAACTGCTCTGAACTACGAGACTTCATGGGAAACTACCTACTGAGCCACGGGGAAGGTCTTGTGAAGTTGCTATTTCCCCACCCTACAAAAACTGCAATGACTATCGAAAACAGAGAAACTGTGGGTAAAGATATTTGCCTTTCCTGAAATCTGACCTGCAGAATTAGCCAGCTTAAAAACCTAAATGCAATAGTGAATACAGTAATAGAAACCTCTTCACATTTATAAGTACTAATAAATCTTCTGCGTCCAGACAGACTACAAAATCTGTGGTTACTATTTTTAAAGGACTAGTGAAAAGAAAACATATAAATTAAAAAGTATTAGGAGAGGTTTTCCTTCTTTAAACATTTGACATAAATATTTGACAATATTTATTCCATATCTCATGCTTTTAAATAGAATATAGTAATGTTCTTTTGGTGAGCATGTAGGGACAAACTAGTATTTTATTGCCACAGCTTAATTTTATATCATAATTTGGTCATTATTATGGACTACATTCGCTTATTTTAAAACACTGTTTCTGTGTATGGGTATTATCTTGTATTGCCAAAAGGACTGACTCACATACTGATGAGATTGTGAACATGCAGGCACTTTAACTGTTAAGGTCCAAAGGGTCTTTCCATTGACTTCCCAAGTCAACCTGTGGAAACCTTCCTGTGCAACAGGCAAATGTTTTATTCCCAGTCACAATTAAAATAAAATAATATATATATATATATTCCAGGGTACAGAAAAGCTCCGTACGTTACAAATATATGAGATTTACATCCGTTCTGTAGTACAGTAATGAGATGTTCCAAGAGACTACTATTGCCAAACACCTGCCATAATTTCCCACTGTTTTTAATGCAATTCCTCATCAGGGAAAACACTGAAAACCATACCTCTGTAGAGGATCCTGAGCTGCGAGTTATGGTTTGTGCACCTTTGTTACGGATGCTCTTCAGTCCCCCTCTAGCCCTATGCTGCTTCTGCAGAGCAAGGAGGTGGGAATTGCCTCAAGTAGGGATTATGGAACTACGCATCTCTTCAGCTTCCAGGGTGAGAATTGCACTGCTTCATTCTGAAGGCTGTTTCAAGTAAAATAGGGTTAGGGGGTCTCAGCAGGTACAAGGATTGCACAGGCGTCTCCTAACTACCCAGCCATGGGGTAGGTCTTCATGGGAGCTGTGGTGTGAAAACCTTTATAAAAATCTTATCTTAGAAAATAAATATCACTTCAGTCCAGCTTTTGTCTTCCCAAATATCACTTGACATAAAACAGTTGAATTTTTTTTTTTGTTTCCTAAGATGATACTGGTTTAGGCTCGATATACCTTTTTTCTTTTTTTCCTAGTGCAATTTAAATTCCAACTTAGCATAATAGTTAATAGCAACATTTTTACAATAGTAACATTCTTTGCATATAGTTTCCAATATCGAGTGTATATAGCTAAGAGGTATATGTAGATAAGAAGTAAAATCGTGGTAATTTAAACTGTCAGCCAGAAAACTGCTGTTGAGGTTCAAAAGATAAGAGGTTGGCTTTTTTTTTTGGCGTGTGAGGCAGTCCCATTCTGAAGGCAGGAAGAAAAGAAAAGTAATAATAGCATTGTGCTGTGACTATGCTGCTTCTTAAATATATTGCACAAGAATAACTGATTATGACTTAAGTGTCACAAACTATGTTGATAAAGCACAGAAAAAAAGAAAACCAACTAAACCAGAACAGAACACCTAAATCTCTGATTTTTGAGAGGAAAATAATTAGAATTGATGTCAGCTCCTCTGGGTCCTAACAAATAGGTCCTAAGAGCAGGTCTGCTGAGTGGGCACACACCTCTGCTTCTGTGCTTTCTCAAGGAGGCAAAAATTATTTGGTGGGTTGAGTTTCTCCCCAATCCCTTAGGTTAAACTGTGGCTGAATGGGTCTCCGAAAGGGGTCTCTGCCTGATCCAGTCATTGAGGAGCACGGTAGGAGCTAGTTTGCAATTAGCGAGGAGCAATTTGGCTGGCAGGTGCCATTTGGGACTGATGGGAAGAGATTTGTTGCACTCCACAAATGATCCTGCAACAGATCGGGCTTCTTAGCGGTGTTTTGGGCGGCAGAATCAATGCTTCACACTGTTCTCACCTCCCTTTGCTGATTCATTTTTTTTGCATTGTGGGACCAGTGCCCGTAGTTAAGCTCGCTGTTCTGTGCAGCTTGAGTTGAACAAGAATCCACCTCACCCTTAAACACCAACGCTTTTAAGAATTCAGATTAAACAATGCATTTCGTGTATAACAAGTGATTAAACATTAGAGTCTAGTTCTGAGCTCTTTGTTCTTTCCTCTAAATGCTAATTATTAAGGTGTTTATCTGCAAAGAGACAAACAGTTTCTGACTCAACTGTACCTCATCCTTTTTCTTCTTCCTGACTGAAATCTTAATTTTATGTTTATGATGTTTGAAATTTTAGCTAATGGCATACCGTAGCTACAGACTGTGACTGTGGAATAATTTGAAAAATAATAACAGTGAAGAAAAATAGCATGTTATCTAGGGCAGATAATGTGCATTTCACCGACATGTAAAATACCTAGCAAGTGCAGAGCTGTACAAATAAATAAATGATAATAATAAGACTGATAATAATAATATCAATAATGAGATAAGAGTTTAAGCATGGATATCTATATTTTAAATTGAGAGAGGAAGCAAGAGAGACTCTTCCACAGTCTGCACTTGTGACATTTCACACGTAAAGTCCTTCTTTTCAACAATTCTGGGCTCTGACAGTGATGGTTCTGTAGCCCTCTTTTCAATAGGTGACTCAGTGTGCTACATTTCCTTAATGAAAGACAAATACAAATGTTCTAAGACTGAGAGTATCTTTTCAAAATGGCACATGGGAGGCATACACAAATCTTCTTCACAAACAGGAATTTACACAGTACCACCCATGCATCACTTTGAAAAGAAGCTAACTTCTTAAGCCTTAAGTACCTTATTTTGCCTTCTTTATTTTCTTTGACATTTTCCTACTGCTGGCTTTAAAGTTAATGTATGAAAAATGAAAGAGCACAAAGGTTTCCTCATGTATAAGATTCATCTGTATCAGATCAGCTACAATTGAGCATTCAAGTCCCACGCTGCTTTTGTAATATGTATTTGATGAATCCACGTTAAAGCCTCGTAGGCAAACTTACTCAGAACGGCAACGGAGAATTTAACAAATTCATTCATCCATACCATCATCAGCTATTACAATGCTGCGGGCTAAACCAGACTACTGAGTAATGCAAGCTTTGGCAAACAGGCAGTGAAAATACCTAGTGTACTCTTAGCTGCAATCTCAAAGCTGTTCAAGCATTGGGAAATTTCTGTGCGTGGCCGTGAGGATGACAATATTTGGCTTGCATTCTTCTTTCGTTGGTAATAGCATTAACTTTTCAAGTGTTCATAGGTCTCATCTTTGTTACAAGAAGTATTTTGTACAATAAGTAAAGCATTCATCTGCACAATGCAGCTTTTGACGATTTTGACTTCTGATGTGGACTATAAATTGACTTAAACTGCATGTCAACCTGCCTACATCTGTTTTTAGTAGCTGGCCTTCATGGCCCTTGCACAAAATTCTGGATAGGCAAATTTCAGGCAACAAAGACTTTAAAAACACACAGAAAGGAAGAATTTCATATCCAGGGACTTGTATCAGTGAAAACTTATAACATTTCCAACTGCAAACATTCTTCATACTGGCAAAATAACACAACGAAAACATCACAAATACCAAAGGTCTACATGTTAAGAGATTTGGACGCAAAGATCTGTGAAGATGAAAGGACCTTGTTTGCCTTCATAGAAAACCCCTCTTCTTTCTGCAGGAATGCACTGTGTATTTGGAGGTAGGTGGTCAGCAGTAAGGCCATGTGTGACTTGTTGCAGCCAATGAGCTGTAATGAAACACGTTCTTTCTCTCTAAATTGTCTCACGCAGACAAACTGAAAGTGAAAATAATACAACTCTCTTGAGCAGATCTGGGCCAGTCTACATCAAAAGACCGGTTTGTCCATTGTCTGCTAAATACTACCCATAGGCAGCTATAGGTTTGTTAGGAACTAGACAGGGACCTTCTCACTGTTGTCATTGGGCAAAAATGACAGGAAAAAAGGACTTACACTTGGCTTTAGGATACCTGGAGTGAGATTTGTCTATTTTCCTGTGGATACACTGAAAATGGTAGTAGATAGATACACTGGAGCTCATGACCCAGCACTTTTCACACGTAATAAATGCACACAAAAAAATGCAGAAAAAAAAAAAAAGAAATAAAACCTCAACCCCAACTCCAAAAAAGACAGCAGTAATTAAAAGAAGCTTTTAGAGAACCAAAGGGTTGTTGATATTTTTATCAGAGCATTGTCCGTAATATATATAAATATCCATAATGTCCGTAGCAAACAAGAACACCGGGTACTTACACCAGTTATGAAATATGATTTTTATTAGCATATCTCATGATGGGTGTCATATTGGACAAATCAGCAATTAAGCATATGCCCAATAGCTTTGATGAAAATATAATTTATATTATTACATTTCCTTTCCAAAAATAGGTAACTACCATATCAATAAAATAAGAAAAAGTATGGAAAAAGCAAAGGGAAAATACAAATGGGAAGTTATTTTTTTAAGCCTGTAAAAGCAAACTGAACATAATAACTGAAAACACTGTTGACATGTACAAAGGAAGCATTTCTTAACAGGAAACAGTGTAAAACTCAGTGAGTCAGAAACTTTGTCATGGGATTTAGATTTTGCATATATATCATTATTTTGTATGTAAAACAGTCTTGTAAAGCCCCATGAAATACCCACAGTTTCACCTAACAAGTAACATGCTTATTCAAATATTGAATTATCGCACTGGCCATCTTTCAATACCTTAAATCTCACCCAGTGTCACTATACCAAGCACTAGCAGAAGGTCCAAAGCCGAATGGTTTTGTCCTGCTGTACTTATTCCAGGCTGGACTTGTTTTCCTATTATTCAGCCGCTCAGTATTTGGCCCTGAACCAATGGTAGCCTTTGCAAGAATTTAAGGATTAAAAGTATGAAGACTGAATTGCTCATAAAATTTTTTTTTTTTTTTTTTTATTAAAGAACACTAGAAATATATTTCCAGTATAAAATAAAAATCCTTGACTGCCCTCAAGTATAAGCTTCAGTCTGACACAGAGCAGGGGGCTTATTAACTGAGATGGAAAATATCTGGCAATTGCTTCATTTTCCATCTGATATTGTCACCCTCATTGGCTGCACACTATAAAAAATGTGAACTGCCCTAAGGAGCATAGCCTAAGAAAAGGAAATCATCAAATTTTGCCTCCTCCACAATTCTCATTAATTTCAAGAAAATTTCTTATGAATATTTCTGAGGCCATAATCAGCCTATGTGGCATCCGCATGCTGGATTAAATAAAAGCAGATTATGGAAAAAAACCCCCAAACACTGAGGCAGAATATTCCATAAATCTACTTTTCACCAAAATAATAATAATAACTAAAAGAATGAAATGGGTTGGAGATGAAAATTGGAGTAAATATTGTTTTTATGTAACTTTTTACTGTTAGCTTTCAAAGGTCCCAGATAGCAGCAAAATGGAGAGGAGGAGGAGTAGAGAAATGCCAAATCTGAAACACATTTTGAGGGGAATAGAGATCAAGGAAATAAGGATTCTGGCAATGTTGGCAGATGAGCTGAGCAAAATTTCATCATAACAGACATGATTAGAGGATTGTACCTCAATCAGAAAAAGCTGGATGTAGAAATAGAAAGGAAGCTGTTAGAAGAGGTGATTCCGGATACTATGTTTTGGTGCTTCTAGATATTGCTAGCATTTAATTAGGGAACTGATAAGTCCTCTGTTTTCAGATGATTACTTGTACAGCAAAAAAGCCATGAAGGAGAATTTGACCTTTCCAGAAGTGTAGAGGTGGGACATAGCAAATCGAGATGAATGCTGATCCATAACAGAGATCCATCCGTACAGCCATAATACAGACAAAAGTACTATGAAAAGAAGGCAAATCCTCTGCTTGAACATGGATTTCAGATACTAACTTATTGCCAGCCATGATAACAGTAAAAAGTTAACATAATGAGTGGACCAACAATCACAATGTTAAATTATTTTTTTAATGAGCTTATACATCAGTTACTTCAGCTACTCTGCCGTTAATATTTGTTCAATTAAGGATTGATTTTTGGAGAATACTCAGGTGCTTTCCTAAAGTTGTGTTGAAACAAGCACGATCTAAAACCAGGCAGACGGGAGCAAGGAAAAAGCAGATGTGCTTCATGGCTGGTACAGTATCTTGGTAACAGAAGTTTGAGCTAATCTATTTAAGGGAAGCAGTTGGAAAAATAAAGCTGAATCTCTTCTCTACTTTTCCCTTACAAATCATCTGGTTTCCCTTTTAAAGTTAATTATCCTTGTTAATTACTTCTGAATCCATAGATTGTGTCAAACTCGTTGAACTTATTACTTTTTAATTCATTCACGTGGGTATTGCAGCTGAGGACTGAAGTGGCAGGAGCAGCCCTCTTGCTCCCCAGGAAGCTCCGCTTGGCTGGTTTCCAGTCTTGCAGTGGCCAGGATAGAATAGGGAGAAACTAGAAATTCTTCTTTCTCTTGGCAAATCTCAGGTAAAGATCTGCCTAGAGCTGCAGCTCCAGGCTATTAGAGTATACAGAAACTCCTGAGACGTTCCTGAAGCAAGGGATGTTCCCAGATGGTGTGACTTGGTCCAGTCTTGTTCAACATATTCATCAATGACCTGGATGAGGGCACGGAGTGTATCCTCAGCAAATTAATTGATGATACCAAATTAACAGAGCTGGTTGACACTGCAGAAGGCTGTGCCACCATCCACTGTGATCTGGACAGGCTGGAGAGCTGGGCAGAGA